>CM076574.1:1355447902-1355628395 GCA_034641835.2 Pinus albicaulis
ACACACCGAGGAGACTCTGGAAGGTAAAGATGCTTATCTAATGATCACTGTATTTGAAAAATGACCTACTGTTTACCCTTTAAACACCTTGTCTCTCCTTTCTTTCATCACAGTTTTGGGGGCAATTTCATGGCCTTTTCTTTATCAATAAAACTTACAAGCCTTTAATGCTTCATCTATAGCCAATGGAAACACAACAATTTTTGTTTTCACACAAAGCTCGAAACCGTGGTTTAAACTGTGATTTTTAACCCTTTTGCATCATGTAAAAGTTTTTTGAAAAACCTAAGGGAGGCAGCAAAAATACCTTGAAAAACGGTGGCAGGCTTTTTAGAGAGCTTGGAGCATCTTTTAAAAGTGACTTGAAGGCGTTAGAATCATTGAAAGATGCGCGGCATGTTTGTGTGAAAGAGCGCCGTGTAGGAGTTGGTGTCGGGTCACATGTCGGGCCGACAGGACCCAAGGCTACAGGCGCACTGCGCACACCTACAGGCACGCCATGCCACAGTTATGCACCTTTGTGTTTTCGCCTCTAAGCGCGCCGCGCGGGCTTAAAAGCCTAAAAAACCTGTGATTTTTGCTCAAACACTTCTTCTTTGGTCTCGAGGGTAACGAGAGGAGCTCTGTTCGCGCTTGGGGAACTTGCAAAATGAATCAACAACAGTACTCAACGTTTGTTAAAGCGGAAAAATCCGAGCCCTTTCTTATTTCACTTGGTGGAGGTTTTGAAAACTTTTTGACAAGTTTTAAACACCCCTTGCACCGATTTTTGATAAAAATGTGAATTTTGATTTTTTGAAAAGATAGCATAGTGAGAAATCTGTTTTAGGTGAAAAGGCCTTGCTTGGGAGTTTCGAATCTCCTATACTGCATTTTCACTGTGCCTTATTTAAAGGAGAAACTCTGCCACTGTTGACTCTTTACTGCCCTTTTCAGAATGTAACATTGGCCCAATAATACACCAATGAGTTATGAAGCACTTTTCCATTTTGTAGGGAAGCAGATTTACCCTTTGAACTTTAAAATAATATTGTATGTTGTGGATGCTTTAAAGGTGATAAGGCCCTACTGTGAAAATGACTTGACTGCCAGGTGTCTTTTAAACTCATTTTCTGACTGTGGGTGAAAAATGCAGTTGCATTTGCTCAGGCCCTTACACCTCTATCCATTTGAAAAGGGAATTTTCTTTAATACTCCTGTCTTTACTCAAAATGCATTGATAAGGTACCTTTGGCCTTTTTATAAGGAACATGCCTATATTTGTTTTGAAGTTTTCTCCAGAATCAGAAAAACATGTCAAATTCCTTCTTGTATTTTATGAACAATTGTGTCTAGCTGCAATACCTTTCTTTGGAAGAACTAAACTCAAATTTTCTTTGTCAGCTTATGATAAGTAATCTGAAGGACATCCTCTTATGAATCAGGAAACTGAGTACCATTTGAAACATAATCATCATCAGTTCTTTTGCCTGTGTAGTGACCTATCTCTTAACCACTCTTCAAGTTTGTTTTGTTTGAGCTGCAGACTATCTTTTGAAAGAAACCCTGTTAAGAGATAAGATAAAACCTTTGGATTGCAGTGGTACCCCTACTTTCTTTCTTGGTCTCTTACCTTGTTTCTCTATTTCGACTGTCTCTCACTGTTCTTACCTCTTATCTTTTGATCAGCCAAAGTTTGGGATCAGTCAATGCCCTGGCCCTTTGCTTATGAATGAAGGAGGCCCTTTACTTGGAGAAAAGTCTGATGTTCTCTAACCTCTGTCTTAATCTGCTGAAGAATGTTTGATGAGAATTCTTGACAAGGGTTTCTCTTATATATGATGGCAAGCAAACAAACTTTGACAAACAATACTTCTTTTACCTCTGCCTGCAATCATCACTTTGCTTTAGAAAAACCTAGTCACTGTCTCACTATTTATTAAAAACATATCTTGTCTTACAGTCAGTTGCAATTCTTCAAGTCAAACTTTGACCATCGCCCTCTGCTTATAGATGAAGGAGGCGCTTTCAAAAAACCTCTGCTTATAAATGAAGGAGGTCTTAGTCATGTCATATCAACAGCCTCTTGACAGTGTTATTTATCCTTTTTTTGTCCTTTCAGGCTTTGAATGAGGTCGCAAGAGCCTGATGAGAAACTCTTTGCTCTGTAGCTGCATCCCAGGCTCAAGATCACATTGAGAAGCAGCTGTCTTCTTATGTGGAGCCAAAAATTGTCTTCTGAGATGCTGGTATGTTTTTGTCTTTGAAATATCTATCAAACACTATAAAAACACCTACAATCAGCTTGACCTATGGTCTATGGATTGTTGAGACTTAAGGGTGTATTAGTGGCGCGACCTAGGGCTGTAACCAACTTCATTAGCAGAGTAGGAAGGTCTGTTATGACTAGTATATAACAGATGGAGGTTTTTGGCTCTTTGATAGTTTTCCAAGGGTGAAATGCCTTAAAGCGCCACTTGGTAACTTAGGGGAGACTGTTTGAATAGATTTGGATTGTCCTTTTAGAGCTGATGGGCAGACTAGTATGGCTGAGGCAAGGTAGGATTTGATAATGGGGTTTCAACTCGTCATGGGTGGACTGAAAAGTAGGAGGGCAAAAATTTTTATGGGTGTTTTTCCCAGCTGGAAAATTTGACAAATTTTTATATCGGCTGCTGGAAAAATTGGCTGTTACAACTAGTCATCACCAACAAGTGAAAAATACTGATGACTAACAATACAACATCTCCCTATGTCCTTGAAGGGAGTGGCCATGCTAAGAAATGTTTAAGTCCCAAAGTTGGCCATGAAGATTATATGGAATAATGCTCTTTCTTGGAGCAATGGCCTGCATATACATGGTAAAGGAATGCAAGTAATCATCAAATAAAAGATTATGTACATAAGCATGTTCCTCACCAAAATTTCTTCCATACAAATGGAGTGGTCCATAGATAGATCCCCTCTCATTCCAAAAGAGGAAAGAGGTGGTTGTGATAACTCCTTCATTGAGTTATGTATCTCTTCCAACTCCACATGGTTCATGCATATTTGAAAATGCTGATATAGTTTCACTTCAAAGCCTTCCCAAGTGTAGCTCTCCATGATAGTGTTGTAGGCTCTCATGGAATAAGTATGGCTGAAAAAGAATTCTTCATGTGATTTTTGTAGCAACTTCTCCTTGAGCTTGGAGGCTCTAGATAAGAGGATCCTACCATGATAATAAATGACCTCATCTTGGATTGAATATCCCTCCTCATTTAGCTGGTCATCAAGTATCATACATGTGAAAAGATCCTTTGAATAATCCACCAACAGTTGGGAATTCCAATATGGATCAATCTTCCATAGTGACAGTGCTGATGATCTATCACAAAGAACATCTTTCATATGGCTGCCCTTCTCCTTGACATCTCCCATGCCAAATTTATATGTTGGAAGGCTGCTATCCTTCCCATGCTTCTCCTTCCACAACGAATAATTTGAAATGAGAGTGGGTATTGATGATGTTGGGAGAATGTCTCCCTCCTCCAAGACTCTCAACACTGAATAATGACCTCCCAATGTTCACACTCCTCCCAGATCTATGGGTGGTGCAACATGTTAAGAGAACTCTTTGATCCTCTTTTGATTAGGGGGTCTCCCTGGTGGAGTGCCTCCATGCAATGAAAAATCAAGGCTTAGAGCAGGTTGTATATGTGAGTGGATTGATTTGTCCTTGCTCTCACTACGCCAATCATCCTCCTACTTCTGTGCATAAACATCCTGAAAAGGATAGGTGTGTATGTTCCCAATCACTAGATTTTGGCCCTCCTTCTCATCTTCTCCTACCTTCTACAAGATCTCGCAGCCTAAGGTGTCTTCTTCTGATGTAATTAACCCATGTACACCCAACATCTCATTGGTGTCAAAAGGCTTGATCACAAGGGAATGACTATCATAGTGTGTGTGTCCACAAGACTGTATTCAATGTTGGAACACACTTCCTCCATTGTTTTTTCTCATGGCCTACCAACATAGACACATGCTGCTCATGATCTTCATATGTAAGATCCTTTGGAACTTCTTACAAAGATAGAAGAGCTCCTCTAGTTGAAGTAATTGCTTCATCTCCATCTCCAAATAGAGGTAAATATCCTCCTGCTGTCACATCGTTGGAGGCTCTTTCTAACTCTTCCTCTTCCTTATCCTCATCATGGGATAATACCTCATCATTAAGAGATCCTTTGGCTTGATCCCCTCTTGAAGGAGGAATCCTCATGTCTTCTTCTTGAGAATAACATTCTTGTTGAAGTGGGGCTTTTGCCCTAGGAAAATCATGTTGCAAACCTTTAACCCCCTAAACAATGTTTTGAAATGGAGTTGGTTTCATGGATCCTTCCAACTCATGCAAATTTTTTTCTTTCTTGGGTTTGGCTAGCTCACCCAAAGAGGTTTCAGAATGTTTTTGATCAAATATTTTCACGAACCTCCTAGTGAAATTTTCATGTGTAGATATATTTGCATTTTTCAATGAAAATGATTCAAATAACCACCAGGAATAAGCCTTACCTTCAAGATGTAGTGCTGCTACTCTGATGGCTTCCTCTTTTGAAACTTGATGCAACTGAAGATATGTGTCTAGCTTCTTTACCCAAGCCCTAGCTGTGCTCTTGGGTGACCCATAAAAATTAGGTAGAAAGAATCTACCCAAAGTGTGCTGCATGTACCCTCTTCTTCTATTGTGGTTACTGGGTCTTCTTTCTTCTTTGATTTTACAAAACCCTTCGAAGCTAAGATGTTCTTTGAATCTTCTAGATTGAGATTCATATTCTTGGAGATAGTCACCAAGAGTCTCCTCCTTTGGTGTTTCTCCTTCCTTTTCTTTTCTTGCCAAGAATGTAGGTATGGTACCATGTTGTAGATATGATGGTGTAGCTGGATGCTCACACCCATACTGTGAAAATCTAGAGCCTTCTCTATGCACAAGATCTTTTGGAGAATTTCTACATCTCTCCATCCTAATTTCTATGATGTCCTTGTTAATGCTTTGCAATGTTTGGAAAATAAGTCTGGAGAACTCCTTCCCTTTCATTCTTCCTAATAATGGGGTTTTACCCTTGTTTTTTGTGTCCTCTGTAATCAAACTTCCGATTTCTTCTTTTTAGATACCTCTTTTCTCTATCTTTGAGAGGATCTCCTTCTTCTGATGACATATTGTCTTTTCAAGATGCACAGGCTATGCCAAGATTATTATCTAATACCACTCTAATATTCCCAAATGGGAAAAGTAGGAATATAGTGCAAAATGCTGGAACGATAGTGTAAAACATCATATAAAATCAAGAGGAAAATATGGAGACCTTTAATTTATTATAATAACAGCAAAATATGCATAAGGAATGGGCCATAAGATGTACAAAAAGAAAGAACGAGCCTCCAATGGACAAAATCCCACATAAGAGGTGCTGCTACTCTATATAAAGAGCTGGAAGGCTGCTACAATGCTATTTAAAAGGAACTCCTACAGAAAATGGTTATGAAAAATATATAGGGCTGATATAGGCCTCAAAAGATAGATCCAATATATATCTGAGCACCATACAACCTCCTTTGAGAACACCTTAAGGGTTTTCAGCAAAACACCATGTACAAGATGGGGATCTAAGCCCTAGGGCTGAAGATCCACTGCAAAATAATGATCTGGAAATTTTTGTTGATATGATATAAGAAATAATGTAGCCTCCTCCAATAGATCTCCTGGATGAAAGGAATATCCCCTTCACCAACAAATCTCTCTCCAAATGGTGTGCCAAAACCACCCTGCCACTCCTCCTACAAAATAATGCAGATATGGAAATAAACTGCACTATAGGGGAAAAAAAATAAATGGCCTGAAGCCAAGATATACAAATAAGCTCAAGGGCCTTCCTTACTATCCTCCCAATGGAAAGGAATCCTTATCCACTGAAAATAAGTATTGAAGTGATCCAAAGATGGTCTACACTGTTGCAACCTACAAAAAAACTCAACCCTCAACAAAATCTGCACTGTAAATGAAAGATGAAGCTTGGCCTTAAGCCTGAAAGTGGAAAATGTAGTGCAATAATCCTCCAAGAGCTTCTCAATGGAAGAGGTGGGATTCCCGATCAGGAACACCTAGTGCTAAAAAACACTCAATCTTAGTTAAACAACTAAAGAAATATATATGTCTAAACATACCATATATTGATAAAATTCATATACATCAACATAATGAATATGGCTTCCATCCTCTTCCTTTTATAAGATATGAGATTCAAAACCCTAATCCCCATTCATTTATGACCATACTTCCATGAAAATCATCTCCATCTAAAACTGCGGTGTCTTTCATTGATGGCCACTCCTCCATGACAACGTTGTTGATTTGGTCAAATTTCACCCAGTCAAGGTGTTCCAGCCCCTTTTCACACCTAAGGGTGCTCAATTAAGCTGCCAAGATCTATCCTTTTCACATTGGCATTGATTTATTCATTATTAAGGAGAATTATGGACCTCCATTTTCCTCTTATTAATAAAACAAGGTAGCAAAACAAAATTTAATATTCCAACTAGCTCATTGCTAATTGGGAATATTATATGACAGTGAAAACAATTCACTCTAGACATGTTGTGCTTCTTGCCTTCCTTGTCGGTCTCAGATTTGGAATAGGATTTCTTTCCCTTCCCCTTCTTTGCCTTACCATCCAAGGCACAGTTCTCCTCATCATCCGTCTTGGATGAGGATCCATCCTTGGTATTTCGCCTGAATTCTTCTTGCACCAAATTCGACCAAAGTCGTTCCTAATCTGGCAGCTTCTCCCTCCCATTAACGGAGTCCTGATAACTATGCCAACTCTTGTGAAGGCCTAGAAGAGATAGGCTCACAAATTCATCATCCACAACAATAATTCCGATGCTCCCAAGCTCATCTCAGCATTGGACAAACTTGGTTAAATATTTCAGAATAGTGTCGCCTTTCTCCATTTTGATTTTCCTAAGCTTGTCCTTCAGTGCCAATTTTCTGTGGTCACTATTAGTCTTAAAAATATCTGTCAAAGCCTTCCAAATTTAATATGGAGTCTCTTTTCCATGCATAATTGAGACAATGTGGTCTCTTGCTCCCTCTAGTAATATCTTCCTCGCCTTTGCAACCTTCTTTTTCCAAGCATTAGGAAGAGTGGCATGTTCTGCTACGGGTTTGGGAATGCCATTATCAATGAATTGTTTCAACCCGTTTTCCTCCAGAACTAACTCCATCCTGTCTTTCCATGCAATTTAGAACTTCCCTTGGGTGAATATTCCAATCTCAAGCCATTGAAAGCCATCTTGATCTTGATCCGCTTGTTGCACCAAATAATATTTTTGCAAATTCGAATGATATTCAGCACAAACTCAATTTCTTCTCCACTATAGTGATTTCCTGTGCTTTGATACCATGTAGAAATTATACAAAAAAATATGTATATCAATGTATTGAATTCGATGATGTGATATGCTAAAGCAAGATATTGAATCCTTCTACAAATTAATTGTGAAAAATAAACATGATCGCCAATCATAACAAGTAAATAAAGAATCAAATAAAAAAAACACAGAAATTTTCCCGAGGAAAGCTTACTACTCAAAACCCCTTTATATTCTATTGTATATTCGCCAAGGAATCATGAAACAATTACAATGCAGTATTCTCACAAGAGTCTCCTGCACTCTCAAAAATGTTTCGCACTGATCCAAACAAAATCGACCAACACTTATCCAATTTTTAGCCTTTGCTCAACTTTCCTTTCTTGTGAAATTCATGTGGAATGCAATCTGTATTCCTTAGGAATTTCAGCCTTCCAAAACTGCGCAATGCTCATGGGCAATCCTATGTTTGTTTTACTGCATGCGGGAAACCTACTAATAATACAACTGATATTTAACATCTTTTTAACCTTTGTCTCAAATGGGTCTCCACTGGAACTGACATCCATGCAGATATTAATAGTAAATCATAAGTTACATGACAGATAAGTGCATGTGAATTAAATCTGATTTAATTCACTTGACCTCTCACTAGTGCAAAAAAGAGTTACAACTAGTTAAATTGATTTTAGCTCAATTAATTGAGTTAACTGATCTCTCATGAATTAAACTAATGCAATAACTGCAACTTGGAATCAATAACTAATAGAATCACTCTGCATACCTCACCAACCACCCTCAACTCGAAATTCATGAGCTAACTGAGTTTATCACACTCAGTTAACTATTACAAGTGATTCTCAGATAAGATTACATTTTATTGTCCAATTTAATTAATGGAAAATTAAATTAGACACACATTTCTTATTGAATTTTGAAGACAAAGCATGCCATAATATAAATTAGCAGTCCAAAGGAAGAGTTAAGACAATTTCGGCTCTTTAGAATTTCACAAAGGAAAAACATAAAATGTATAATAAGCATGATTATTCCAATGTTTTATTGATTACAAGAATAATGACCATGTGGCACAAACAATATGGTATTCATTTCCATTTTCTTTTCTCCAGATTACATAAGCATTGTGTGTTAAGTGTTGAAAGAGAAATTTGTTGCAAAGGAAGATCATGTTGACCATGAAAGAAGCAAGATGCAAAGACCACTATCCAAGTCAAGATGGGGATAATGGAAGCACAAATTTGTTGTCCGAAAACATGGGAAAGAAATATTGCAATCATTGTAAGGTAAGTGGTCATTAGATTGATAAGTGTTGGAAGCTGAAAGAGTTGGTTATAGACCAAAAATCAAAGTGGAGTCTTATGAAGAAAGAACAACCCAATGGTGAGCATCCATTTCAATCTTTGAGTAATAAATGGATAGCATATCTATGTAGCTAAGCTTTGTTTTCTGTGCATTTCTTGCACTTCCAAAATAATTTTTTGTTTGTTTCCATTGTTGTAAAGAATGAAGAAATTAATCTCATTTATATGATAATTTATGGAGATATAACACATTAAAAGTGAAATTTGAAGTTAAAATATGTGTACACCATGGTATGTTTCATATGAGACCCAAAGAAGGGAAAATTATACAAATGATGACATGTTATAACATGACTTTATATGAAACATAGTTTTTATGCATGTGTTGAGTAACAAGGAGAATGATAGTACAAAAATTAGCCTCTAAGAGGGAGAAAAACAAGTTCCTAACCATGAATATGTATTGAATTTTGGTGGACCAATATTTCATTTTTGTAAAGAGTTATGATCATGGAGGATCTTCGCAATAAATTTTGAAGTCGGTATTGATTTATGATGAAAATGTATATATGTTGAAAATATTGTCAAGTTCGTTCCAACACAATTTGAATGGAACCAAATAAACATAACACGCAAACAATATGGCTTACTAAAGTTTAAACCAAACATGGAAAACATTGTAGGAAGGCACACAGAAGGCACAGTTATCATGTCAACATGCTAACTCAATATTAACACATGGCAAGATGACATGGAATATATGACATGTGGCACACTTAGCGACTAAAACATGGCAAGATGAAATGGAATATATGATATGTGGCACACTTAGACACTAACACATGGCAAGATGAGGTGGAAAAACTAACACATGAAACATTTATATTTGGACACATGGGAAGATGATATTGCAAGGTTGACACATGGTACATTTAAATTCTAACACATAAAAATATGAGTGAGAAGACTAGCACATGATAGATTAACATGTCTCAAAGAGAAGTTGATACATGGATGCCACATGGAGGAAACATGAGTGACAGGTTTGACCTGTGATAGGTTGAAATGGCTCAATGAGAAGTTGAAATATGGTTTCCACATGGACCACCCAAAATCTACCACGTGGACCAATTAGTGGCTGCCACATAGAACTTATAGAAATCCTATGTGGTGAGGTTAGGGAAAATAAAATCTGCAATAGAAAGGATTGAACCCATGACCTACACCCCAAAAATCCAACATCTTAACCATTGCACCACATGCACTTTATGTTGGAAATTGGACCTATGACCTAGTCTTCACAAGAACAAAAACTTAACCACCATACCATAGACTTTATTTGTGTTGTGAAATTGATGATATTGCATTTATCTAAATAAAAAAACCCTTTTATTTAGAGAATTGAATCCAAAACATTTGGGATAAGATTTTGGCATTAAATTCCAAACTAATTTTACTTAGCTTATAAAAGAATGGATTTTTTTGTGAAAAAGGAGATACCTTTTGTAATCTCTCCGAAGAGTATTTATAAACTCTTTGAACAATAATAAGCAAGTAGTAGTATTTCTTATGAATTGAAACTTCTTATTGGGAAAGAGATTTTGTGAGTCCCTTATGGAAGAATAAGCTCCTTCATGCAATCTTAGCCCTTTGAGAAGGATAAATAACCCCTTATTAGGAGAATATTTCAACCCTTTGTACAGGAGAACCAACCCCTTATTGGGAGAAGAAGTCAACCTTTTTTGTAAAAAGAGAAGCCCTCTTTGAAGGAGAACTGATGAAGTGGTTTGACATTTGGGAAAACTTTGGGACATAGCCAATGCTTGGTGAACTCCATTACTATATTATTTTTCATATAATATTTGTGAATTTGATTCTTTAATTTCAGTTTTGTGTTTTTTTTTAAATACTATGCTAATTTTCACGTTAATGATGGTAAATTTATAATTATAGAGTTCATTTGACAAAGGAGAAAAAACTGAGTCATTTCTGTTATGCCCAATTTCAAATAAACTTTGTAATCAATTAAATCTTAATGCTCATATATCATGCTAGATTTGTTGTAATTGAAAGGAAACATCATCTAAGTGAATATATAAATTTACTCCTTTTTAGTGGTCGAGGAACTAAAAACTATGTGTTTACCTGAATATGGTTTCACATGAAACACCCTCAAGATAACCTTCTTGACATCACTATTGTCTGGCACATACATCATGTCCCTAAACCTGATCAATCCATCTATTGTGAGATGATAGTCCACATCCCGTGCTCCTACACCTGGATTTGTACATGTACCTATACTTGTGCATGTACTTGTAACTGTACCTATACCCGTACATATACCTATACCTGTATTCTGCTGCAATCTATGTGTAAGATCCATATACTCGACATCCTACTGACCTATACCCATACATATACCTATACATGTATTCTACTGCAATCTATGCCTAAGATCCATATACCTCACATCCTAGCCAATAGATTTATCCCATAGGAACTCATATTTGTTATATGTTTCACCTATATATGCCTACTAAGAGAATCTGCAACCCTATTCTCTTTACCTTAAATATACCTGATCCACTTACATGCCTTGAAAATGTCTATCTAAAAAGAAATTAGCTAGGTAATATGCTAATGTGTTTATATTTCTATAAATTTGTTCATATTGTATGAAATTGAAATTTATTTCCAAAAGACGCACTCTCAAAACCATGCGAAGGATGGAGGGATTTGTCACTGAATAGATATTAGTGAGTTGTATTAATATGACCTGTGAGTCAAGCCTAATGGCTATATGGTGGATACCATGTGAAATATCATCATACCTTTCATATCTGCTAATGAAAATCCCAACAATGTAGTTGGTAGAGCTGCTAATGAAAATCCCTTTCATGTTCACTACCTCGCCATTTGGAGAAAACATAGCCCATGCTACGGAGGATAGGTTCCGAGAACTATGGATAGCACCATAGGCATAACCAATATATGGTTCAAGAGAGGTTGACATATGCAAACCAAAGTGAAAAGGATCAACAAAAACCATGGGAAACTTTGAAATACACACTAAACACACCTATAGACAGTATGTACACAGTGTATTATGCATGGGATCAAGCATAGTATTTTTTGAGATACATCCCATTTCTAGGCTATGACAAAGGAATTCCATCGATATCTACTAAATCATAAGCCTATTTTTCAAGGACATGCTTGACGATGTATGGGCCCAACCACATACGCTGTAACTTTCTTGGGCCTAACTTATCACCCTCATGGTCATATAGGAGTACCAAATATCCTTTTGAGAAGACTCTAGGCTTGAAAAAATTTTCATATTGCACTTTGATGTGTCTTTTATGATCTTTTTTTGCTAAAACGACATCTCACCGGGTCTCATTGAAATGATTCAGATGAAAAATACGCTCCTCTTTTGTGGAAGTAGGAGGAAGAAGTTCAATATCTAGTTTCAGCGATGAAATTACGCATTCAATGGGGAGGATCACTTCTAGACTATAAACGAACTAAAAAGGTGTAAATATGGTATCAATCCTTACTGAGGTTTGGTATGCGCAAAAGGCACTATAGAGAAGTAAATTCCAATTTGATTTGTGGACCCCTATCATGCATTGAAGCATAGTTTCAATAACTTTATTAATATCTTCAACTTGTTCATAAGCCTGAGGATAATAGGAAGTGCAATTTTCATTTGAAAGTCACAAAATGGAAATTAATTAGGTCAACATATGATTCTGAAAATTCTTCCTGTGATCTATAAATATTTCTTGCGAAACACCAAACCTAGCAATCATTTGGTTAAAGAAAATGTACGCAGTCGTTTCACCAGTGTTGTTGAATGTAGGCATTGCTTTGACCCACTTAGTAAATTACTCAACAATGACAATGATATAACCATGCCCCCACTCGAGTGAGGGTTACATGTCATAAAGTGGATGCCCCATTTCTAAAATGTACCAACAACGATAACGAGATGCAATGGAGCAGGCGAAGCATGAACTTTATGATCGTAAATCTGGCATACATGACACTTCTGGACTATGAGGATGCAATCATAGAAAATGGTGGACCAAACGTAATCGACACATAAGATGTTGTGCATGGTAGCATAACCAAATAAATGTCTGCCACATGCCCTTGAATGGGAATCATTAAGAACTTTCTCGACCTCCTCAAGAATGAGGCACCCACGTAAGATCGTATGGATACAATTATGGTAAAGGGTGTCGTCGATAATCACAAAATTTCGAGATTGGTACCAGATACATCACTGCTCAGAGCAAGAGGTATTAGGATGAAAATTTTGGGTCTAGAGATAAATCAGAAAATATCCATACCATGTGTTAGATGACGAAATCAGAAACAATGACTCAACATGGATGGAATATTCTATTATAGCATCATTTTCCACCTTGTACACTTGATGCTCTGAGTTATGGCCTTGGGAAACCCTTTCCCTTTAGGCTTGGTCCTTTTAATATATATATATATATATATATATATTGAATTCCATACATTACTTTTCCCTCTAAAAATCACGTGCACACGCGGTTTTATCTGTACCTAACCCGAATATATAATTTTAAATATGAAAAAATATTAAAATACCTATTTTGTGGGTGGGTTTTATGGGTTATACTGGAAGTGTAACTGTATCCGAACTGAAACAACTATTTTAAGGTGGTATAAATACACCTCATGGGAAGCCCTAAAGGGGGGAGAAATATAGGATATGGATATTATACCCAGTTAGTCCCTGATCAAGTCTAATTTAGCTATGCGCCTTCTGCACTCGTAGGTATAAGAAACCCTTGTTTCCTCATAGAGATGTCCATTTCCTTTATATGACATCTATGTATATGCATTTGGAAGAGGATTGTTGAGGCTTGGGCTGGAAGGATCCGAAGGAAAATTTTGCTTGGATTCATGGCTGAATCAGGTGGTATTCCTCCACATTTCTTTGCAAACATCAATAAAGAAGTTATGTTTTGTTCTCGATAGTCATGATATTTATGTTTTAACTCATGTCATGATCTTATTATGAATGATTTCATGTTTTATACCTATATTCTTATATGATCTAACATTAATATCTTGGACATGCATTGAACTAATACTAATATATATGATTTTCTTGAGTGAGTTCCAGGTTTTGAAGCCTTGGAAGAAATAGAGGGTTTGAACCCTGCGAGATTTTTTTTCAAACGTAGGACCTACAAGTACTATCCCTTCATCCAAGTTTAGTAGTTTAAGCATTAGGACTGCTTGTTTTCTTGCTTCTTGTTGTTGGATGCCCTTCACTCTGTTGGGGTTTCCAACCTAGAACCTAGAATGTTTTATCTCGTAACAGAACTGGCGACTTCGTTGGGGATTATATTCTTGTAATTCTTTATTTGGGTTGTTTCTCTCTTGATCTAGGCTTTATTGTTTGGTTTATTGTTTTTTCTAGTATCATTGATTTGTTTGCAATCTGGGTAGAAAGTCTGATCTTCTGGATCATACCTAAATTTTTATTTTTTCTTTGTTGGCTTTTTTATATGCGCCACAATCACGTACGCATGCACTTTTTTCCAAAGAAACATGTGTATACGCATGTTTCCTTGAGTATATTCGCTATATATGCAGGTTTTTCACTGCCAAGTCATGTATGTTTTGTTTTAAATGGATTGTTTAGATTCTTAGTCTAGTAAAGGGTTTTTCCTTATTTCTATTGCTTCTGTTTAGTAATTGATGGTATGGGAGAGTATTTCTTGTTGCAAATTTTCAGTTTCCTATCTCTCTTGATGGAAAACCTAGTCAACCTAGCATTTGCATTTTGGTGAAGTATGAGTTTTTGTGTTTGGGTTCAAGTCTTCTTCCAGAAGTTCTTGACATTTATGAGCATTTGGAGTAGAGATTTGGTCTAAATTCACTTATTACGCAACCCTTTACATTAGTTTACCTTTGCCTTCTTGAAAGTTGTTATTTTTAGTTTTTTTCTTGGTTTTTGAGAAAAGTGCTTCTTGCAAACTTGAAAATTTTTATTGGTCTTCTTAAAATTTTCTTGGTTACTGGAGTTTCTATGCTGCTGTTCAAATCTGTTTTTTTGAGTTTGTAGCCTCTTTCTGATTTAAGAATTGTAGTTTTAGTGATTTCTATGGCATATGGAATTTGAGCTTCTTTATGCTTGAATATGATCTTGTAGTGTTTTGGTAGTTTTTTTTCTCAAGAACTCTTTTTGTCTTAAAAAAGAAAAAAAGATAAAAACATCTTTGTGTTTCCTTTCTTTTTCTTTTGATTTTGTTTTTTCTTTTCTTATCATTTTTTAGCAAGTGTGAAGGTTTTCCATTTCATTGAGTTTGCTTAATTTCGGGGGAAGTTCTTGTTTGGATTTGTCCCTCCTTTTGTCAAGTTTTGGCCTCTTGATTTCTTTTGGGAAACACATTTGCTTGTTTTTAGAGAATCCTAGAATCTTGCATTAAGAATTTGTAGTTTACATTAGGATAGTTTCACTGTAAGAATTTTTTAGTATTTTTTTAGATTTTGAGTGTGTGAGCATGTATTTTGAAAAAGAAAAGAAAATTTTCTTCCATTACCTTTTTCGTATTACCCTTTGTAGAAATATATTTCATCGAAGAAAAAGTTGCATCTTCATGTAGCCAGGTTTTCTATTGGTTTCTTCTTGCGTTATATAACACCATAAGTTGCACTTCCATCTTACCCTTGACTTAAGAGCATCCATTAAAATCAAGTGCTAAATTAAAATGAACTAGAATTTTTTGAGTTGTCATTATATACATCAACTAGTCTAGGTCATTAGGGTCTTGGAATAGGTGTGTGGAGAGTTAAATCTCCAAGGCCACTCTGAATTTAAAACGTATAAGTTGATTAAAGGAGTGAAATCCATTGTCGTTAAGCTATCTGGGAAAGCTCTCCTCATAAGTGAGTCAAACAAAAGAGCAAGTGAATGTAGGAAAGATAGATACCCCCTCTCGTACTTGTCATATCCTGACCAAAGACCATTCTTCCTAGTTGTCGATACGAATTGGTGACCTTTGTTTCCATTCCTAGGTATCACATAGGTGATTTTAGAGAGGAATACCCATGGTACCTAAGGCAGACATTGCATAATGTTCATTAGTACTTATGGAGGGTGCCCTTGCGAAGCTTGGGTACTTGCATCGTCAAAGGCTTCTATTTGGGGGTCAACGTAACTGTTTATGTTACCTTCGCTAGTAGGCCTAGGGCATAATTACCCTAGACTATTTTTAGAACGTCCTTATATGTTCACTTTCTTGTATTTTGGTGTACGGTCTTAATCATCCGGAGTGGAAAATGCCTGAAATTAGCTTGATTGGTTGTATCTTTAAGGACATTTCAGTGAGTGCTCTTTGCACCTAGATTTCCATAGCTTTATAATTTTTTTAGTTTGTACGAGTTCTCTTAATAATTAAAAGTGGTTGATCGACTAGTTCGTTCGTCCAGGAGGCTTGGTGGGCTTTCACCTACGAGGACCAAGCCTTCTGCTAGAAGGTGTAGGAGTAATTGTGTTGGTAATTTTCAACCAGTAGCAGCGAACGCATTAGAGATTGATCCTCCACTTGAGGTTATAGTCTCACAGGGTGGTACTAGTGTAAGTCATGATTTGGAAAATAATAGTCCATTCCTTTCTATGGTTCTCTTCCATTCAGAAGATGAGGTTCATGTTGAAGATACTCCTCAGTCCGTTGTGACTCCTTATTCATCTCTTTCTCCTAGTTTTCCAGACGTTGTATTATACATTGGGATCGCAACTCATAGGCCAACAAGCCCTGATTTTTATCCTTCTTTTCATTCGATGGCCACTACTGGGAGCATGATTTTGGCTATGAGTACTACTAGTGTGCATACTCCTCTTTCAGTTGAAGGAGGAGGTACAATTTCTATATCTACTATCACTTCTAGTACTTCTGTATTTGTCTCTACCTCCTTTCCAACTTCGAGCGAGGTCACCAATACTTTTCTTCCCACACTAATTCCTTTGGGATGCCTTCTAGTGCAATTCCCTCAGCTCCTTTAACCATTTCATCTGTTGTTTCCACACCTATATCATCTATGTCTAATTTTTCAGCATCTTTCCAGGGTTTTCCTTTTGGGAGTGGTCATGTCCCTTATTCTAACCCTTCTTTAGGCTCTCTTACTTTCTCTACTCAAGGTCAAGGTTTTAATCCTTTTCAACGAGGTGTAGGCTTTAATCCTTTTCAAGGATGGACTAACCTTTCTTTTAGTGGTTTAGGAACCGGGAATCAGTTTGTTTCTGGTCAACAGAGGAACATGCCCTTCTCCTCCGTAGGAACCTATCAGGTTTTTTCTCCATTTGGAAATGAATGAAACCCTTACCAAGGGCTTTCCTCTCCTTCCAATACTTCGCTTGGGGGAAATTTTCCTGCCTATGGTAACTCTTCGACAGGAGGAGGTTATACTATGAATTCTCTAGAACACAAGGTTTGGTTTAGTATCTTCTACGAAAAATCCTTGGTAATCTGGTACCTTTGAAAATCCAGGTTATTCTTTTGAAAATGTTGGGAATCCTACTCATGGTAGGCATAATTCTTAAGCTCCTCCATGCTTATCATTCCTGGAAACCCTAAATTTGCTAGATATTTTAAAATTGACTAACGAACCGATCCAATATAATTGATCTTGGCCTCCGGTTCCAACCAAAATTCCATTGGATATTCCAAAATTAGAAGGAATGTATGGAGAGGATCAGGTTGACCACGTAACAAATTTCCATTTATGGTGCTCATCTAAATCCCTAATTGATGATTCAATCAGGTTGAGTTTGTTCTGTTGGAAATACTGAGAGGGGGGGGGGGGGGTGAATCAATATTCCTTTCAATTAGAGCATTATTTAATCTTCAATTATTATCAGTGTCTGTACAATGATAGCAGTAAACAAGAGGAACACAAATGTACACAGTTTTTAAGGTGGAAACCCACTCCGGGAAAAAAACCACCTAATGCTTTTCTAATAATTCTTTAATATTCAACTCCAATTGAAAATAAAGCTCCAACTTCCTAGAATCTAGAAAAGCTTCTTCTCCATCTCCCACTAGATGGACGCTCCAATGCCCGAGATTCTTCAGTAGCCAACTAAACAGATGCCCCAACACCCAATGAGCTACAACTCACCCTAGCACCACCCTACCACCCTATAAAAGAATAAAAGAAGAATGGACTCCCGTACTAGGGAAAATGGTCCACTTTACAATGATATAGAATGATGCAGAAGAAGAAGATATACTAGACCATAACCCCAACTTTGATACAACCACCTAATGATGATCCTAGACCTCCCAACACTGCCTCTTCAACCCTTGGTAGATAGACACTAGTACAATTTGTACAATAATGTATTTACAATGACTAAGTACAATGATACCTTTACAATGATTATATGCAGTGCTGGCCACTTGAAGACTTCATATGATGAACTTCTTGCTGCTGTTATGCAACTTGGTTGCTGCTCTTGTCATGCTACCCTCTGCTGCACCTTGCTTTGCTTTTCTGTCGTAGATAGTCTGGTCCTTTGCAACCTTTGACAACACATGATCTAGCTTTTTCTTGACTTCTAGGAGCTCGATATTGAATCTGGTGTATCTTTGTCATTTCAGATCCTCAATATCTTATTTTCAGTCTTGTAGTATTCCTCTGAGTCATCTTTCCAATGCCACAGGTCTGACCCAATTTGGATTCTTTAAGAGAGATTTATACCCAATCTCTCACAATGCCCTAATTATGGACTGTTTCAGCATAGCGCATTGTACGACATGCCACGTGTCACTGTTTCTTCATTTGTTTTTGAAATTGATAGAGACAAAAGTACAGACTATGCACTATCCGTCACTTTTTACATAATTCTAATCCGATACTTAGAGAGAGATTTATGACAAACTTACCAAGGTCACTTCTTTGAGATGAATTTTAGGAGCCTGTAGAAACCCTAACCTACACAGATCATATCTCCCAAAATATTGCGCAACTTGATCTGAAATTTTTACTGCAGCTTCCTCAGGATTTCGGCTTTACCTCATAAAAATTTCAGCTTCTAAACCTTCGTATAAAAAATGTTAGAGCGAAAATTCCAAGATGACCTGTTTCAGATGGCCGAATCTCTTGCATAAGTAGGAAATGAAGATCACAATTTATATGAATGCTTAAGTTGAGAGGGGCTTCAACAAGTGAACGTGGAAGGGATTTTAGGAACATAAAAAATATTAATTATGACTTTTCAATGACCCATGCCCCAACCCCATGGGGTTTTAGCCCACTAACTGGGGGTACAAACTTCAAACATGAGTATCTCTCAAACCGTGAAGAATAGCATGGCGTGCCATATATCAACCGAAACATCTCGACAAGTAGAAACCATAAAAAGAATTATTGACCCAGAATATATTAATTTGGTAGGTCAAAATTCCCATGCAATATTGGGTTAGCCCCTGGTGCTACTTGGGTTGACATCAATGACAATCGCTGATCAACAATCTCCCCCTTTTAGAATTGATGGCAACACAAGTACTCCCCTTGCGATCATGACACCTCTTCCTACAAAATTCTCTCCCCCTTTGGAATCAATGGAAAAGGAAAAATGCCCTTGAAACACAACCATCCTACGGACCTGTACACACTTCCACTCCCACTGACACACGATCGTCCTGCAGACCTGTACACACTTCCACTCCCACTTTATATTCTTGAAAAGGGAAAATATAATGAGAACTTGGGAGAATCCCAAGCTTTTGATGAAGATATTCAAATGCTTCACGAGGTAAAGGTTTAGTAAAGATATCAGCAATTTGTTCTTTTGTACAAACATACTCAAGTTTGATATTATTTTCAACGACTTGTTCTCTAACAAAATGATATTTGATCGGAATGTGTTTTGTTTTTGAATGCATGACAGGATTCTTGGAGATGTTGATGGCACTAGTGTTGTCACAGAATATGGGAATAGGCTCACTGAATTGTACTTGAAGATCTTGCAAAGTTTGTTTCATCCAAAGGACTTGAGTACAACATGATGTTGCTGCAATGTATTCTGCTTCCGTTGTAGATAACAAGATTGAAGTTTGCTTTTTGCTCAACCATGATACGAGACAACCACCTAGATAGAATGCTGCTCCACTAGTACTCTTACGATCATCAACACTTCCTGCCCAATCTGCATCTGTAAAGGCTTGAATAATGAGATTGTTACCCTTGGGATACCACAAGCCATATTCTTTTGTGCCCTTTAGATATCGAAGAATTCTTTTGATGGCAATAATATGTGATTCTTTTGGTGCTGCTTGGAATCTTGCTACTTGTCCAACTGCTTGCATAACATCTGGCCAAGAGGCTGTTACATATATAAGACTACCAATCATAGATCTATACAACTTTTGATCCACATCCTTAGATGAGTCATCTATGCTCAATTTGCAACCTGTTACCATTGGAGTAAGGACGGGTTTGCAAACTTCCATTTTGAATTTCTTGAGCATTTCCTTGATGTACTTGGCTTGACATATAAATATTCCTTTCTCTTGCTGAGATATTTGAAGCCCTAAGAAGTATGTCAGCTCACCAAGTAAAGACATCTCAAACTCACTTTGCATCTTTGTAGAAACGTTCTTACTTAGTCGATCATCATTGCTACCAAATATTATATCATACACATATACCTCAACAATTGTTAAATTATCTTTATCTATTTGTACATAAATATTGCTATCAACAGTACCTTTCTTGAACCCTTGTTGACGTAGATATCTATCAAGACAAGCATACCATGCTCTGGGAGCTTGCTTGAGACCATATAGAGCCTTTTTTAACCTGCAAACATAGTCTTCTTTTTGTGATAGTATAAAACCTTCAAGTTGTTCGATGTAAACTTCTTCTTCTAATTCTCCATTCAGAAATGCTGACTTAACATCCATTTGGTAGACTTTGATTTTTCTTGAACATGCATAGGCGAGAAACATTTGGATGGCTTCCATTCTGGCAATTGGTGCAAAATTTTCGTTGAAATCAATTCCTTCCACTTGTGCATAGCCTTTGCAAACCAATCTTGCTTTGTTTCTGGTAACCTGCCCATCTTCATTCAATTTTTTCCTGAATACCCATTTAGTCCCAATGAAATTTTTATCTTTTGGTTGTGGAACTAATTCGCATGTGTTATTCTTCTCAATTTGATCCAATTCTTCATTCATAGCTACTACCCAATGTTCATTTTGGCTGGCTTCCTCAAAACTACTAGGCTCAAAGGTTGCTAGAAAAGCAACGTGATCTTGTTATGATGAACGAAGCTGTCGACCTTCATTTATGTCACCAATGATTTGATTTGATGGATGGTTCTTTTGAATCCATTCTTTTGTTCTCCTTGGAGGAGCTTCTTGTTGTTGTTCTAGTATATCTTGATGATCATTTTTTACTTCTTCCTCATTGATAGTTGCTTCTTGTTCTACAATTTTATCTATGTCTTTTTCAGCCTCTGTCTCAAGTTTCAAAGATTCTAGATCTTCATCATTACTCACTAGAACACCATCTTTGTCAAATGTAACATTTATGCTCTCCACTATCTGTTTTCATCTTAGATTATAGCATTTATAGGCCTTTCTTTTGCATGAGTAACCAACAAAGATACCTTCATCAACACGTGATTCAAACTTACCCAAATTTTGATCTTCTCTTTTGATATAAAATTTGCTTCCGTAGATTCTGAAATATTTTAGATTAGCTGGTTTTCCTTTCCATAATTCATATGGAGTCTTGTTGCAATTATTTCTGAGAAGACTTCGATTGATAATGAAGACTGCCGTATCAATTTCTTGAACCCAGAATTTTTCATCCAATTTTGAGTCCTTCAACGTTGTTCTACCCATTTCCTGTATAGTTCTATTCTTTCTTTCAGCAACTCCATTTTGCTGAGGTGTTTGTGCTATTGAAAATTTCCTGTTTATTCCATTTTTGTCATAGTATTGCTGAAATAATTTGGAAGTGAATTCTCCACCATTATCTAATCTTAAACACTTTATTTTCAAATCAGTTTCATTTTCAACCAACTCCTTGTACATCTTAAAGCACTCAAATGCTTCAGATTTTTTCTTTAGGAAACTGACGGCTGTCATCCTGGTATAGTCATCTATCATTAACATGAAATATAATTCTCCATCTAAGCCTTTTGTTCTCACAGGACCACATAGATCAGTATGTATCAATTCCAATGGATGTGATGAAAAGTGTTCTTTTGTTTTAAATTGGAATTTTGTCTGCTTGCCATGCCGACGTGCCTCACATAGTGTGTTGGAAGGTTTTGAGATTTTCGGCATTTCTCGTACTGCTTCCTTTTTGCTTATCCTGACAAGATTGTCAAAGTTTATGTGACACATTCATTTGTGCCATAACCAACTTTCATCTTCTTTAGCTAGTAGACATGATTTAGTTTCTTCATCCAGAACATATATGTCGTTTGGAGCTCGACTTGTTGTAGCCACAATTTTACCATACATGCCTTTCCTGATTTCACATTTTTTGGAGTTGAATAGCATTGTGTGTCCTTGATCACACATTTGTCCAACACTGAGCAGATTTTGATTCGTGTTTTCGACCAATAGAACATTCTTGGCTATAACATCTTTGCTTCCGAGAGTGACGGTACCTGATCCTATAACATTTGAAGATCCATCATTTCCAAAGGATATGGTTCCATCCTTCTTCTCTTTCAGAGATACAAAATTCCTTCTATCTCCAGTCATATGCGTTGAGAAACCGCTATCAACATACCACACATCTTTCCTTTTTTGAGCCTTGAGAGTGAGAGCACAATTATCAGTCTTCTTATTCTTCCATGTTCGTTCATTCTGTGGCTTCGAAGATTCTTCTGGAGGATTTTCAAGTCTGCAGTCTTTGGCTGTGTCCAAATTTCTGACATTTGTAACATTCCAAATTATTTCTTAAATTTTCAAATCTAGTGATGTTTCATTGAGCCCTAGGAGGTTCATATTTGAAGAATCTCTTGGAATTGTATTGGTTCATAGGGTACGTGCAACATTATACAGCTTTATGACCAAATTTTCCACATGAATAACAATAGCCATGAAAAAAATGTTGGATGAAAATCTTCGTCGAGGAATCGTCTTCCAAGGATGTGCTTGCGAAATCTTGTCCAATGAAGTCTTCATGTATGTCATATCTCATAGGTTCATTGTATTTTTCTGTAGAAGTTCCTGCTTCTTCTTCTTTGTAACTGAGGCCAATTCTGTCGTTGTAAGATCATTGATTGTTGATGAGTTCTTCCAATGCCCTTGAGCTGTTGGAATAGTTTTAGATAGTTTTTCCCTTCTTCACTTCCTTACGCAACAATACTACTTCGGCTTCTAATGCTTCCCTTTCTTGGTTTCTTTCTTCCAACTTCTTTTGAAGTGACTCTTCAATACATTTGTGTTCTTCAACCTCAATTTTGAGACCTTGAACTTGTTCTTCAAGAGTGTTGGAATGAATCTTCTCAGCATTGAGCTCTTTTATAAGCTTGATTGCCTCCTCATAAAATTCTTCTATGGTCAACCCTTCTTCTTCATTGTTTGATACTTCTTGTTTATTGTGCTTGGCCATAAACAATAATTTCTCATTGGCTTCTTCTTTGCTGTCACTTTCTTCATCGGATGAGGAGCTATCTTCTTTAGAGAGAAAGTTCCTTTTGGATCCTTTATTTTTGCCTTGCGTGTTGAATTTCTTAAAGCCTTTCTTTCCTTTTGAGTTGCCATCACTTTTGTTCAGACATTTTACTACGAAATGCCCAACCTCATCACAACCGAAACATATCAATGGAAGTTTACCTTTGAATTTTCCCTTACCAGGTTTTAGTTTTCTCGTAAAGTAAGCATATTCTTCATCTGAAAGACCTTCTCCATTATCTCCCTTTTCTTCACACTTGCAGGTGCATGTCATTTCAATTGAAGGTTGTTTGTCCTTATTGGTTTTCTTAGATGCAATGAACACAGTTTCTAGATTTTAAGTATCCTTTTCTTCATCAAGTCTCATTTCATATGCTATGAGAACTCCATGTAATTATTCCTTGTTAAGTTTGTGTAGATTTTCATGGTATTCTAAGACCAATACCTTTGGGTTGAATATCCCTGGTAACATTCTAAGAATATTCCGTATAATAGTCTTCTTGTTAATTGGCTCTCCCAATCCTTCCAGAGTATTGGTTATTTCATCAACGTATTGGAAGTATGCAGCAATGTTGCAATCTTCTTTCATTCTAAGTTTCTCAATTTTTTCTCTATAGATTTGAAGTTTTTCTTCTTTGACATTTGAGTCACCTGCATATATATTCTCAATCTTTTCCCATACATTTTTGGCGGTTTTACAGTCCAATACCTTATGATAAGCAGATTCAATAAGTCCACTGATAATAATATTCTTTGCTTTTGCATCATTTACCAAATTCTTCTTACCTTGTTCATCCGCGGTTGATGTAAATCCATTTTGAACAGTGTCCCATACTTCATAACCTTTCACCAAGAGATAGACCTCCATTCTTCCTTTATAGAGTGCATAATTATTTTCATTGAATAGAGGTACACCATTCTTGGTATGCTCCATGACCTCCTTCCAGCTGTTAAACTGCTATTGAAGGAACCAAGCTCTGATACCAATTGTTGGAAGTACTGAGAGGGGGGTGAATCAGTATTCCTTTCAATTAGAGCATTAGTTAATCTTCAATTATAATCAGTGTTTGTACAATGATAGCAGTAAACAAGAGGAACAAAAATGTACACAGTTTTTAAGGTGGAAACCCACTCCGGGACAAAAACCACCTAATTCTTTTCTAATAATTCTTTAATATTCAACTCCAATTGAAAATAAAGCTCCAACTTCCTAGAATCTAGAAAATCTTCTTCTCCATCTCCCACTAGATGGACGCTCCAATGCCCGAGATTCTTCAGTAGCCAACTAAACAGATGCCCCAACACCCAATGAGCTACAACTCACCCTAGCACCACCCTACCACCCTATAAAAGAATAAAAGAAGAATGGACTCCCGTACTAGGGAAAATGGTCCACTTTACAATGATATAGAATGATGTAGAAGAAGAATATATACTATACCATAACCCCAACTTTGATACAAAAACCTAATGATGATCCTAGACCTCCCAACACTGCCTCTTCAACCCTTGGTAGATAGACACTAGTACAATTTGTACAATAATGTATTTACAATGACTAAGTACAATGATACCTTTACAATGATTATATGCAGTGCTGGCCACTTGAAGACTTCATATGATGAACTTCTTGCTGCTGTTATGCAACTTGGTTGCTGCTCTTGTCATGCTACCCTCTGCTGCACCTTGCTTTGCTTTTCTGTCGTAGATAGTCTGGTCCTTTGCAACCTTTGACAACACATGATCTAGCTTTTTCTTGCCTTCTAGGAGCTTGATATTGAATCTGGTGTATATCTGTCATTTCATATCCTCAATATCTAATTTTTGGTCCTATAGTATTCCTCTGAGTCATCTTTCCAATGCCAGAGGTCTGACCCAATTTGGGTTCTTTAAGAGAGATTTATACCTAATCTCTCACAATGCCCTAATTATGGATTGTTTTATCACAACTCACTTGTACATAATTCCACGTGTCATTGTTTCTTCATTTGTTTCTGAAATTGATAGAGAGAAAATTACAGACTGTGAAATATCCGTCACTTTTTACAGAATTCCAATCCGATACTCAGAGAGAGAGTTATGACGAATTTACCAAGGTCACTTATTTGAGATGAATTTCAGGAGCCTGCAAAAACCCTGACTTACATAGATCATATCTCCAAAAATGTTGCGCACCTTGATCTGAAATTTTTACTGCAGCTTCTTCAGGGTTTCAACTTTGACTCATAAAAATTTCATCTTTTGAACCTTCGTATAAAAAAAGTTAGAGCGAAAATTCCAAGATGACCTGTTTCAGATGGCTGAATCCCATGCATAAGGAGGAAATGAAGATCACAATTTATATGAATGCTTAAGTTGAGAGGGGCTTCAACAAGTGAACGTGGAAGGGATTTTAGGAGCATAAAAAATATTAATTATTACTTTTCAATGATCCATGCCCCAACCCCATGGGGTTTTAGCCCACTAACTGGGGGTATAAACTTCAAACATGAGTTTCTCTCAAACCGTGAAGAATTGCATGGCGTGCCATATATCAACGGAAACATCTCGACAATTAGAAACCATAAAAAGAATTATTGACCCAGAATATATTAATTTGTTAGGTCAAAATTCCCATGCAATATTGGGTTAGCCCCTGGTGCTGCTTGGGTTGAAATCAATGACAACCGCTGATCAACATGTTATAGAGCACCTTAGCTGTAAATTTTTCCAAGTGGTATATAGAGCTTAGTGGTAATACCTATGCTTAATTTTTCAAGTTGGATACTATGTTCTTGAACCATTTTCAGTTGCTTGTGTGATATGATGTTCGAACTGAGCTATTAGCTAGTTTCCAAGTAGATAAGGAAACTCACATTTCTGATTATATTCAAGAATGGCGAAGAAGGAAGAGGCTCATTAAAGCCTATATTCCTAATGAATTCCTTCTGGAATCATTTTTAAAATATTTATAGCCATAAATTACAAAGGATGTATCACTCTCTCGGGTATTCACCGAAGAGCAAACTATATGTGGAGCCCAACAATTAGAACTTATATATTGTCATTCTGGGATTCTTTATAAAAAAATTTCCTGATGCTCCTCGATCCAAGATTGATTTAGCCAAACCAAAGCTAGGTCCCCATGCCGATGGGATAGTCAGATCAATTGATAACAATACAGGTAACCTGTTAAGTCAATTGCAGCATTTATCTTTATAAAATACTTCTTCAATTCATGCATCGTCGTCATTGTCTATGCCTTCTCAAACATTAAATATTAACGTTGTCCAATCCTATAACCCCAAAGGAAATCAATAATCTAATGGGAAGAATAATGTACGTAATAAGAAGAAAGATAAGGATGGGAAGGGTAATGCAAAAAAACCCAGTAATAATGCCCGGGAGGGTAAAAAAGAGTAAAAAATGAATGTTAAGTTTCCTTTCAAATTGTAGACTAGATACCATTTAACTAATATTTTCCTAACGATTCAGGATGCTCAGTGCTTGTCAACTCAACAGGGTTCTTCTAGATCCTAAGATGTTTTGAGTAACCATTTTCCCCAAGGGAAACACATGACTTTTGGTGTGAATTCTAACACTGTAATGCCCACAGGGGATAACCAGGAAGGGGAAATCCATCAAATGTATACATGATGAGTTCCCATGTTGATGTTGTGATGAGGTCACATCATTATGGTGAACTAGAATCCTATAAGGTTAAGGCTTCTCCTAATGTTTTAGAGCCACTCCATATTGAGAGGCCTGCAGTTGAGCCTATGCCTGAAATGGCAAAAGGCTCTGCAAAACATTCGAAAATTAATCCTAATGCCAAGGTTTCCCAGAACTACTCCATTGTTGAAGATATGGCTCAAAGTCCTTCTGTGATGTTTGCGTTAGAGGTGCTCCAATCGTTCCCAACACAAAGGAGTGCGTTGCTCACTGCGATCGGGGAAATAGATAAAAAAAACTCTCTTATTATTACGTTTGAGATGTAAAATATTAAGAACATATTCCCTCATCACATGGGTTTCCGTATTAAAACTATATATAGGGAGATGAACATTTTTTGAACTGTAGTGGATGAGGGAGCTTCCGCATGTGTCATGTCGATTGCATGTTGTAAAGACATCGAATCTCCTCAAGTTGTTCCTTCACCTACTCTCTTGACTGCATTTTATGGTGATTCTCATAGGCTGCATGGAATTTTTCTAGCCTTTCCCATCTATGTTGGGGGAAAGGTTGTCAATATTGAGGTAGAAATAGTCGATACTAATTTGGACTATAATCTTCTATTGGGACAGAATTGTATTTATGAAATGGATGTCATTGTATCATCATTGTTTCACATCCTATGCTTTCCCCATGAAGGGAGAATTGTTATTATTGATCAGATGGATTATTATCCGAAAGAATCCAATGCATCCTCTGATTCTACTATTCCCTTGGTGAAGAATGCCAAGTAGTCTATAGAGAATTCAGGAGTCAGAATGTATTCCTCGTTGATGGGTACTTTTCATCTTCCATCTCCTACCACTCGAATAAATTACATTTCATTATCCAAGGCCCCTTCTCGAAGAGAGTTCTTTATAACTCATTATTTTTTGGATCCTTGGCCCTTACCCTATACTTCGACCACATTATAAGAAAGAAAAGTGGGTGGAATGGCATATCCCATTTCTACAACTGAAATTTCTTATCAATTTATTTTTAACATTGCAGATTCCGATCCTACTCCTCTTTCACTGGAGGATTTGGATGGAGATGTGGCTCCGACTTGGACTCTTAAATCTACTTCCTCTATGGACTTCCTTGATACCTTTTTACCATCAGAGGAGGAAATCCTGGAAGCAATGACGGGTGTATAAATACTGTGGGATTATTTTCATCATCGTTCATATTTTCTCCTATAATTGCATGAAGTAGAATCAATTTTGTGTAGCCCTTCGTCAACTGGTGATGTTCACACAATTATAAACCATTTGGCTCTAGCACAGATTTTTGTTGAAGGTAACATGTCTATCATTTTGTTTCTAACATGTCTATCATTTCGGAAACAACTCTAGTGAACATTTCCAAGGAATCCAATATAATAGAGAATTGTTTCATCAAAGTTGAGTGCTCCCCTGAAGAAATTCAAATCTATACCAATCTTTTCAAATAATTCTATGATGTGTTTACTTGGTATCATGAGGAAATGCTGGAATTGATCCATCAATTTTCTAGCATAATATCAAGACATGAGAATTCTAAGCTTATATGGAAAAATCTTTGGTTGGTAAACCCTAGGAAAGTGATAGATATCAAAGGCG
The DNA here is from genome assembly GCA_034641835.2 of Pinus albicaulis. NCBI lineage: Eukaryota > Viridiplantae > Streptophyta > Pinopsida > Pinales > Pinaceae > Pinus > Pinus albicaulis. Next base: position 1,355,476,604 of record CM076574.1, read on the forward strand.
AGGTTGAGAATTTTCTTAAGGCGGGTTTCATATAACCCATTCCTTTGACCGAGTGAGCTTCAAATCTAGTCCCAGTTGATAAGAAACAAGGAACAATCCAAGTTTTCATAGACTTTATGGATTTAAATAAGGTTTGTCCAAAAGGTAATTTCCCCACACCATTTATCGATCATATTATCGATTAGTGTGCGGGAATTAAAATTTTCTCCATCATGTAAGGTTTTTCGGGTTGTAATAAAATTACTATACGTCCTAAAGATCAACATAAGACAACTTTTATCTACCCCTGGGGTACCTTTGTATACAAAAAGATGCCTTTTGGCCTGAAAAATGCTGGAGAAAATTTACAATGGGCCATGTCCCATGCTTTCCAAGATATCAAACATATCATTGAAGCTTGTTTGGATGAATTAGTTTCTTGTTCTCGAAAGATAATTGACCATCCTCATCACCTTCGATTGATTTTTGAGAGATTTCATTATTATAAAATCCAGTTGAATTCGAATAAGTGTGTTTTCGTGGTCACATTTGGTCGGTTATTGGGGTTGATAGTGTCTATTGAAGGAATTCACGTAGATCCCCTCAAGGTTGAAGAAATAATTTAGTTTCCTCCCCCATATACCATTTTTCAACTTAAAATTCTGAAAGGAAACCGATTTCTTGAGGATATTTATCACTAATTATGTTGGGATCACAAAGGAATTTATGAGATTTATGAAAAAAGGAGTTCCATTTCTATGGGATGAATTTCCTCAGCACTCGTTCGATGCTGTTAAAAAAACATTGAACTCTGCTCCTTTACTAAGTCCACCTGATTATAGCAAGGATTTCCTCTCGTATCTCGCTAAAACAAAATCAACCATTGGTATGGTTCTTGTTCACGAAGATGATGCTCTCTGTGAGGATGTGATTTATTATCTCATTTGAGGCTTGGTAGGTCCTGAATTACAATAATATCCTATAGATAGATTATCTTTCACAGCTGTACACGTTGTCCATTGACTTAGACATTATATTCTACTTATAAAAACTTCTGTCACAACAGTTGTGAATCCATTTCAGTTTGTTCTCAATAGGAAAGTGATTAGGGGAAAATATAATAGATGGATTTTTATTTTACAAGAGTTTGATCTTGAGTTCTTGTTAGCCAAATCTAAGAAAGCTTTATTATTTGCAGAATTAATCTCTGTGTTGCCTAGTGAAGAAGAAATATTTTATGAGGAATCATTCCGTGATGAACATATTTTCCTTATTTCTTCACAAGATCCTTGGTATGGAGATATTATTATATATCTTCAGAATTCAAAGTTTACCCTCACTTTTCCAAAGGATGAGCAAAGAAAATTGTGTGTGTTAGGTAAAATTTATGTTATTATTGGTGACACTTTATGTCATCGCGGGGTTGATTCAATCCTTAGACACTACTTAACCCTAGAAGAAGTTGATTCGGTGTTGAATCATTCCCACAATGGAGCTTTTGGTGGTCACCTATCTTGTGTGCATGATATTTTTTGCCTTCGATCTTCAAATATTGTGTTGAAGTGGTGAAGAAATGCCATCATTGTCAAGTTTATACTCGGAATATGCGCACTCATCCAGATCCACTCTTTCGTGTTATTACTGTCGGTCCATTCACAAAGTGGGGCATCAGTTTTACAACTTGTAAGCCACATTTGGCAAAGGGTCATAAGTATATCATTGTAGAAGTGGACTACTTTACTAAGTGGGTTGAGGCTATGCCCACTTTTTCAAACAATGTTGAAACAAAAACCATGTTTCTATTAAACCAAGTAATTTCTCATTTCGTTATCCCAAAATAGATTGTCATTAACCATGGCAGTCATTTCCAAAGAAAAATGATGGTTGAATTGGCTCTAAAATTAGGTTTCTAACAAGAGCATTCATATCCTTGCTATCCTCAAGCCAATGTGTAGGTGGAAGCCGTGAATAAATCCTTGAAAGTTATCCTACAAAAGAAATTTAATAAAGCTTGATCTAATTGGAACATCATGTTATATCCTGTGCTTTGGGCATACTAGATGTCAGTTAAGACTACAACTCATTTTACTCCTTTTCAACTAGTTTATGCGTTGGAATCGATCTCCCCTATGGAATGTGAAATTTCTTCTCTTAAATTAGTTGTAGAGATTTGGTAGGTATTTATGGATGATCTGGTATATCTAGGGTTCGTTGATGGTGTTAGTCGACATAATCGGAATTTAAATTTTGTGGTTTTGGTGATTTACTATCCATTCGGTCAGTTGCTGGTTTCAAGAGGCATATGTATCAGTCCTGCTTCAAATAATTTTGTCGAACATACTATTGTTGTTAGCCTACTATCTGAAGAAATATCTCTTGGTGTTGATTCTTTATTAGTGTACTTGGATTCACAACTGGTGGTGTCTTAGTTAAACAACATCTATCATGTCAGAGATCCTTATTTATGTCACAAATTTCTGAGAGTGTGTATATTACAGAGATCATTTAATTTTATCACATTTATTAATATTCCATGATCATAAAATTCATTTGTTGATTCCATAGTTAATCAAGCATTAGATTCGCATATACATCATTCATCACATTAAAATAAAAAATAATCAAACATCATTTTTATATATGGTCGTCACATCATGAAACCGTCTGTATATAGATAGAAGTTATATGTTCAAAATATTATACAAAATTGGGACAAAAGTGTCCTACAAAATTAGGGCTTAAGCCCAATCATGTCTATAAAAGAAGATCAGGTCATATTTAATCTATGTTTGAGGTCCCTGCCTTAGATATGCATCTCGGAAAAATACAATGGAATTTGCCACCTATCCGAAAATCCACACCTAGTCTTATGGTACTCCTACCACGTGTCTCTGTATTGCCTCTGGTAGATCCTCCACTATTTCCATAGGTACTTGGAAATTCAAAATCTCCAAGTTCTTATGTACAACATGAAGAAATATTTCAGTCTCAGCAACGACACCTTTCATGCCTCTTCTGCACCGCCTATGCCTACTCAGACCCTCAGGTTTAACCGGTCCCACATCTGTGTCATGATCAAACAATTTTGTAAGAACACTTGTATCATCAAAAATAATTTCAATTCATATCTTTGAAATAAAAAAACTCAAATAATATTAAAAATTTTACCAATGGCTCCCCACACAGCATCTCGTGGAAATACTAGATCTAGCTCTACTATGAAATCCATGCCTGCATATGGGTAGTCCTCAATGGAAATGACTTGTTCTTCTACCAAAGGAAAAAATCGTCATGGAATGTAGTTCTAGGGACCTCACCAACCCCTAGTCTCTTCATCAAGTCAACCCATATAGCTATACATGGATCTCTTGGGCTCCTGATGGTGGAAATCAGCTTGGGCCAAAGATTTGGTAATCTCTAAAAGAAGAAAGTACAAAGAATTTTACCATACCAAAAATGTTTTGTCTTGTTCATCTTGACAGAAGCCATTTTTTTTTTCATATTGGTAAGAAGGGCTCTAGATGAGTAAATTTTTTTGGTAAGGCAATCTACTGACAAACTTATTGCAACACGAGATGCTTGGTGCAATGAGGCTAATCCAGCTACCCTCACAATTGTAAAAAATGGAATCCTTAGGGGCAATCCCTCCACATATTTGATTGGGATCTGTGTCCCTACCTTTGGGGTATTGTGTAGGTAGTAAATGTGAATATAATCATCAACATTAATTCCTCCTCGGGCCTTCCCTTAAAAATTGATAGGCTCTCCTCCCTAGGAAATCTCAATAATAAAGTATATATCTTCTACTTGAATGCATAGGGGCATCTGATCAATCATGAAAGCATCTTCTTCAAGATCCCAGTAGTTGACGAGCATCTCCAACAATCTTGTATTGGTTTTCATATTTTGAATTTTGAAAAAATTTAATAATATGCATCCTCTCAGTGCATCCAGTGCTAATGGATCATTCATAACCTAATTATCTACTGCATTGTGCTCTCTTTCCCTTCAACTAATTGTGATCCAGGACGATCTTGCATTAGTTCAAATCGAGAGTGAAGGCCAGTTCATCTCCATTTTATGCGATGCAAGTTACTTCTTCATGGTGAAATGCCATTATATGGTGTTAGAAATGTCATGGTGATTAAACATGTTTATGGTGAAATTGGGTCTTAAGCCTAAGTGGTAATCCTATGGTACTAAGTCCTAAACCTATGTAATAGTCCTAAGCCTAAGTGGTGAAGACTAAAGACCTAGCGCATGACATATAACAAAGTTAAAACCTATGTTATAACCCATGATATACATTTTGTAACTAAATGTATAAAACCTTTGGGAAATATATATGTTAAAACTATAGTATAAGCATAGTTAACCATTGAAGTTAATGAAATGAGAGGGGCAGTATTAACTGCCACAACACTCAACATGTGAATGCAGTCAGTGGAGGGTAAACAACAGTTTACTACGTAGTTTGTTTGGAGTCGACCGTCAGAAGACTGCAACAGATAGAGTAGCTGTCACATGCAATGAGGTCGACCACCAGTCAGTCGAAAGCCCTCGGACTTAACGACTAGGTAGCAGTCAATGGTTAGACCACCTGCCAGTCACATGGAAAATTTTCAATTTCTCTACCATTTGCAGACCGTCAGAATTCTATTTTTATTATATGGTTCAAAAATGGGTTTTGAATGTTATATTTGCGCTATGGTATTATCCACCATGTAACCTAATCTCCTAGGTGTATGAAGTCTATTGCACCGAGAGCTCATGCTCCATTAAATGTAAAACCATATGCCAAATTCGAACGAGAGAGTTTGAGTTTGAACCTGAACCTACATTATATAAAACCATAATTTCTCATGATGAAAGGGGGGAGTAATTTTCAAGGTTTGTATTAAGATTTATGAAGAGAGAGGAAATTTTGTTTTCAGCATATCTTGGTCATCCGGAGGAGGAATTGGGAACCACAAAAAGCGTTAAAAAGCTAGGAGAGAGAGAGATTTCCATTGATAGAGACCAGAGCTACCTTAGATCATGTTCAGTCTATTTTATGTTTGTGTAAAGAATTATTTGGATCTATCCTTAATAAAACGGCTGCCCATCTTGAAAGTGGACCTAGAGACATAGTCCACCAGGGAAAAACTATGTAATCAATGTTTGTTGTCTTCTATATCTGTTATTTTTTTCAAATTCATGTTCAATATGCTTCTTAAGTTCTAGATTAAGTTATAAAATCAATTAATTTCCTTCAGTCTTCCACACTAAGAAATCAAGAGAACAATCAATTCACCATTGGAAAATATTCAATTCTACTTCAACATTATTTCAGATCTGTTTCAGATCAAATTTACATCCTACACATTCAAGTATTTCCATCCTTTAAAAACAGTGTTTTGAAATCATGGACTATGCATACATGGGTTTCATTCATATAAAATCATGTATAGGGCTTCCAATTAAGCGACTCTAATATGCCCAAACCATGTATGCGTAGAGTTAAAACCAAAAAATTGAATCCATACGGTCAAATATCTTTAAAATTGCTTGAAATGAATGAAATTTCATTGAGAAATCAAATTAGGAGATTACTTGGAAGATTGATGGTTGATGTGGCTGAGAAATTCAGTGGATTGTGGTTGTCGGTAATTTCCTCCAGAGCTCTTTCACTCAATTGTCTAAAACAAAAATGAGGATTTGTAAGTCAAAAGGTCTATTTATAATTTAAATTTCAAAAATATTTTTAAAACTAAATTTTAAAATTTTATGTTTATTTTTATAAATTTTTATAAAATTTCTGACCTTTTTGGCTTTGAGTGTTGGGATAGGTTGTTTTTCAAGACAAAATCAAGACTTTGAGACATTTTTGTCACTTCAATTACATGACCGCTAACCATTCATGGCAGGTATCATTTTCGTCACTGGAATATAGGCTAGGGAAGATCACTTTTTCCGTTGCATTATGCATTCTAACCTCCATAATGTGATATTATACCACAGGGTCGACCCCATTGTGTTATTATTCTTAAACCATTTTCACTCGCCGACTTATAAAATCATGACATGATGGTAGAGCCATCCTTTAAATGGGATTCCTAGTTAGATCCTCACTAGGATATGTTTACCATGCTGCAAATATTAAGTAGGCTCGGGAGTCCTCTTTAGTCCCACCATGAATTTTGAGATGAAGCTTAATTCTCCTTCTTCTTCTGTATCTTTTTGGATTTATACCCTAGAGGCTCCCACATGTTGAGTTGTACTACTACATTGTATGTTGACTATTTGTACCTCTTGACCTTAAGCCAGCTTCACTTGGACTCGTGTATAAGACAATTTTTGACTATGTATTTTTGCAAAATCAACCCTTCAATTCCTTAGCCTTTGAAACTTGACACCTTATACTGGTAGAGAGAACATTCCTTTGTGTGTCATTGACTAGTTTCGTCAGCTTGCATTGAGCATAGGAATTTTCCAGTCCCAGCAACTAATGCATTTGTATTTAGACACTTGTTCTTCCCAATGTACAATAAGCATTATTTTATTCCTTTTCAGGCTTTTAAATATTTAAAAGACAAAAAAATCATATATTTCAAGAAGAGATGGAATGAGACATTACTTCCATAATTTATGGAAGCATTGAGTCAGTTATGCACCCTTGAAAAAATCACTCAAAAGAAATTATTTTCTCCATTGGGATGGGTTTTAGTTTGATTCTTGAGAGCCATAACCTTGTCATTGAGTCGGTACTCCCTTGATGGTTATCTCTTCCAATCATATGGAGGATTTTTTATGCCTCCTGCATGAGAAACTTATAAAAATTTATCATATGCTTCCATATAGTCATGTTTGAGTCGTGATTTTGTTTAAGGGAAGTAAACCTGAATCGACCTTTTTGTGGTGTCCCTTGAATTATTTTCAATCAGCCATACCTTTTCTATCAAAGTTATGTTATATCACATCAATTATTTTTTCCTCTTCTCATACTAGCTAAGAAGGTCTCCATTGACTTCTTTTCGGCGGGTTTTTCTATTATCGACTTCGAACAATTGCTCTAAGAGTAGGCCTAGAGCCACATCCTGGCCCTATTTACATCATTGATAGGTGACCTTATGCTCAACATCGATCAACATCATGGCTCTTTGACTGAGTGGTTTCCCTTGTGTTCGATGTTATCTTACATTATCACACATTTGGATTCATGCAGTACCTTGGTTTCCATTTGACCCTATTGGTGCATTCATCTCCTCTTTGTCAGCTTTAATTATTTGGTGGTTTGGAGGGTTTCTGTTGTGTGCTAGCCACATATTATGTACACTAGAAATGTGCTTCGGTATGGTTACTTCATCTTTCTTCGTCCGATTCCTTCCAAATTATTGGCCTATGGGTTACACTCACGCTGGATTGATGTGGGATGCCTTAATTCTTTCCTTCTAGCAGATATTTTCCCATCGATTCCACCTCATTGCTCTGGGAATAAGGTCTAGAGTCCTTTTTTAGTACCTCGGGGTTTGCAGTCATTAGTGGCATAATCCTTTGCTATCAATAGTGAGAATATATCAATATCTCCTGATTGGTAGATTCTCTCAAGTGTTCAACTTCAACTCATTTATTCACACTTGTTAGATTGTATTGGGGTACCTTGACTCTCAACATCATTATCCATGAGTTGTCTCACATTTTTTAACAGTATACATCAATGACTGATAATAAAACGATTTCTCACATGGTTTACTTAAGCTCATTTATTTCCATAGTGAAGAAATGTACCATGGTGGTTGGTGAAGACCTGGGGTTTTCATCAACATGTTTTGGTTCACTTGTGAGCACCTTCATTATTTTTCCAGTGGCACCATACACCTTATATGTTGCAGTTTATTACAAGAACATATTATATGTTGGAACCTAAGTTATGTGTAGTACCATTATTCCACTTTTATGACTTGGTACTTTGAGGACCAGTTATGTGGCATTAGTGATCAGATATCTTCTTTGACATCATTGATCAGTTCTTCTATATGTGATACTATGACATGACCTTGATATGTACTTTTGAGGCTATGATCAGATGATCCACCATGTATTTATCAATTTTCTTTTTACTTATATATATTGGATCCACTCTATACTTGATATGCATACATGTTGTACTATCTCTGAGTATAGGTATGTCCGCCTGAGACACGAGCTTGCTTTTTGATCTCTTCCATTAATTTTTGGTAGGTTGGAATCTGGTGATCTCCTCCCAAGTCCTCACATGATTATTCCTATACACTTTATACATTTCGACCATCATGTACCCATTCTGACCTCACATATTAGAGGGCATCTGTTATAGCTTCATTTTTCCACCCTTGTATACTTGATTCTCTGAGTTATGGCCTTGGGAAACCATTTCCCTTGAGAGTTGGTCCTTTTATTAAAAAACATTATTTTAAATTCCATACACGAATCTACCCTCTAAAACACACGTTAAAACGCGGGTCCATCTATACCTAACCCACATATATAATTTGAAATATATAAAAATATAAAAATCAATATTTTATGAGCGAGGTTTACGGGAGACACCCGAGGAATACCTAGAGGAGCCTGTGGCATAACTCTATCCCAACTTAAAAAACTGTTTTGGGGTGGTATAAATACACCTCATGGCAGGTCCTAAAGGGGGGAGAAATATGGGATATTGATATTATAGCCAATTAGTCCCTCATCAAGTCTGATTTATCCCTCTGCCTCCTGCACTACCAAGTATAGTAAACCATTATTATCTCACACAGATGTTCATCTCCTTTATATGACATTTATGTGTATGCATTTGGAAGAATGTTATTGATCTTGGGTTGGATGGATCTGGAGGACTGTTTCTCTTGGAGCCGTGGTTGAATCAGGTGGTATTTCTCCACATTTCTTTGCAAACATCAACAAAGAAGCTCTGTCTTGTTCTTGATATTCATAATATTTATGCTTTAACTCATGTTATGATCTAATTATAAATAATTTCATGTTTTATACCTATATGATTATATGATCTAACATAAATATATTGAACATTATTTGAACTACTACTAGTATATATGCTTTTCTTGAGTGAGCAGTAGGTTTTGAAGCATTGGAAGAAGCAGAAGGTTTGAACCCTGCAGGATCTTCTTCAAATGTAGGATCTACGAGTATTATCCCTTCATCCCACTTTATTATTTTAAGCATTAGGACTGCTTGTTTAGTTTTTTCTTGTTGTTAAATTCCCTTCATTCTGTTGGGGTTTCAAACCCAGACCCTAGGGTGTTTTATCCCATAACATCTTCAGATGTAGATTAGGCATCAAGGGAATGGATATCACACATTAGTTTGGTGGAAACTAGGGATTTATTTACCTTGGATTTGATGAATTCCATGTCAAACTATTGGAGAATAATAATCCATTTAGAGTGCTTAATGCTATAGCATCATTTATCACCTATATATAATTGATGACTTATGCATTGGCCTTGGGAAACCCTTCTGTTAGCACCCGAATTGGACCCTAGGCTGAAAAGGGCAAAACAGGGTAACAACTAAACCATGCTCAGCCTTGTAGCTAGCCCTACAAGGACAGGAGAGGGCTCTCTTCGTAAAGATAGATATTCAATAAAGTGCAATTATGAACTGATATTAGGCTAGATAAAATTATGGAAAAAAGGTTTTAATAAAATGAATTGAATTTCAGGGATGTGTGGGATAAAATAGGACAGTATGAAATTGGGAATTAAATCAGGACACATGGTATTCCATGGGGAGAGCTAGGCAGGAAATTTTATCAATTAAAGTTTAATAAGGATGGGATGGAAAGACTAGTGAGGAGCTGAAAAGGGCACAATAAATGGATCCTTTTCAAATATAAAAAAAAACACAGAGTATGAATGATTTCCCAACGCAGAGCATATAAAATGGATTCTACCTTTCTATCTTGAAAGCATTCAAAAGGAAATGTTTATGGCTGAGAAGTGAAAAATAACAATTTACATATGAAAAAAAGGAGAGGAACAAATGCTAAATCTCATATCACATGGATCCCACAAATCAGAGCTTCATCTCTTATTAATCCCTGTCAAACTATACAATGAAGTGCAGAGCGTTTTCCACACTATTCCCCTGCTGCTGAATTTCAGACTGCTTTACAAATGATTTACAATTACATTAAATACACCAGATTTGTGGGAACATAGATCCACAAAAAGAGGAGCTGTTTTAACAGCTGAAGAACATAAAACTAATCATAGAAAAGAAATCCAACAATCTACCCTAAAGAATTAAAAATATTACATTTGATTATTTGGACAGATTTCACAATTATGCTGTTGAATGAGAAATAGGTGATTTGAAGAAAAATCCGTATTTCTTTGCTGCTGTAGGAATCTCTGTCTTATTTAAGCTCTCGCCATGCTGACTGTCGCTTTCCATTATTTATTTGAAGAAACCGACTTTTATAAAATGATGTTGAAATAAAATAGAATGAAATTACATGCCTTTGTGAAGGGAAAAATTAATTTTTTGAATGGGAAAAGGGAAGGAAAAGGAGACGGGACCCGCATCGCAATTGGGATGAATGGAAAAAGGGATGATACAATATATAATAAACCTTTGAAAATATACATTTGCGACGGCACCGTCGGAATCAGAATCAGAGCGGGACAGGGAGCATATGTATGAGGGAGAACCTCCGATTTTTTTGGCATAGGCCCGATGGGTAATTAACAATAGAGCGGGGAAATCCTTTGTAAATCAAAGTAAAATGAAATTTAATATTTACAAAGGAAAATGGCCATTTGAATATGAAAAGGCGGATGGTAATATGGTGGGACCAGGTCAATGAATTACAATCGGAATTGGGACCGGGCACGGGGCCAAATATATTATACAATGAAACTTTTCCGATGCGATTTGAAAAGAGGCGATGGGAAAATACTTTACATAAAAGGATATAAAACACATTTTAAAATTCACAAAGGGAATTGAGCTTTTATAAATGAGCGGAGGATTATGGTGGGCCCGAGGGTCAATCGTGATCAGAAGCTCGGGACGGAGGGAACAATTTTTTGATGTGTCAATTGAGATGATCCGATTGGCTGTGGGTTGTCGGATCAGCAGATTAGATCAACGACGAAGGGATGGTCGGAGGTGTGTAAATAAGGAGGAAGGATTCGGAAGCATCGATCGATTCTGGACTGTTCGATCAGATGGGCAGATCGACAGCCAGAATAACATCAGGCAGAGTCAATCGGGGGACAGGTCATCGGGCTTTCAATCACATCGGAGCTTTTGTTAAGATGAGGGCCAATCAGCGCGCACATCTCGAATGTTGCGATGCGATCGCGGAAATTAAAGGATCAACATAATACTTTACAATACAAAACTTTAAACTTTATATGATATAAATTTTAAAAGGGTCATGACGGGGAAGTGGTTTGGAACGGGATTTTATAATAACAACGCTTAAATGTTATTATAAAGTTTTAATGGGATATAGAGGGGAAGTGGTTAATCGCATATATAATTTAAATAATTTTATAATGTGATTTTATAATCAGAGGGAGGAAAAAGGGATTTTATAAGGAAAATATAAAACTTTAAACATAAATTTTAAGGGAAAAATGGGAAATAGGGGAAGTTTGAGGATATAGGGGACTTTTACTTCTCTTAAGCATAAATTTCAATCCAGAAGTCAATTTTAAGAGTGTAATATACCGTTGGAAAGCTCTTTCCGGGCTCTTTCTGATGGATCTACTTGGAATATGATTTGGTGCTGAAAATACTATGGAAAAGTTCTCTGAAGGCAGGGTGATGACTTTGTGGAGATGGTAGCTTCTGAAATGTGACTTATTACATATGATGACATAAAATTACATAATGAATAATAATAAAGGAAAAATATCATTTTTTCACCTCAAAAATGGTTTAGAGGTGAAAATTACATCAAGATGAATAAAATATTTCTTTGATCTTCCAGGTTCTGTGACTTTGAGTTTATTGACTTCCTCATGACCTTGCTGATATTTATTAACATTTGACTCATTAATTTGACCATGGTGAGACCCTAGAAACTAATGAGACCCATCCTATGACCTACTGACATGATTTTTAGAATGAAAGTGACTCATAACCAAAGACCATAGAAAGGAGAATCAACAAGCTTCACATCGGGGAAAACTAATGAAAAATTACTACCATCAATGAATCCATGACCTAGTGGAATGGTGAAATTTATTGGTATGGGACTCCTAATATGCAAATGCAAAAGAGTATTTTTGATCACTGATGGCAGTATGACTAGACTAACACTAAAATTGGCTCTAATGGGGATGGTATCTCCTTGGAGGTGCCAAGAACACCGTAGACCAAGTAGCTTTATCCATTGGGCATGGAGTCAAAATGCTAAAAACTGACACGATGCAGACTAACTCTGACTCAAAACTAAGACTAAAAACTGAAATAAAACCAAACCATACACATGTCATCCAAGTTTTATAGCCTTCACCTCAGGCCCAAAACTTCAATGACTGTGTACTTTGAAATCTGATAAAAATAACATGGTATATACAATGATTATGACATAGATTCTGATCATTTGTCTTCAACAATTGTAGTGCTTCAAAAGCCTACCATTTACTGCTCCTCCAAGGCAATCTTGGCCATCCATCTCTGAAAGAAAGAAGGCATTTTGTCCCTTGTATGCTGAAATTATGTATGGTCCTTTCCATAGGTTGTCAAACTTACCATGCTTCCCTTTGCCTTCATTCCTTGCATCCCATTTCAACATTACATCATCCAGCTGAAATTTTTCTGCTTTAGTCTTTCGGTCATAGATCTTTTTAATCTTCACCTACAACTAAATCGAATTCTGTGACACTTCTTCTCTTGTTTGTTGAAGGTGGATCATCTGATTGATCCTTCGCTAATTGTCATCGTCCTTGCTGCCAACTTCTTGCAATAATCTCATAACTAGGACTGCAAGAGATGTGGGAAAGACAACATCAATTCCATAAAATAATTTAAAAGGCGACATACCTACTGATTTCTTACTGCTAACTCTGTCTGCCCATAGTGCGTTGATGAGCTTTCGGTGCCAATTTCTTTTGTTTGCCTCCAGCATTTTCTTAATTATATTTATCAGTGATTTGTTCGATGAATTTTCCAGGCTGTTGCCTTGTGGATAATACGTCGTTGAATGGCCCAACGTGATATTATATTTGTCACAGAAATTGACCATGTTCTTGGATCGGAACGCTGCTGCATTATCTGTTACAATTTTACACGAGCAGCCAAAATGAGATAAAATATTCGATTCAAGGAATTGAATAATTACCGTGTCAGTTGCTTGCCTCGCTGTGATGGCCTCGATCCATTTCGTAAAGTAATCCATCCCTGTCAATATCCATCGGTGTTGTGCTGAGGACGCGTGATGAATTTCTCCTATGAAATCGAGTCCCCACTATTGAAATGGAGCGTTCACTAAAATTGGTTTCAAAGGAAGAGGCAGCAATTTCTTCTTCCCTTGGAAAATTTTTCATTCATGAAAATTCATCACTATTTTATATAAATCAGAAAATAACGTGGGCCAATAATACCCTACTCTCAATACTCTGTTAGCTATAGTCTTCCAAAACAAATGGCCACCACAATAACCTTTGTGGAAATCATGCATTACTTTCTAAGCTTCTTCTTCAACCAAACAATTGAGCAGAACACCTCCTGGATCCTTCCAATAAAGAACATTGTTTAAAATGCAATATTTAGAAGATTTAAGTTTCAAAGATCTACCTTTACTCTTAGACATGCCTGTAGGGGGTGACAGATGCTGAAGGACATGAACAATATATGAATACCTCGGGTATTGTAGAAAAATGTCTAAGATTGGAACAAGAAAACCTTCATCTTCATTCTCTAATATTTCTGTAATAAGGTTTATATCTAGGGCACGCAGATTTGATTAGGCCATCAATTTTGCCAGGCCCTGGACTTTGATCAACTTCTTGGGCTTGATCTCCAAGTCATACTCCAACATAGCTACTATCCATTTACCTCTTCGACCTTTTGGATCAGTTTGAATCAAGACATCCTTCACTGCTGCATTAGGGACATATGCTATAGTATGTGAATATAGAATATAGAACCTAAAATCCTTCAATGCCTTGATAAGAGCCAATGCCTGTTTTTCAATAATATTATACCTTAAAGCAGCATCTCTAATAGTTCTACTGAAAAATGCAATTGGCTTTTCTACCTGATCTCTCTTTTGCATTAAAACAACAATCATAGTATGCTCTGATGCAAATGAGAAGATAATAAAATCTTGAGTATAGTCAGGACTAATCAAAACTGGGGCATTGGACAAAGCAAAATTTACCAAATTGAATGACTTGATAGCTTCTTCACTCCACTTAACAGTACTATCCTTCTTTAACATGTTAGTCATTTCTCTTAGATGTTCAACCAAATTTGGTATGAATATGCGCAAGAAGTTCATCTTACCATTAAAGGCCTGAATCTCCTTTTTGTTTCATGGAAATTCTATGAGTTGAATTGCCTCCACTCTAGCTGGATCAATGCGTATGCCATATTTAGAGATGATATGCCCCAGCAATTTGCCTTCATCCATGGCAAAGAGACTCTTCTTGGGATTGAGATAAATCCCAAGCTTTCTGCAATGCTGAAAAAAAACTCTTAAATGGTGCAAATGCTCATCATCTGATCCTTAAAACACTGTCAAATCATCCAAATAAAAAAAAGAAAAATTTATTTTTCATTTGCGAAAGAAATTTCCATTGCACGTTGGAAAGTAGCTCCAACGTTCTTCAGTCCAAATGGCATTTTAGCATACTAGAAGGTTCCCCATGGTGTTGTGAAGGCAGTTTTGTCTTAGTCTTTCTCATGCACCAAGATTTGGTTGTATCCCGAGTAGCCATCTAGTAGGGACATCCTAGATGCTCCAACTACTCTCTGCAGAATATGGTCCATTTTCGAAAGTGGATAATTATCCTTTAAGGATTCCTTATTCAAATTCCAAAAATCTATGCACAATATTATCTCTCCTGTCTTCTTACGTACCGAGACCAAATTTGAAATCCAGTCAGAAAATATAATAGGAACTATGATACTTGCTTTGTACAACTTGTTTACCTCTTTTTCGATGGATGCCAGCAGCTTCAGATTGATTCTTCTCAGCTTCTGTCTGAATGGATTTTGATCTGACTTGATAGGAATAGTATGCTCGATTATGTTATTATCATAGACCTTTAAATCTGAATAACCCCATGCAAACACATCAGAAAATTCAGAAAGCAACTTAACATACTTCTCCTTTACCTCAGGGGACAATGCCTTTGACAACTTCATGAACTTGGGCTAGTCAAGTGTTCCAAGATTCACATCTTCAACTCCTTTCTTGGTGGGCACCAAGCTTGGTTTCTTTGCAACATCATCCTGATAAAAAATCTCCTCTAGAGGTATGAGACCTCTAGGAATTACATTATACTTTAGCTGCAATATGTCCATCTGGTTTACTTCCATCTCCTGATCATCAACCTCATACTCACCTTCTATTGGAGTGTCTTTGAATTTTCCATCGCCCTGCAAAAATGCATTAATCTCATTATCATCCCAAAATACTTGCCAATACCTTAAATTGTCCAGAACAGCAGGCCTATGTTTGACATAGATCTCAAACTTGTTGTTGGAGTTCATGAAAATCTTCAAGTTGCTTGTTGTAGTGGCAATAGAATCAACAATAATATTCTGCATCCTGGGTACTGCTGTTAGTGTATACTCATGGAATGCCTTTAAAATATCAAGGACTGCATTTCGACATGCCCTCAATCTCAGATGTTTAGCTTGGTATTCTCCTTTCACCTGTTTGATTATCAATTTGGAGTCGCCATACACATAAATCCTTTTTGCATTCAACTTCTTCAAAATTTTGAGACCTGCAATCAAAGCCTCATATTCTGCTTCATTGTTAGAGCAATCAAAAGCCAACTTATAAGCACATACTCTACCATTGTTGGGAACCTTTTCAAGCTAGAAAACAGGGCTCCTAATCCATATTCCAATACCAGCTCCATTCTTACCAACAACTCCATTAAAATCCATGCTCCACAGGCCTTCTTCTTTTTCTTGTAGATGCTGGAATTTTGTTTCTTTCTCCTCTTTACCTTGGCTGATTTCTAGCTGTTCCCTGTCTTTTTTCCGTTGGCAGGTAGGAGACTCAGAAGTGCTTGCTACTTTGTATTTTTCTTGTTTGAGGACTACTCTGAAATTATCTAAAATCTCGGGTATATCTTCTGCTTGTACCAATTGAATATCGTCATCATTTAAACCACCATCTAAATATAATACAAAATATTCTAAATCTGTATGGACTGCATTAATGGGATGATTTACAGGCTTCTCTTTGCTAGCAATCATATATTTCATTTTCTTTTCCCTATATAACTTTCTCAACTAGCCAAATACAGGGAAAGTGGCATAAGAGAAGTCAAGCTGCATGGTTCCCCTAAGTTTTGCACCCCAAGACCTAGATAAAATCATTCCAAACCTTGGTGGGATATCGGCAACTACTACATCCATCAAAAAAAATTTGGCTGGGATTTGATCTAAAGACACTACCAAGTCTTTGATAAGACCAATACAATGGACCCTACTTGAGTCAAAAGAATACAAATCATGGTATTTTCGAGTAATATCAAGGCCTAGATTCTCCATGACAGCTTTGGGCCTCAAATTATGTGAGGCTCCAGAGTCCAACATAGCATTATGCAATATGAACTCATGTACTCTAAGACTCAGGTAAAAGGGAGGGAATTCATTTTCTTCAGATTCTTCTCTGGCTGGACCAAAAATAAGTTCAGGGTAGTCATCTTCTACATTAACCATATCAGAAATAGATTCTATTTGCAAGACTTTAAACACATGAATTTTATATGCACTATTATTCACCAACTCAGTTAGGGGCATAGAAACTTTCAGTTTAGAAATTTAATTTTCTAAATTAAAGGAGGGAGCTTTTTCTACCTCTTTAATGGGAGGGTCTTTCTTCTCTATTTTCTCCTTTACCATGCTCTGCTGGTTCTTTTCATTTGCTGTATTAGTAGCTGCAGGTGCTTTGCTGGAGGAAGGATCGGCCGACTCTTTTCCTTTCTTCTGTGCATCGTTCTTCATTCGGAGTTCTTTTCTCTTTTGAATGGGACTAATCGTAACATACTTGTTCCTTAAAGAGTAATTCCTTTGCTGAGCCGACAGAGCATTCATATACCCTCTCTGGTAATCATCAGACTCTTCTTCCAACACTGTGTCATTGGCCAAAATAAAATTTTGGTCTTTTTGAATGTCTGGAGTCGCCATTATGTATTCTTCGTCTTCCGTGAGGAAAATTGGCGTACCATCAGCTGTGAAAAAGTGATTGGCCTCAATCACAGGATCATCGTCATCTGAGTCTGTCCCTTGCACATAATTCTATTGTAGTGGAGTTTTGATTTGCTGCTGTGGTGACGCTTGGTCCTGTGTTCTTTGTTCTCTCCACTTAATCCTGAACTGTGGTTGTTGCCCTCTGAAGTTTGGTTTTATTATCTGAGGTTGAGGTCTATCTGTAATTGTCAATCGGTCAACCATATTTTAAACTGTACGAATCAGAGTGTCCATTTTTCTGTCTGAAGGAGAGGCTTCCTCTTTCACCACGACTCTCTTTTTAGCTCTGGTGCGTGCTCTTTTGGCCAGTAGATTAGCTTCAATGCTTACTGCTATCTTCTGCATGTCCTCAAGTGAAGATGGGTCTCTTTCACGCAACTGATATGCCATATCAGCATTAAAACCATCTGGAAACTTAAGCAATGCTAATCCCACGAGAGGCTTCAGGTTAGCAGGAATAGCATTATATACAACATTAAATCTTAAACAATAGTCTTGCACAGTTTCACCCACATTTCTTTTAATATTCTCGTATTCGAACATAATTTGGAGTGGGTTATTTTTTACCTCCCACCGGTCTAAAAACTGTGTGTGAAACTCTTGCAAAGTGTGAATTGAGCCTCTTGGTAAGGCTCTGAACCACTTTCTGACTTCACCTCTGAAACTTTGAACAAGTAGCCTGGTAGTTACATTCTCTGCCTCTACCTCATGTAAATCAAAAAATTCATTCATATTTTCAACATGCTGTTGGGCTATGATGCTTTGAGTGGCATCAAAGATGGGAATTTTACTCTGATAATTAGCAGGCATATCATTGAGAACCTGAGGTAAGACCAAGGGTGCATACCGGGTAGCCATGAAACTAGGTGAATTTACAACAGGATTTGTAGAATTTAGGGTAGGTGTTGATAAAGGATATGACAACTGGGAATTGAATGAAGGGGATACTGATGAATTAGGAGGAGGAAATGTTGTTCCCAATGAATCTGAAGGCTTTGGAATATTAGTTACAATGATGGACTGAGGAGAATTCAAAATGTAATCGTCAATGGAGGAATTTTCTCTTTGGACTTCAATATCTACAAGGAACTCATGATCTAAAACTATATCATCAATGTTAGTTTCAGACTTATTTCTAAATAAAGAAAGCTCAAAAATCTCATCAAAGGAAATATCTTCTACAAAAAACCACTCATTGGGCCAAGTATAGGATCTAAGGATAGGTCTGGGACTTAGTGATCCTTCTTGTCTTCTGAAAATTCTTGGGATAAGATTTGGATTTTCAAACACAGGGGGAGGATTTGGATTTGGATTAGCCCTGGTGTATCTTCTTGAAGCCAATGTGTGTAAATTTATACTGTACAAAAATTCTGTTTCAGCCTAACAGACTCTAAAAATCATTTTCTAGAACCGAGGAATTTGTAAGAAAACTTTTATTGGGGTGATCTGACCTTTATGTTCTGATAGCAAAAATATATTATGACTGAAGAATAGTGGCTATAGTTATATTTCCTTCCCAAAGAACTGTAACAATATTCTCTTTATAATGATATCTCAAACCTTCTCAAGGAAATATATGATATAAGGGAATACGCTCAAAATAATATTTAAGCGACTTTATCCAGTCGTAATATCAAAACTTTATAACAATGGCGCGATCCTTTTAAATATTTTGAACTTATATGCTTTTGTTCTATCAACGTGACATATATTTTATTTCAGCAGGGGCCCATGCATCCGTATTCCACATTTTTATGAATAAAATAAACATATAATAACATAAAACTGCTGGGTATTACCTTGATTTATCGCCCATGCTTCTAGGCGCGCGATTGCTGTCAGATCAAACGGTTCTCGTGGATATCGCATTTTTTCCATGACAGAAGTTTAACAGCTGAGAGCCGCGTGAAATGGGCGTTTTTTGGGTGATGACGTGCCCAAATATCACTGGATCGTGTTTTTATGGTGTAGTTTTTCTCCGGGCCAAAAGCAGCGCGAAATGGGTGGTTTTGGTTTCCAAAACCCGCCAGTGGTAAATAAAACCGAGCTTTGACTTCAGGCTTTGACCATGGTTAAGCACTTTAAATCCTTGTGTTAATTAGGGCTGGGTCCCACTAATATTATTTCTCTGCCAACAATAAAACTAAGATTTTTACTTCAACCACAGAGATTTGTAAAGAACCGTCACATTTTGTATAACCAAGATTTAACCTTAGCCAAAGTTTTTAATATTGGTTATCCACACAGGGCCTGATTATGACCTTCTTTGAAAATAGAATATAACACATTCAATGAGCACCAAGAATATAAGCTCACAGACAGTCAGATCGGCTTCCTTAACATGGTCGCCAGAGATGTTAGCACCCGAATTGGACCCTAGGCTGAAAACGACAAAACAGGGTAACAACTAAACCACGCTCAGCCTTGTAGCTAGCCCTACAAGGACAGGAGAGGGCTCTCTCCGTAAATATAGATATTCAATAAAGTGAAATTATGAATTGATATTAGGCTAGATAAAATGATGGAAAAAAGGTTTTAATAAAATGAATTGAATTTCAGGGATGTGTGGGATAAAATAGGACAATATGAAACTGGGAATTAAATCAGGACACAGGGTATTTCATGGGGCAAGGTAGGCAGGAAATTTTAGCAATTAAAGTTTAATAAGGATGGGATGGAAATACTGGTGAGGAGCTGAAAAGGGCACAATAAATGGATCCTTTTCAAACAGAAGAAAAACACAGAGTATGAATGATTTCCCAAGGTAGAGCATATAAAATGGATTCTACCTTTCTATCTTGAAAGCATTCAAAAGGAAATGTTTATGGATGAGAAGTGAAACATAAAAATTTACATATGAAACAAAGGCTAAATCTCATACCACATGGATCTCACAAATCAGAGCTGCATCTCTTATTAATCCCTGTCAAACTGTACAATGAAGTGTAGAGTGTTTTCCACACTATTCCCCTACTGCTGAATTTCAGACTGCTTTACAAATGATTTACAATTACATTAAATACACCCGGATTTGTGGGGACATAGATCACAGAAGAGGGAGTTGTTTTAATAGCTCAAGAACCGAGATCTAATCATGAAAGGACATCCAACAATATTCTCTAAAAAAAGAGGAACAACTATACATTTTTGACCATATGAAAATTCGTTGTTACAATTTTTTAAACATAAGACAAAGCTGAAATGATTTTTTTCTTCATATTTAGCTCTGGGCTCCTTGACTGTCGCTTTCCACTATTCATTTGGGAGAGAGCTACTTTTATAAAATGTTGTTGAAATAAAATAGAATGAAATTATATACCTTTGTGAAGGGGAAAATTTTATTTTGAATGGGAAAAAGGGAAGGGAAAGGAGGTGGGATCCATATTATAATTACAAACGCAAAGTCGTGGAGGCGGGACATAACATAATATAAACCATTATAATATAATATGTGACAAAGTGCCATCGCAATCGGCGACCAGAGGGATAGGGAGGAAATTATTTAAAAAAAAACCAAAAATCTTCCGATGTGATTGGTATACGGGAAACATGGGTAAAGGACGGGCCGAATGGAATAGTAATAAAATATAAAAGGTAAGGTTGGGCACTTTCTTAAGGAAAAAATGATTTTAAAATTGGAATGGCGGAGGACTTTTATGGTGGGGGCCAGGGATATGAATGATCGCAATCGGAATCGGAAGTTGGAGTGGGGGAAAAATATAATGTGCCGACGGATTTTACCAATGCAATGAGGTGCAATGGCTTGTAAGCCATTCGATCAAATGAATAGATCGACTAGGCGGGAGTGCAATCGGAGAATATCAATCAAGGGTGCTCAATCGGGGGAAGCATTTTTATGGAATCGCCGATTGCGATGGGCCCGATCACATATGGGCCATCGGATTAGGGGGGCCGATCAACGATCAAGATGCACATCGGGAGAGTGTTAATCGAGGGTTTTCCATCGGGGGTTGGCCATCGGAGATAGTCAATTGCATCGGAGCCTTTGTTAACATAAGGGCCAATCGCGGTGCGTTGTTTGGATGTTGCGATGTGATGGAAAAGAGAGGGAAGGTATTGGAGGGGTTTTATAATATAACTTTGATTTATATTGTAAAGTTCAAAAGCATGGAGGGGAAGTAGGTTAATAAATAAATCGCATATGTATTTAAAAATTTTAATAATGCGATTTTGTAAATCGAAAGGGGGAAAAAAGGAATTTGTTAAAGGAAATACAAAACTTTAATAAAATAAAGTTTAGGGGAAAGGAGGGAAAAGGGATTGTTTAAGGGTATAGGGGACTTTTTACTTCACTTAGGCATAAATTTCAATCCGAAGTCAGTTTTGAGAGTGTAGTATACCGTTGGAAAGTTCTTTCCGGGCTCTTTTCATCTGAATTTACTTGGAACATGATTTGTACGCTGAACTTCTTTGCGGAAAAATTCTCACGAAGGTAGGGTGATAACTTTGTGGAGACAAGTGTCATGTTTTCACCTCAAAACATGGTTTTGAGGTGAAAATTACATCAAACTGAATGAAACATCTCTTTTTATCTTCCAAGTGTTGTGACTTTCGGTTTATTGACCTCCTTATGACCCTTGTTGATATTTATTGACACTTAACTCATTATTTTGACCATGGTGAGATCCTAGAAACTAATGAGACTCATCCTAAGACCTCTCGACATGACTCACAAAGTGAAAGTAACTCATGACTAAAGACCATAGAGAGGAGAATTAGCAAGTTTCACATGAGGGAAAAGCTCGATGAGAAAACTACTACCATCAATGAATCCATGACCTAGCGAATGGTGAAATTTATTGGTATGGGACTCCTAAAATGAAAATGCAAAAGAGAAATTTTGATCATGATGGCGAGTATGACTAGAATAACACTAACAGAGAGGAAGTTATTTGACTATCCATCCAAACACGAATATATATCTTGTGATAGGGCTACTGGCCCTCGGGGTGAGCGCTTCCATACACGCATCCTCACGGGAGGGTTGATCTTCGATGATTCGCGGATATCCATTGTGGTGGGGTTCCTCTCACATAGGGGTGCATTCGATCGAGTTAGTGAAAAATTTGGCTTAGAGATGCGCTCTAGCAATGATTGTGCGAATTACGGGATCTTCATCACCACACAAGGTGTCGGGGCCGCAACTAGGTGTCTTGCATCATCCGAGGGTGGGCACTTCTTTGATTTTTTCCCGTCACTTTGCTATGATGGGATGGTGGCCAAGTTAGCGATGGTATATGATGGATCTAAGCTATTCACTTATGCTATAATCCTTTGTAGCATCATGTATGAGAGAGTGGTGCTACTTCGACCCATGTTGGGCCGTGCCTACGAGGGGTCATCGGGACCCTCACATGAGGAGGCGGGATCCTATTATGCCTCATGGTGGGGGAGGAGTGGTGGGGCATTATTGGAACGCAACCACCGAGGCTTGTTTTTGAGGAAAACTCTCAAATGTTCCTCCCCTATCCATATGCTAGGATGGACTTTTCGAGGAGACCCAAATATGGGTCTTCCCTACTGGATATGTATGGGGGACCAACAAGTATGATATTTGGTTTATTACGAATTTGGTTGAGTATTTATGGTTTTTTTTGTATTCCGATGACTCTTTGAAATAATTTTGTTACTCTTAGTGAGATGTTGGCGATATTGGGTGTCTTATAGCTCGGTTGGTAGGACACCATTCACCTCAAAGTGTTCGAGGGTCTTCCCCTCCCGGCCCGAGGGCGGGGAGGAGGTCCGCAGTAGCGAGGTCGAGCTCCCGGTGACAAGGTTAGCCCGTCTAGAGAGGGTAGAAGTTTGGCATGTGCTATTGAGTGTGCTACAGACAATCGCTCATGCTAAGGTAGAGGAGGCTCGCATGGTAGAGATGGTAGAAGCGGATGGTTCCCTTAGAGGTCAGAGCCTCTAACTTGGAGGATGCATGGGGCCGCGTCGAATGACGACCCGGGGGTATGCCTACTCGTGGGTTTGTTGATGATCTATATGATGTCTAGTTATATACATTGATGTCTCACGTGAGGGGATATCAACCAACTCTCATTGTGTGGCGGCCTCGGTTTGACGGTTGCTCCGATGCGGCACCCGGGGAAGCGTCAGTGGGTCTAGGTTCCCAACATGGAGGGGAACAACCCTAGAGACTTTTTGTACACGGGAAATCATAGGTTATGAGGATGTTTCCATTATTTTTGATGACATGTGTATATGTATTTTTCGTTGACCTATGGGTCGATAGATGACTCATCATATGTACTCGGACATACATTTTTTGGTATATATATATATATATATATATATGAGAGATATTTTTTGCGGATATTTATGTTGTGTCCATTGTTTATATATTTCTATGGATGATGTGTATTGGTGATGGATATATATGTTTTTTTACATTTTTTGTTTTTATGTCCGATTTTTTATCCCGGATGCATTCCAGTTTAGGATGTGGTTATCTATGTGATATGTTGTCTGGTTTTGATTTCTTGGCACATGTGCAAACGTAATGTGATCAAATTGACAACTTAATATTTTTTCTCACACGGATATTTCGTAAGCAGGATGCGAATATTGTACCTCAAACTCTTGGTTTAATCTAGCGAAAACACTAACTTGGAATCAAGGTAGATATGCAAGCGGTGAATGATTTGATTGAATGCCTCGCTCTATGAGCCCAATGATGACGTCATATTCTACCTTATTGTTTGTCATTGATCGATCTGCAGACTCCATTGGTGAAGAATGGTGATCAGATCGGGGTGGTATATGACCCAGGTGCTTCACTACTAAAATTTGAGACCATCGCGATGCTCCATCAACAAATCCAAAGTAATAGTTGGATTGAAAATCTATTTGTGACGCTAGAGCGCTTTTTTGTGAAAAGTCCTGTGATGAAAAATAAATTTTTGGTGTGTGTACATTAACTCTAGGGGTCGAGCCCTCTTCACCCTTATGGGTAAAATTTCTTGAGGTAAATACCATTGAAAGGGTTTCTCGGGGATGTTCTGTGAGGCCCCTGTCAAGATGTATGCCCCCTTTAGGAGGAAATTTTTTTATCATATAGGGTCCTTTCCACAAGGTTTTGAGATTTCTCGACCCTAGGGCTTCTTTTGCAACATCATAGCAGGAGGACTAAATCTCCTCGGTAATGATCGGGGTGATGTTGCGATCGAACGATGCTTTCACCCATTTTCTATGGGCCTCGTTGTGATGGAGCAGGTTTTCGTTGAATTTTGTCAACGAACTCTAGTTGTACTAAGTGTTTCTCTAGAGGTTCGGTGTCATCGAGGAGTTCGATTGCAGCGTGTAAATTCAATATCTCATGTTCTATGGGGAATCACGGCTTCAACTCCATATTCCAAGTGGAAGGAGTGAACCACTGTTGATGTTTTCACTACTTGTGTGGTATCATTAGGGGGAATTTTGAGGTCTAAAATGAGTCTCCTAAGGAAATTATAAAATAATAGTGGAAATAATAAAATAAGATTTGATGATATCATCAAATTTTAGAGGAAAAAATGAAAAAACTACTTTTTTCAACTCATATTTTATACTTATCTCCCAAATTTTTTTACTCAAATTTCGAGCGAGAGTACTCATTGAATGAAAAAATTTAATTCCTCATCCATAGAGTACCCATGTTGCATACTTTCGATGGGTTTTGCTACACGAAAAAATGAAAAATACATGAAAAAATATGATTGTAATCATGTTTTTTTATGTATTTCTCATTTTTCGTGTATAAGTCCATCGAAGGTATGCAACTATGGGTACTCTTTGGATGAGGAATTAAATTTTGCATCCAACAAGTACTCCCGCTCGAAATTTGAGTAAAAAATTTGGGAGATAAGTTGAAAATACGAGTTGAAAAAAGTAGTTTTATTATTTTATTATTTTTTAATATTTTTACCCTTTTACTTAAAAAATGGTGAATCATCCCCCATGGTTGACATCGTCATCTTGAATCCTATTGGTTCTTATAAATTTTATTTTTGTTGTAATTTTTTCTTAGGAGGCCCATTTTAGACCTCAAAATTCCCCTAATGGCCCACAGGGCGGAGAAAAGCATGTGATTCCATTTTGTTTAGTGGTTATTCACAACACACTGTAACATTGTTTTGAGTACTTTGTTCACAAATTCTACCTGTCCCGTTGGATTGGGGGTAGTATGGTGATGCAAATTCATGTGTGAATCCAAGATGGTGAGATAACTCCTGGAAAATTTTGGTTTTAAGTGTTTTTCGTGGTCGGGAGTCTAACTCCTTGGGTACAACTGAACCGGGAAATGACATGTTTAAACGAAATCGTGCGAGTGGTTTCTATGGTGTTGTCATATGTGGGCATAGCTCATGTCCACTTGGTGAAGTAATCGACGACCACGATAATGTATTTGTGATTTCTCGACGATGCAAGGTTGCAAGTCATGAAGTGCACTCCCCATTTACGAAGGGACACAGCGACGATGATGGGTTGCATGGGAGAAGGAGGGGATCTTGCCTTGTCAGCATAGCGTTGACATTGCTCACACCTCTTGACTCACGAAATGAAATTGCAAAATAATGTGGGCCAAAAAATATCCTTCCCATAGGATTTTTTTGGGCGAGTGGGACTGCTCGGAGAGGTGGCCACCTCAAGCTCGATGTGGAAGTCGGTAAGGGCTTGCTTAACTGCTTCGTGTGTGAGGCATCGACATAAGATGGTTTCGATGGCCCATCGGTATAAGACATCTCCCATGATGAGGTATCGGGGGCTGGTGTTGGGTGTGTCGACGGTCATCACGAGTGAGTTGGGAGTCCGAATTTTTGGGTTTGTAAAAAGGGAGAATATCTTCGTACCAAGGTTTGTCGATCACTACGAGGAAGAGATGTTCAACTAATAGAAAATCGTTGACTGGTGATCCTTTACACATCCCCTATTAATCTATGTTTTTTATTGTTCCTTGCAATAAACAAATCATATCACAGGGATAATGGGCTGCTTATAACTTTTCCTAATTAAACTAAATGATTGACTAAAGGGAGATGTAAAATTATCAAAAAGGGAGCTTTTATATGCTTGCCCGGGGGTCACAAAAAGGTGAAAAGGGCATCGTAAATTACTTTCTTCTCTTAAGATAATTAAATCTTGGTCGAAAACTCCTAGTGCAAAAATTTAAACTAAAATTAATGATCTAGCTAGGAAAAAATGAAAACTAGCTAAGCATATGTCGATTAGGGCCACTTAATCTTGCTAATTATCTATGTTTTTTGGTGTCTATTTTCCCCAAAATGAATTAATTCAGATTTCAAAGGTGGATTTTTTCCACTCAATTTTGCTCCCACTTAAACTATGTGATTTTTTTGAAGATAAACTTTAAAATTTAAAAATATGCAACTAACAATACTAAAACATAGCCAAACATTAGGGGAATTTTGAGGTCTAAAATGGGCCTCCTAAGGAAGTTATAAAGTAATAGTGGAAGTAATAAAATAATATTTCATTACATCATCAAATTTTAGAGGGAAAAAAAGGAAAAAGCTGCTTTTCAACTCGTATTTTCAACTTATCTCTCAAAGTTTTTACTCAAATTTTGAAGCAGAGTACTCAGATTGGATGAAAAATTTAATTCCTCATCCAAGGAGTACCCATGTTACATACTTTTGATGGATCTTGCTCTGGGAAAACCGAGAAATACATGAAAAACATTATTACAATCACGTTTTTCATGTATTTCTCATATTTCATATAGAAAATTCATCAAAAGTATGTAATATGAGTACTCCTTGGATGAGAAATTAAATTTTGCATCCAACGAGTACTCCCCTCAATATTTGAGTAAAATCTTTGGGAGATAAGTTGAAACACGTAGTTTCATTATTTTAATATTTTTTAATCTTTTTACCCTTTTTACTTAAAAAATGGTGTATCATCCCCCCATGGTTGACATCATCATCTTTAATCCTATTGTTCTTATAAAGTTTATTTTGGTTGTACATTCTTCTTAGGAGGCCCATTTTAGACCTCAAAATTCCCCCAATGATCAAGTTATAAATAGTCATGGGACACCTCACACAATGCTGATAGCTTTTCTCTGGGTTGCCACTCACTTTACAATTGGGAAATTGAAGAAAATCACTAAGAAATATGTTCTCTAGTTTCCACATAGAAATGTTCACACAAGCGCACAACTGCGAGTGCGAGTCGGCGGCGAACTCGCGCTTGGATCTTTGCATCTTGTCATAATAAACTGCGCGTGGGTTTCCTCCAAGTGAAATTTCCAAAACCTCGAACTGCAAATGTTCATTGTGGGTGAATGAGAAGAGAAGAGGAGAAGAGGAGTTGTCCCAAAAACAATAAAGAGTAGAGAGAAGGTCCACCATAACAAGCACAACCACTTAACTAAAGGTTAAAGCAAGTGGAGTCGCCAATCTCGTAGTGGCGGTTTCGTGCACAAGTGTACCAATCCACCGGTGCTTGGTAGGAGTGGTCGCATCCTACAAGATATCGTCACATGTAGAAAATATGGTAAGAAGGTTAGTGAATGCATGCTAATATATATAAAACACACTAAATTAGGGAATGTAGTATGCTTTATATAAAGAGAAGAAACACAACTAAACTAAAACAAAAACAAAAGCTCACAATTAGTCGAATGAGACAATAATGCAAACGGTGGAGTAAAAGTACCCTCTTATTGATCGCTATTAGTAAGAAAGATAAAACGTTACACTCTTGCCAAAGGATCCTTAGAAATATGGAGTTCTAAGACCTAGTGCAAGGAATTTTTTACCCTTGAGCAGATGTCGCAAAGGCTTCTCTCTTGGCCAACAACTGAATCCTCACTCTACTGCTTCTTTGGATTACACACTGCTAGCTTTCTCATGAGAAATTTGGCTAGCGTAACAATGTGTTTTCATTTTTTTCTTCTCATGGTGGCAATTTATAGACAATTTCAAATCCTTCTTCCCTCTCTTGGTATACTTCTGGATGATGACCCAAGAGAGAGGGTTGATTCATTTGTGTGCCCACTTGATTGCTTTGTGTACTCAATTGAGTTCCCAAGGTAGCTTAGGCGGTTGTCCTTGGGCAACCTCAAGTGGAGGATCATTTTCTGAAGTGTGTCAAGTGGTCCCGGATGGTGACTTCCCCCACTCCCAGGACCCCGCAGCTTTTTGAGGGAAATTCATGCAGGAAAACGTACATATCGAAGGAAAATGCATGCAAGGAACATTTTGCATGTGTCTCTAGTGTGCAATTTGATTTTTTCCTCTTGACCTTGGAGATTTTAAAAAAAATTCAGATCCTCTAATGTTCCTCAGCCTTGTAAATCCTTTCTCCTGACATTTAATAATGTCATTTTTTCTTGTCTGATTTTCCAGTGATAACAATATCTTCCCTCAATTTATGTGGGGCAAAGAAAGGAGGAAATAAAGGCTTCAATTGCTTGCTTAAAATTCGGGATACTTTCACCCTCAATAGTGATAAGAGAGGACATGGGATGACTGATATACTTAAGGAATAGATTTATAAAATACATGTTGTAATGATGATAAAATAAGAATCCACTCAGTCTTTATCTAGGATAGGGTAAAGATAGGCTCTCATATGAAAAACACCCAGGGTTCTTTTGGGATTTATGGCATAATTATGGGAACACTATCATTCAAGTTGGAATGTCCAACAATTTCTCAAATGAAATGGAGTGCCTGCAATATAATCTCTAGTGACCTTCACTGGAAATTTGCAACCCTAAAGGGAATATCCTACAAAAAATGTCAAAAGTAATTTGTTCTATCTGGGTGTAGATCCAGGTTTAAGATGGACCTATAATGGTCTATTTTTCTAGATATTATGGGTGTAGATCATTTGGGTTTAAGATGGATCTGCACTAGTTTATTTTTCTAGGCATTGTCATGTATCTACCTAGTTATCAAATTTTTTTATTAATTTTATTGTCATGTCATGTAACAATATCTTTGAACATATCCCCCATATGGAGATCGCCTCATTATTGTCAACGCAATGTAACAAACACTTTAGAGAGCAACTCACAAAGACATGTTTCAGATGGACTTAAATATAATTTTTTAACCTTTGAAGTGAAACAATGCATACAAAGTCATAAGAAAAATAGGAAGAACATTGGTATACACACAATACATAGAGATCTAACCTAAGAACCATGATCAAGAAAACCAAAAAAACTTAGTTGCACCTCTTTATTCATCATTGAATTAACTTGAACATACATAATACAATGTCTAGGTATTATGCGGCATCCAGAAAACCTAATCCGTCAACCCATATATTGAACCATTTTCCCTTAACCAGGATAATAATGGATTAGATCACATTTTGTTGAAAATCCATTAGCCAAAAAACATAAAACATGTCCAAAAATGTACCAAAGTAACCCAAAAAAAATTCCTAGTGGGTCCAACATCCCCCTGCAATACCCACAATGCATAGAAGAAAATCATTGACATAACCATGCAAATAATATAAAACATTCGTATCATCAATAAAATTTCTGGATTTCACAACAATTAGGATAATTACATAGAAAAATCATGCAGATAGGAAAACTAGTTGGTCTTTCAAATCATTTGTTTTGGAATGAATTCCAATAAACTAGAGTCTAGTAGTTAACACTAAGCTACATACATGAGGAATTTTCAGTGGAATTTGCATGATTTGCACACAAAAATATAAAATAAGTCACGTCGTTTGGACTATGCAGACTTAAGCTCGTTGTCCATGGATTGCGTTGGAATTCTCAAATTTTCTTTGTAGAGATGGAGATGTGTAATTCTAAAAACAATTGGATGATCAAACAACATGTTAGAGAATTGTGGAATACAATTTGTTTGACATGTATTTAATGTTTATGGAAAAGGTGGTAAACAACTACTTTTAATTGTGGCTATTCTAAAACTTAATGTAGGAGAACAACTTTAAAACCGTCTTGACTGGTCAAGTGACAACAAGAATAGTGAGACCAGATACTAAACATTAGAAGTCATTTCTAAGGCTGGGACGCTTCCTTTCTAGAATATGTAGACAGTATAATGTGGCAGATAATGTAAGATCTTATTCCACCATTGTACTTCTTCGTATGATTATTCTATTAATGAGTTAATATAGAACACATTTTCAACCGAAAAAAAAAAGACTTCAATGAGACATGAAATTAATTTATTTCCATCTTTAGAGGTTAGGTTATTAATATGTTTAATCTTACATCTATATTTAAGGATGTAATTTTAGGACCTATCTTTTCAATTGAGCCCACCTTCACACCCTTCTATGTAAAGTCTACAGATAAATTTATCAACTGAACTTTTAGAATATCTTCATTTAAAATCAGTAGTGCAACATCCATTGTTTGATACATAAATTTGGGGATTCAACTTATTCCTCACTAATAGGGCATACATGTTGAAAAGATGTTGTTTGGAGTATTGTTAGATAATATCCTGTCTCATTATGATGAATAAGAGGTAGATATAACAGTATATTGGAAGGAGATACCAGTGAAGTATGATGAATAGTAGTTTGACATACCTTTTGTGCAGTAGTTTCATGATCTCATTGAGAAATTAGGGTTTTGATTTTGCTGAGGAATAAATCATTCCAACCAAAGTACTTAAGGACTTGAAGTTGTTAAGAATGAAATATGTAAGAATTGCTTGTACAATACAGTGGTAGCCTAGGGATTTATTTTCATATCATGGTCTATTCTTTATAGATTCATATGTGTATTTTTGCATTAGACAAATGATCTATTGACAATAGGACAAAAATTCTCTATTAAGGACAGTCACAAGGTTTTGAACAGATGCAGAGGTTGGATATAGTGACGGAAGAAACATAGAAGAGATAAGGAAGTAGTGGAAGTGTGTTGATGTGATAGACATTTCAGCAGGGAACTAAAGTGGAAGAAGCAATAATTTGGACAAAGGAAGCAACAGTGATAGTGTTGACATACCACTGACCTTGACATAGTGTGGATTATTGTTCCTGTGACAGTAATCTTGTATGTTGAAATCACATAGGTGATAGTGATAATGATATGACATCAAGCGAAGTAACATTGTGTGACAGTGACAAAACCCATGTGTTGAAGTGCTTCAAAGATCTAGCTCAACAATGGTACTTGATGTATCAGTCATGGAATCAGGATGATGGATGATTCTCGTGACTTTGAGGGAAAGTGAATAGTTGTTTGTTTTGGCTGCTTTCTTACTTTTTTAGCCTTAATAGACTAGTTGTAGCATTTCCTTAGTCCCACATTTTTCATAGAATTCAAGCCTACTCAAAAGGGGGAGGAACTGAGTGCTAATGATTATGTTATAGTGAGCGTGAAGGGCATGACAGGGCTGGCTATTTTTCTGGGTTTCTAAATGTACCATACCCTACAACAGAATTATTAGAATCGTTCGATTCGAATATAAGGTTGCTTATATCAAAACCACAACCCACTCTCAATTAGCTAAACCCACCTGCCCTCCCTACATGATTTGGATCGACTCCCTTCGCAGAAAAAATTCTCGGGGGAAGGAACAATCTCAATTCAATCTGCACTTGTGGAATTGAATCGAGTCTAATGGAATTGGATGGCGCATGGATTCATTAGGGTGATTTCAAGTGATTTATTATTACTGAACAATCTTGCAATAGTAAAAACACAAAAAACAACATGTGAAGAAATCTTTGCCTGGAGGGATGGAGTCGACCAAATCCGCTTAGGCAACGTAGTGTAGTTGAAAAGCATTCAACATTCACCCGCAAAGTGCCAACACTATTAGACTCACACACACTTGCACTTTGAAGCATTCACCTATGAAGTTACCCAAGGGTACTAGCGAATTTATACAAAACAATTACCGACAACCAGTAAATTCGTTGTTGTAATACTGTTGTCCCACAATCATGCCATAATTTCTTTCATCTGGCCATTGTGAGGGGCCAATGGTCAGTAGAGGATTTATATAACTCCCTCAAAATTTTTTGCAATCTCACATTTGAATCTGTGCTACCCTCTATTATGGATGAGAACGACCATTATGACATTTTCCCGCGCGACATAAATTGATATCCATCCCTAGGTGGGACGAAGGTGGTTGAAATGAAAAATTCCAGGATTGTTCCCTCATCAGCCTGCGTCCACCTTGTTTCCCTCATCATCCGCCTCCCTAAATATAAGGAAGGAATCTCGACATAATTCATGAA
This sequence comes from Pinus albicaulis, assembly GCA_034641835.2. NCBI lineage: Eukaryota > Viridiplantae > Streptophyta > Pinopsida > Pinales > Pinaceae > Pinus > Pinus albicaulis. The sequence goes on from CM076574.1 coordinate 1,355,509,250, forward strand.
TTCATCCAAACTCCAGAAGACTGAAGCTTCCCTATTCATCAGCGTTGCCATGGGCGAATTTCATTCCAAATTCCAATCACCTCCAAGCCCCAAGCTAGTAAAATTCAGGGGAAAATCTCATTCCAATCACCCTCCAAGCCAGTAAATCGAGGTGAATGCAACTCAAAAGTGCTCGAAACCAGTAAATCAGGAGGTGAATTCAACGTTTAATGGTTTATGCGCCCTTGTTTTTTTTAGCTAAAACATAATAGTTAATTATTTTTAAAATAATTTTGGGGCTAGCTATACAAAAGGGATTTTATATAAAAAATTCGCCCCTCCAAAATCTAAAACCCTTTAAAATTCGCCCTTGGGCTAAAATTCGCCCCTAAAATTTTCCCTGGTGTCCAGTAATATCCTTAGTGTGTCCAATAGTATCCATAGTGCATCCAACAATATCCTTACTCCGTCCAGTTGCAACTTTAGATTTGGAAATTGCTGCCCTTGGCCAGAAACATTCATAGAGATCTTCTTTGATAACATCTTCCTCCCACACACACACACACACACACATAAGTTAATGAGAAAACACTTATCTTAATTAAACTATTTTTTGTTTTAAAAGTTTACCAATATAAATTTAAATTCAAAATAATAATAATAATGCTTTTTTTTTTAATATATAAATTAAAAATGTTAACAATATAATTATATGTATTTTTAAAATTAATCAAAAATTAATTAATTTCTATAAAATAAATTTTAAAAAATTACATCTTTTTTTTGTAAAACCATATCAATTTAAATTTTAAAACAAATTAACTATATAATTTTTCCCAATATAACTATGTATTTTTAGAATTATAATATCATTTTTTTTTAATTATTATTATTTTTTTAAATTATAATTTTAATATGTTTTTTTATATATTATTTTAATTTTAAAAGCATTTTAATTTAAAAAAAAAAATTCACCGCTAGGCAAAAAATTTCCCCGCGTGGCAAAAAAATCACATATATATATATATATATACTCAAAAAAGTAAAAATAAAAATTATAAAAACTTATAAATATATATATGTTGTTTAAATAAAATGTAAAAAAATATATGTAAATTAAAACATACCATACGATTTAAAAAAAAAAAAAATCATTTTTTTTTAAAATTAATTTTTTTGTTTGCATGTTTAAGAAAAAAAATATAACTGTTTTTTATGTGAATGGTTGTTTTTTGGTTTTTTGTTTCATGGAGGAACGCAACAACCCTAAAAAATAAAAAAATTCTTATTTTTTGTTCTCAAAACCCTACAATATATATATATATATATATATATATATATATATATATATATATATATATATATATATATATATATATATATATATATATATATATATATATTTCCATCTTTCGCTATAAAAATATAAAAATTAGGAGTTTTTATGTGTTTTTTCCCATAAATTATGATATTGCAAAAAAAAAAATCAAAGAAAAAATAAAAAAAATTAAAAAATTAGTTTGGGAATTTAAAAACCATAAAAAAGAAGATTCGTCTCAAATTCATCTTTAAATGGTCAAAATAGAATGAAAACTAACCTTTCAAATGCAAAAAAAAAACTCGTTCAGTCTGTTATCAATGCCAATGTAGCGCCTCAACAAAATTGCTCCAAACGCTTTAACAAAATTCAGAAGACTTGATGTGATGTGAGGAATAGAAAAAATGATTGTTATTATATAGCGAAGATTATGTGATTGCTTTAGTGTTTCACGAATTTGGATTAAAATTAAAATTAAGAAAATTAATATGTAGTTAATATTATAGGGTTATATTAACTTTTATTCAATGCCAACAAAAAAATAAAACATAAATTTTAAAAATTAATTTAGATACATATTCAATGTTAAATAATTTAAATAAAAAAGTATTTTAGTTTCGAAGGAATGCATGAAAGGAATATTTTGTGGATATTTTGAAGAGAAAGTAGGGTGAAATATTTCAAGACTAGCATTTTAGTAAATTGATTTGAAATACATTTTAGATGAAAATTTTGGAGGGAAATATTTCAAACGAAAATTTTAGAGGGAAATTTATTAGTGAAATGTTTTGTGGGGAAACTTTGGAGGGAAAAATTTTAGCAATAATTTTTGGGGTGGAATTTTTTAGGGAAACTTTCTGTCTTTAAGCTATATATTTTCATTGGGAGAGAGTGCATGTGCATCATTCAACATCTTCTTGCTGAAATTAATGGATTCTTCTAATAGTGAAGTTTTTCTTTCTGTAGCATAAACATCTTTGTCACGCAACAAATCTATTCATATTGATTAATATAACAGGAGTTCTTTCACCATGAATAGAGAGTCAAATTTTCGACTTGGTTGTAATCCTAAGGATGATGAGAACGGAATTGATGAAGGGTAGCGAAAAGAAATTCATTTAAATCTAGAGTCAGTTATTCCACGTAATCTTATTCTAAGGATTATGAGGGCACCACTAATGAAAGGGGGGATGAATAATTTCCAGAGTCAAAATTTACACTTCATCCTAATCCTAAGGATTATGAAAGCACCATTAATGAGAGGGGGGGGGAGGGGATGAAGAATTTCCAGAGTCAAAATTTCCACTTTTTCCTAATCCTAAGGATTATGAGAGAATCACTGATGAAGGGGGGGATGAAGAATTTCCAGAGTCAAATTTTCCACTTTATCTCTATCCTAAGAATTATGAGAGCACCATTGAGGAAAGGTGGGGGGGGGCGGTGAAGAATTTCCAATAAATAGATATTCAAAGCGTCCACTTATTCCTAATCATAAGGATTATGAGAGCACCAGTGAGGAAGTGGAGGGGGAGGATGAAGAATTTCTAGTGAATATAGATTCAAAGCTTCCACTTAGGCCTAATACTAAGGATTATGAGAGCGCCACTTAGGAAGGGGAGGATGAATAATTTTCATTAAATAGAGATTCAATGTTTCCATGTATTCATAAATCCTAAGGATTATGCGAGCACCAGTTATGAAGCGGAGGATGAAGAGTTTCTTGCAAATAATAATTTTAGAGTCATTAATCTGAATAATGAATTTTCTCTAAGTGAACGTTTCAAAGGCACTCATGGTGATGAAGAATTGAATCCTCCAAGGAATATTTAGAAAGCATGGATGAAGATGGTGAAGAATTTCATCTAAGTGAGGGTTTCAAAAGTGCAGATTATTTTTATGAAAATTTTCTTTAAGTGAGGATGGTAATGATTATTTTCCAAGAAATGATGATGATGAATTTCTTAAATATGTTCAGAATGATGATAGTGAGGATAATATTCCTCCTAAGGGTGATGAAAATACTTCTACAAAGCATAATGGAGTGATGAAGCTATTGCAAGAAAATATTGTAACTAGGTTTAGGAGTAGGCCTTTTCATATCAATCCAAAATATTCTAGTTATACGAGGTTTAGTACAACATATCTCACAAGAAAAAGTTCTATCGGTGATATGATTTCAAGTGAATTTTGTTGAAAGGATTTCTTGAAACATATGGATTTTAAATTTGAAATGGGGAAAAGGAAAAGATATATGTCAATGAATAAAAGCATGAAAAAATTATATTTAGTGCATTGCATGAAATCTACACTAGCAGGTTATGATTATCAGATTGGGAAAGTATTGCTTTGCAAAAAGGATTTCAAAATGTTCAATTCAATTGGTAATTTTTGTTTCTCAAGAATCGAAGAAAGACTGGAAAATGATCCCACATATTATTCAAAAGTACGTTATAAATAGGAGGCTGGGTCATTAGAAAATACTTCTATGTCATAATTGAAATACTTATTTTCAAAGCATGGAGAGTGCATGCCAAATAAATATATAATTCATATTCCAGATAATTTCTCGAGATGATAAATCTACAGCTTATACAAAGAATATGCAGAAGGTGTTGGAGGAGTTGTTAATTTTATTACATATTCATATTTTACAAAGATATGGAAGAAATAATTCAATAATGTTTGCATTCCTAAGAAGACAAGGATGGGGTTTGCAGTACATGTGCCTCTCTTAATGAAAAAAGGTAAATGTCAAGGGGCAGAAAGAGGTATGTTTCATAACATTATTTTTATAAAATTTATAGTTATCAACTATGAAAATATATTTATTAATAGGTTACTTTTATTTTATGTGCATTTTCCGTTGTCAAAGCACTTCAAGAGAATCGCAATTAGCAAACAAGTGAAAGACAAAAATTGTATAAACATCCAAAGAAGTGTTATGAGAATCCAAATAAATATTTGGGTTTGATAATTGATGGTATGGAACAAAAGAAAACACTTCTACCACATTTTGTCCACACACCAAAAAATTTACAAGAGGAAAATTTTATTCAAATTCACTTGGTTGGTTGTATGGTCTTTAATGGGAAGATGTTTCCACTGGTTTACTTCACAACTACAAATATTCATAATGATGAAAATATGACCATAACTATAATCCTTGATGTGGTTACTCATTGGTCTAGTATAGGCTTCCTGAAATTTTGTATGTAAAATTAGACAACACAATCCGTGAAAAAAAATCAAGTTATTTTTGGGTATCTAAACATGCTCATTAAATTCAGAATTTTTAAAAAGATAAAGGTTGGTTTCCTTCTTGTTTGGAATACTCATGACCATATTGATCAAATGTTCAGTCATTTTTCAGTAAAATTGAGGAGGAAATATGTTGCGAGTCTTCCACCATTAATTAAATGTATTAATAAACCATACATTCCAGAGCTTGTTTTTCATCTATTGGAAGAAACTATTGACATGCAAAGGTATATTATGGGATTGCATTGTGAGGAGAAATGCATTGAACAACTTAATGACATTAGCTTCCAACACCAATTTCGTATCAAATTTTTTGATGGGATAACACTTATATGGGGCAAGAAGTATTAAACTTCTATAGAATGGGGGTCGTCACCAGGTTTATCATTTTTTAAGTTCATTCCAGAGCATCCAATATTTGCATAAAAGATATTGTTATTACAATCAATTGTTGAACTCCATAATTCATGAAGCCATAAGAGAGATATAAATTATTATGAATGTATGGAAGAAATTAAAATATGTATTGGAGATACATATGATTACTTTGATATTGCTTGTTTAGTTTGGTGGGAGTCGTTTTTCAATGATCAAAGTGATATGATTTCAAGATAAATAAATGAGGATACGCTTTTGAAGACTCCATTTATTTGGCCACAAAATATGCCAAATGAACATGAGGAAAGACACATTTTTGAACAACAACATTCTCAAGGTATTATTAATTCTCCACAGGTATAGGAAAGAGAAATCTATATTTGTTCTAGAAGATCACGTGCAAAACGTGAAGCCATGGAAGACCTTTACAGGGGTTATGTGTAGGATGTTAAGGAGGGTTGCATGATAGCAATATTAGCATATGGAGATCCACTTGGCTATTCATTATAGGTTTCCAAGGTTTTAAAGGTCACTAAATAAAATGAAGATATTACAGTTTTTGAAGTACACTGGTTATGCCACAAATACCCACCCATTCAATGGTGTGTACAAGGCAGAGATGGTAGTTGATAAAAAAACTGGCAGAAAGATAAAAATGAAGGGAATAAATATAAATCTTCATCGCACATACCTCTTAAAATTGGAGCATGTTGACATACTTGTGTATGAATTCAATTTGACAAAGATAGGAACTCTTTTCTTGAAAACCATAGATATTTTAAATACATTTCTACCAGAAGAAATAGTGTTCAAATGGGAGACTGTTGAATTTAGTCATAGATCTAGAAGAATTTTGAAACCTGAAATGGTGGGCATGCATGTTGACTCAAATGGAGAACTAGTTGATGAAAGAGAATAATATGGATCATCTTCATCTGCATCCATTCATTCATCTGAAGATGTAGGTTCTAACTGTGTGCTAGAACTGATGAATGATTTTGAATAAATGTAGAAGACATTTTTATGTAATTTATGTTTTCATGGTAACTTGAAATATATATTTTGATTTCCATATGATCTTACATGAAGTTATGAGTTATTTCTATGTTTGTTGGATTATATGTTTTAATTATGAAGAATTCATCTCTTTAGAATATCCACAATGCAACAATGAATTACAAAAAAAAATTATGTTGTATTCAATATAACAAAGTTGATATTTTGATTAAAATTAAAAAAATATTAGAAATTAATGTTGAATTTTTAAATTATGCAGTGAGATTGCCGTGATATTATTTTTTGTTAACATTTGGTATAATATACTTTTAAAAATTTTGAAAATGTTATGCCTCATTGAAAGGGGACACTTTGTTTTCATTTTTGATTTTTAGGTTTTGGTTTCAATTAGATAAGTTGGCTTAGGCTAAGATTTCAAAAGAGATATATTTGTAGCGTTTAAAATAAAAATTACTCTTGGAATAATAAATCTTTCATTTACTTGTTCATTTTTAAAAATTGTTGTAGTCATATAATTTGTCCATAATTTGATGGTTCAAATATGTTAAAAGCTTAATATTTTTAAAACCATGGTTGAAAAATTGTCAAAATATTAAGGTCTTTATGTTCTATGATATTTTATCTTTAATGATGTGGTTGAAAACAATTGCAATTTTAGGGTTTTTTTTAGAGTCAATATATTTTATCTTTAACAAGATGGATGAAAATTGTTGGAAATTATAAGGTTTTCAGACATGATATTTTTATATTTAACATCATGTATTAAAATTGTTGGAATTTTACGATTTTTCGAAGTTCTAATATTTTATCTTTAATTCCATTGTCAAAAAGTGTCAAAATTGTGACCCTATTTTTTTTAGTTATTCCAGCATCAACATTTTTTGTTTCAAGGATGTTTTTTTAATCCTTTTTTTAAGAAATTTTTTTTCTTTTAGCATAATTTTAAAAAATGTTGAAATTTGACCCTAAAAAAAAGTGCGTTCTCGAATACACACTTTTCATTTTAGGGGTGTTTTTTCATGTTTTTGAGTTTTTTTGGGCTACATTTCTCGTTTTGAGGTAATAGTTCTTGTTTGATCGGTAACTTTGTTTAAGCGGGCCTTGTTCCCAACCACTTGACCTTATTCATTTAGATTATTTTTGAAGGCCCATTTGTGCCTATGAATATTTTCTCTTTGGATATTATAACAAGCTTCCAAGTTCCATTCTTATTGATTTCATACAACTCTTCATTCCTGACTTTCCTCACTTTATTTACTGAGATTCATGGGCTAAATCTAAGATAGTAGAGCTAGATTTACGCAACTTGGCCTACCAAGGAACCTTCTCCTAGTTTGAACCCCAATTCTTTGATCACGAATTATTTAATTATCTGTATGTTGTTTCTGTAAATAGTTTGAGTGAGTTTAGACCTTGGAGTTGTACTTGTTTCTTCATTTTCATCATCTTCCTCTATTTCTGCTTAATTTAAGAGTCTAGTGTCTAAAATTTCTACTCCATCCGTGTTTATGTCTCCTTTGGAAGACTTGAATTTCATTATTAGTTCATCCACTACTACATCAATGCATTTCTAAACTCTCTTTTTTATTTTGTTATCGCACCTATATTCTTTAATTTGAGTTGAGTACCGGAGAAATATACCCTCGTCAGCATGAGAATCAAATTTTACAATTTTTTTATCATTTTTCTTGATAAAAAGTTTTCTCCCAAACACTTTGTAGTGTTTTACTGATGTGGGTCTCCCCTTCCATAAGTCGTAGGGAGTTTTATCACTATTGGGCCCAAGTTGTTTTTGTTTAATAAGTACATTGTTGATCGTGTTGCTTCTACCTAAAAGGTGTGAGGTACATTGAGTTCATCCAACATAGTTCTTGCTATTTCTTGTATTTTTCTATTATTTCTCTTAGCTACTCCATTTTTTTGTGGATTTTTGGCCACAAAATATTGCCTCCTTATGCCATGTTCATAGAATAATTCTTCAAACTATATTGAAGTGTATTCTCCTCTTCTCTCTGATCTTAAGCATTTGATATTTACATCCTTCTTATTTTCTACCTGAGCTTTAAATGCCTTAAAATGTTTAAGCACTTCTTATTTATATTTTAAGAGCATGATCCATGTGGCTTTGGTAAAATCATCAATAAGAAACATAAAATACCTCTCTCCTCTTGGGCTTTTTGTTCTAGTTGGGCCACACACACACACACACACACACACACACACAGATATATATATAATCTCCAGCAGTCTAGACGAAGATAATTTCATTGTCTTGAAATGAGTCCTGGTATGCTTACCAAATTGACAAGACTTGCAACATGTGTTTTGTAATTTCCAATTTCAATCTAGATTCATTTTAAATAACAATTGAAAAAATAAAAAGTTAAAAAAAAAACATAGTCTAATATCATATAAGTTAACATTATATAACATGTGATCACATTCCAAATGTAACAAATATCCAAAATTTAAAATTATTCAATAAAAGTAAATGTAGTTCAGCTATCCAAAATGTAAAATATGTCCAAAATTTATATCATGAACAATAAAAGTAAATATAACAATGTATCAAGTACTACAAGTATCAAGTTATATAGAAAAGTAAATATGACACATGTTTAAGTTATAGAAATACTATATCAAATAAAATGTTGCACATGCATCAATAAAATAGATAATTTGGCTGCAATGTATTTTCTAACAGCCTCCTTGTGCTATCATCTGAAGAATGGGGAACCTACACAATGTTTAAACATTAAAATTTAATGTTTTAAAATTGAATGTGATTGTAGAACTTCATAAAAAAATAAAATGAAAAAAAAAGCATGCAATACCTCATGTAGTTCCCCCTCCATTGTCCCATGTTGGCCATAATTCCATATACATATATATGTACACAGGTATATGAAATTTATATTACATACATATTAAAATTAAATTTTAATGTCTTAAAATTGAATGAGAAGGTAGAACTTCAATAAAACAAACTAAATGAAAAAAAATGAAAATTCCATGCAATACCTCATGTAGTTCCCCCTCCATTGTCCTGTGTTGACCCTATATCAATGCATTCTCCACAATATATATATATATATATATATTAAAAATTTTCAAATGAAAATGCATAAACTAATGCAATAATATTAAGAAAATGTTAGACAACTTCTTGTTCAATTTTTTTGGATGTTCCTATCTCCATAATACACTCTGATGCTAAAGTCCATTGAGAACGAAAATCATCTCCACAAACCTAAAATTCGAAAATTTTAAAACTATAAAATAACTCAAGATCTAGATCTCCTTTTTTAATGAAATTTTCACTTCAATTTATAACTTGAAACATTAGTGATAAAATGATTACTTTTGATAGTGGATTTGGCACATCTCCTAACATGGAAGAAGAGGGTGGCTCCATTGCGAAAGCATCAGACAGAATCAGAATCTGTTAACATTTAATTATATACATGTGTGTACACAATTATTTATATTAAAAATATGTCATCATGATACCGATATAATAATAGAATAATAATTGTACATCAACATCATGAACTCTTAAAAAACACTAACATTTCTAAAAATATCGTCTTGATTGCCAAAACCTGAACCTTGGACTGTGATATTATCAAAAATTTCATTCAACAAGTGTGTTAACTGAAAATGGTGAAAATACGATACATTTTTGTTAGATTAACATATACAAATAAACATGTATATGTAAATTACAAATTACATTAAAATATTCACCCTAACCATTAATATATATCGATCACATTCCCTCTTCCTCATGAATAATTAAGTCCTGCCAACCATTGTGACAATGCTTTGCATATGTTCTAAGCTCTTCAATACTCATGTTGTATATCTCATCATATGTATTATACAAAAAATTAGCACGTGCATTCTCTCATGCTCTTTGTCGATTCAAACCAATATCAATTCCACCAAGTCCAATCTGAACATTGTCTATGATGGCATCCCTTGCTTCTTGACTAATTTGAGAAGTGGCATCCATCTCTGACCGCAATGTTTCCACACGAGGAGGTCAACATACCAATGGTGTCTTGGAGTGAGGAAACTCAACATCACACTTAGCGCCCCTACAGTCACATAATCGACCTTTCTCAGGACCAAAAAATTCAGAAGGTAGGTCATTATAATTGTGTTTCATTCCCAAAAAGAATTCTGCATAAAATTATTTTTCAAAATAAACAGGAACCTTGTCATTCCATGGTAGTCTTCCATAGGCTGCAATGTGTCTATCATACAAATGGAAAGCTATATTAGGGTGCTTGAAATATTACACCTTTAGCATCTTTATTTTCGGCCTTTCTTTGAAATTAAACATATATTTTTCCATTTCTTTTGTAAATTTTTTTTTAACATTGTCCCATGTATTGGGACCCATTACTATTTCCTTTATTTTCCTCATCACTGCTATAAAAGTATCAGTGGTTGGACCAATATTTTTGTAAATATCTACAAGTGTTCTTAAGGAGTGCGTAATCATTCCTAAGCTTTTTGGACTCTCAGCAGGGAGTTTCAAAGGCCGAAGATCTTTCTTCAATTTTGAATAAAGATGTTCACACCTTTGTAATGTGCATTGTTGGATGTTTGTTTCCCAAGGTAAATAATCATGGATTTCAAGGATAAGTCATGTTTGATGTACAAACTTCTTCTTGAATAACGTGGTTTGGCTTGTTAGTTTCTTGTATTCACAGTATCACAAGATGACTATGGATTCTACAGTCTGCTGAAAATAACATTCTCTGACTCTCATTATATTTTTAGAAATCTCACTTGCTTCATTATTTTCCATTTAACCTGTTTTCACTATCTCTCATTTTTCCTCTCTCAAATACCCTCATGCTCTGAAATTCCATGTTTTACCCTAAGACTCTCATTCTCACATTTTTCCCCTACCCAAAGCCCCACTTACATTGCTTAAAACCCATTTAACCCCTCCTTTCTCACCTTTTTCCACTCTTTCCCTCCAAAAACAATGTATAAATCATTTTTACATTGTTTTATGATCAATTAAAATAATTCGAGACCCACCCTTTTTAATAAACTTTGTTTTATATAAAAACCCAACCCCTTATATTTTTTTAACCCCCCCCCCCCCCCCGCCTTAAAAACCTTGATCATCGCTCCCATATAACCTTCGCCCCCACCTTGATAATAAGCGCCTCCACTTATTATCTATCCCTGGGCCCCCAATACGTTAAAAAACCCTGCGCTAAAACCCTTGTTTCATTTGAAATCCCAGACCCCCACCATATATTAAACCCACCGCTCCATATACCGCGGGCCCCACTGTTTAAACCTACCCATTAGTCCATTCACCGCCCGACCACCATTGGATCAACTCCTCCTGATCCAACGGCCCACAATAATTTTTTCACGTCCAAGAGCTTGACATTTAGCACTACCAAACTTTGCGATATGGGTGGTATTACTGCATGTCCTTTTCGCCATGCATCACTCCATCCATGCTATCGCACCCCCGTTGCATAAACCGCCTCGCCACTCTTTCCCTGTGTGATAAACGGCTTCCCGCCTTCACACCATAACCCAAAACCACCAACCCATTTGAAAGTGTTTAAACCCTGTGCCTTGCGATAAGCCCCGGTCCTCTGAATTAACTCTCGCAGCACCTTCGAGGACCCAATAAACCATAAACCAATGCAAAAGTCCCGAAGGCTTTAAAATTAACAGTTTTTTTAATGTGCAGGTGATTATACTTGGTGGAGAACGCATATTTTGCATTTATAGGTCCAAGAATTATTAAATTAAGGTTCTCTGGGTGACGATCCAGTAGCCTTAATTATCAAGGGACCAAGAGCGCAAGGTTGAAGCAGAATCATCAATGGATCATGGCCATTGATGATTATGAAAATACTCCAAAGGCAGCAAGAGTTCTTCACAGCGTAGGGTAAGGAAAAAAGAGATTAAAGGTTTAAACAGAGGTTAAAGATGAAAGCTAGAATAGCAGATAGGGTTGAAAAAAAAGCACAGTTAAGGAATGTTAAAGAAGAGATGACCGTGACAGTCAGAGGTAAAATGATTAAAGGATAAAACATATTGATGAAGACAGACTTGAGTTGAAAGAAAAATCAGAGGTTTAAAGACAAATCAAAATAAAATTAGCAAGGAATACAGATCCGAATGACAAGGAAAAACAACATTTACTTCTTCCAAACCTCATTTTGGCCACCTATAACCTACTTCTGCTAAAGGTAGCTACCTCACTTAATGTTCCAATCAGAGATATTTCTCAATCACTCAAAATTTGTTGAAAAAGTTAATGATAAAGCCAAGATGTCAAAAATATCTTAAAGTTAGCTCAACAGTTAAGTTAGAAGTTATTATTACAGTGAGTCAATCACAGATATTCTTGCATTGGGCTTTGCATGATCTCAATTGTCAAGAATCATTTACTCTATAATAAATATAGTCTGAAGCCCTAGAATAGGATCACCTCCTCATCTGTAGAGAAATATTGCATGTATTTTTCATTATTTTTTGTTGGTTGGATGGTTGGTTGGTTTTTGGGTTGATTGCTAGGGCTAGATTTTGATTAGACTCTGATTTGTAGAGATTGTTGCATTGGAGTATTGTAACCATTTTGGACATAAATAATACAAGCACGTTCATAGGATTCATGAACTATGTTAATGGTGATGTTATCCTTATTTGTCAATGTTTATCTTCTGTTTTCCATATTTTCCATCAATTTCGCTGATAAAAGAACATAAATTTTAGATTAAGATATGCTTTCTTGGCACCTATCTTCTTCTTTCATCTTAATGTTTTATTCTACAAGGTCTGATTAGAGAATTCAAGGGTGTCCTACTCTTTAGTTCCACCTAGCTTGTTGTCTTGAAGTTTACTTAGTAGAGTCTAGCCAAAGAAGTTTATTGTTTGCCCCGTCCTTTGGTTTTTCTTATATTGTTGCTTTAAAGGCCTTCTTTGAAGTTTGATTAAAGAATTCAGGGGTGTCCTGCTATTTAGTTTCACTAGCTGTTATCTTAAATTTTTTCTTTGTCTGAAAGTAGTAGCTAGAGAATTCAGCGGTGTCCCGCTCTCTAGAATTGCTGGATTGTTGGCTTAAGGTTTACTTAGGAGAGTCTAGCCAAAGAAGTTTTTGGTTTGCCCTATCCTTTGGTTTTTCTTAAAACAGTTATCTTAAAGGCTTCTCTTGTTGAAGTATTGTTAAAGGATTCTTAATTTACCTTTAGTTTTACTAGTTTCACAACTTTTTGTCATTTCATATTTCATCTAATCTAAAAGATCCACTTGATATATTTAACTTCCCCTATGAAAACCCTTGCAGATTTGATGTGCAATTAAATCCTCTTATGAATCCATAACCCAATGGATTAATTCTTCTCACAGTCTATCTACTCAACTGAAACACTCAATCAATTAATCAAACAATCAATCAATCAAACCAAACAAAACAAAAAAACCCCAAGCTTCATAACTAGCCTTAAAAAAAAAAAAAAACCATAAAGATAAATCATTTACAAACACAAACATAGAGAGAGCCCTCTCTGAGTCTAGGAAGGCTAGGTCCTTGGACTCCAAAGTGGTTTGATGTGGTTCTCTGTAGATTTTTTTTTTCCAATCTTGTAAATCATAGGGAGCCAACATAATGGTGACCATACTGGGGAACATTGAGTAATTAAACAACTTAATATTACCTAAATAACTCAGAAAACCCCATTTTAACTTAGATGACTCATAGTGTTAGCCAAGAATGGTATTTGGTTACTGATGGTGGACAGCAGCCAGACTAAAAAAAGTTAAAAATCCTCCACCTAGTGACTCCACTGGGAAATTATTGAGAAATCCTGATATCATTAAACCTCAAATGAACCCATTCAAGAATAATTTGTGAATTAAGTATTTATTTTACAGATTTTTTTGTTTTTCAAACTTTTATAACACTTTTAACCTCTCTGAACCTTGGGTCCAAGTTCTAGCTTCTATAAGAATCTATACCAGATCCCATCTAGACAAACCATGCTACAATAGTTGGCAATCCTGAGAACATCCTAAGGAAATATCCTAGATCTAAAAATCCAACTGTTATCATACCAATTCACAAAGCAAGTTCCCTACCTGAAAACCTTAAAGACTTGCAGAATGTCCTATCTGACTCACCCCTAGAACAAATCTTGTCTAGAATTAGATCTCAGATTTGGACAACCCAGATATTTTTAGACCCATCCAACTTACAACAAAATCCTGTTGTATTAACTTCAATACACCCATTTTTCACCTTCATCCATTTAACCCTCCACCTCCTTTTGTAAACCCTACACTTGTTAACCTCCCTTTGTTTCCCCAACCACCAGCCATGGCATCTTGGTATGCTCCATTAGTCCTACCATTACCTTTATTACCTCTACCGCATGATTATCAGTCCAAGATCCCCTTATTTAATGAGAGTGGTTCTACAACTGCTCAACAACATGTGGATAGAATGGAGCATTTTTGTGATCCACAAGAGATAGATGATGAAACTATCAAAATGAGGATGTTTTCTCAAAGCTTAGGGGGAGAGGCAATAAAATGGTTTAAAGGCCTAACCTATAATAGTATACATGACCTCCCTTCTTTTCAGCAACTATTCTTAAACAAATGGGAAGTCAAGAAAAACCCTCTCCAAATCTTATCACAATATGAAAATATTAAGAGAAACACTAGAGAGAGTGTCCAAGATTACTGCACTAGGTTCAACAGTGTATATAATTCCCTCCCTACTCACATGAAACCTCCACAAGGTCTAGCCTTAATGAAATTTCCAGATGGTTTTGATCCAGAGATCACTTACCAAATAAGAGAAAGAGACTCTCTTACATTAGAAGACATGCAAAGGGGTGTAGTAAGTGTAGAGGCAAATCTGATTGTTGAAAGGGCAAGAATAAAAAATGAAAAGAGAGTCACATATAGGGAAGAGGTTGCACCTTCATCATCTGATACTAAGATTGATAACCTTGTGAGAAGCATGGAAAGGATGATGGAGAGAGTAAACATGAATGAGAGAGCTTACCCCATAGAAAACCAAAAAAATCCTCAAAATAGAAACCAGAACCAAAAGAAAAACTTTATAAGAAATCCCCCTCAAATAAGACAAAGAGAACAAAGGGAACCTGATCAACAAATTAGGCCTCCTTTCCAAGAAACTATGCTGATGAGGATGAGGGGGTAATTGAAGAACTAGAACATAGTCAAATCAATCTAATGGGAGTTAATAATGAGGATATTGTTTTCCTCATTGAGGAAGAACAAGGTTTTTTTCCCCAATTCAATTTGAAGAAGAAAGCGTAGAATCCAAAGACTATAAAAAAGGCTTCAAAAATGCTATTATGGAAGTACATAGGTAGTATGACCTCAGAAGCCAAAAAACTCAAGACACTCCAAAGAGAAAGAACCCAGAAATTTCTGCTAGGAAGACCCCTGAAACTAATCCCAAAAAGACAGCAGAAATCTCAACTATAATGGTTAAAAGTTCTGATAAAAATAGAAACAAAAACTTCCAACATAATGGCAACCAAAGTTTCACTAGTACATCAAATAGTAGCCCTAACAAAATTGTTTTAACTAAGCTCCCCAATGAAAATCAGCAAGCTGAAATTGCTGTGAAAACAGTGTTTGATAAAATTGAGTTAAATCTACCAAAAACGCATCACACCCTTCAGTATATTCGATGAAATTTCCAAAATAAAAATCTCCATACCTCTTATTGAATTAGTTGGACAAGATTTATATAGATCCCAAGTTTTGAAAGCTTTAAACATAGGATAAAATGCTGACTCAGTAAAGTTAAACGATGAAAAATCTGAACTTTTGTTTGGACCAGAAGTAGAAGGTAAATTTCAAGAGGGAGGTTTCCCTCCATTTTATGTATGTTTAAATATCCATGATAAGATCCTCCACAATGCCATGTTAAATTCAGGAGCTTCACATAACCCCACGCCAATGGTAGTTATGGAAATACTAGGCCTTGAGATAACTAGGCCATACAAAGACTTGTACTCTTTTGACTCTAGTAGATTTAAATGTCTAGGCCCAATCAAAGATATTTGTGTTAATCTAGCACAAATATCAGCCAAGAGCCTAATAATGGATATTTTAGTGGCTGAAATTCCCCCTAAATATTTTTTGGTGTCCAGGTGAGGATGATTTATCCACCCTAATCCGACATTAATTTTATCAATCCGGGAGCGTATCCTTTCAAGGCAATGCGCAAGGTATATGTAGGAACAAACACATAATCTGTTCAACCAAGGGTTTTATAATTAAGATTCAACACATTATCGTAGTATGAAATCAAATTCTGAACTCAAATCAATCTAAAAAATAACAAATAATAACAATAATCATAACAAAGAAATACTCACACACATGCAGACACGGCACCTGATCAGAAGAGTGGGCCCAGCTCTCTGATCAGGGGCTGCGTTAGTCATGGAACGCTTGAAAATAGAAGAATGAAAGGTATTTTATTAATCTGTAAAAATGTGATTGCAATCTTCCTTCCAGAACCCCTCATTACAGGAACAATGTCCATTTTATACACGGCGTGAGAAAATAATAGATTCCCCTGGAATGTAGCAATCGCGCATTCAAAAATACAGGGCAGTTGGAACAGCACAAACATCAGCTATCGAAAATAGCACAAGGGCCAATAATAGACCCCAAGAATCGTAAACCCAGCTATGTAATCTCCTAGTGGCTGACCGTTACCAGATCTGTTGCAAAACCACTGGAGCCAGAGTTCCTATTCTCCAAACTGCAATCAAGCACATGTCTCAGTGTTGCAAATAGCTAAGACTCCATGACTTTACTTAATTAATTAAAATATTCCAATTGGAAAAGATATGGGTATTTACCTCCAAGGTTTAACATAGAAAATGTAGGTAACCAAAGACAAAAAGGATAAAAAAGGATAATAGAAATAGTCAGAAAGATAGCCAGATTTGGTGCCCAACATCTCCCCCCAACTAGCCTACTGCATGCCCTCATGCAGTCCACCGCCTCCGTAGGTCTGGGTTCTACAAACTGTGAGCTTCATGAAGCCCGGCAAGATTATACTCTAAATCCATCTCTGTCGCAGGAACTTTAAATCCATCTGAGAGGAGAACTTCTGTTAGTATGAATCTTTCGTTGTAAAATACCACTTTAGCTACGCATAACAAATAGCCCTAACATCAAGTATGACTGCCAATATCTTTAAGTCTGCAGTTAATTGATCCAAATAACGCTGCACAAATCCAGATCTAAGTGTAAAAGACATTAAGCAGTAAAAATGAAATATGGCTCCATGCATCAATAGACAAGGCAAGAACAATGTATTTGAAAGAATTTTTTATATTATATTGAAAGGGGGCACCTGAGAGGAAAACAAGAAAGGTGTTTTCCGGTTCTCCTCAATGGGATGTGTTCTTGACAGTCCTCAGCACTTCAGATCTAGAATCTCTCTCTCTTGTTGGTGTAGAAAACCAAGACAAACATAGAACTCAATGGGAGCTCACAAGGCAAAAATGGAGAAAATTTGACCAAGTGTATAGATCCAGAGTGATTTTTAGGCAAAAAAAGGTGACTAATGAATGGGGAAAACCCTTCTATTTATAACAAAATATTGGGGCAATCTAGAACTTGGTGCATGAATAAAATATTATTAATCAAATTATAGAACCACCTTTTAGGAATATTTTATTATATTTGTTGGAGGGAAAAGGATTTTTGACTTGGGTCAATTCCTTTATTTATAAATAATAAATAAATAAATGATTTATTTACTATTTTAAGGAAATGGTGGGAATATAATTAAATAAATGATGATTTATTTAATTATTTATAAATTATTTAGTCAAATTTAACTAGGAATATTATTTAAATAGGATTTAAATAACTTATTCCTAGGAAATAATCAAATAAATAAGGATTTATTTAATTGATTTCCTTGTTTTGGGTTAAATATGACTAGGAAATATAAACAAATGTTATTTCACATGGTGAAAGCAATTTTACTTAGGGTAAAATTGGTCTTACATGGTGTACTTGGGTTCATCTAATGATAATAGGTTAGATGACCAAAAAATGGTGTAACAGATTGCCCCCCAACGTACGAGTGTTAGGAGAAAATCGTATGACCAAAGTATGTTGTAAGAACTCAATCACTAGACATCAAGAGGGAAGTCAGAGAGAGAGATGTAAGGTAGTCTAATGTGCTAAAGGACTAGACCCTTAGGAGATGAGACTTACTGGTGCAACAAGTCTCTAGTTTATGAAGTTGTACCTGTGCGAAAGGCAGCGGGAGAGGCATACCTATGCCTGCCGAGACAAAGTACAAAAGAATAGTATGTCCAGTAAACAAGGAACTGAACTATAAAGTACATGTTGGAATAAATATGAGCTAGAAAACTAGAATAATGAATCCCACATACATGCTGTGCTTGGAATAATCGTCAAGACTTATACAATAATATTTTACTACATGAGATACAAATACAACCCAGATGCCCCCTATACACGGGGAAGGGCTCACAAAATCTGACTGATACATGTAAAATGAAAAGGCGTTGCAAGGGGCTGAGGCCGACATCATCAAATGGAGGGAGCTGCATCAAAGGCTGAAATGAAGAAGTCATCCGAGCATGTGGGGGGCTACCTGCAGAGCCACCCCCTCATGAGGGTTGAGACATCTCACACATACTCGGGAATCACCAATAACTTCTGCTGCATCACTGGACCATCAAGTATACAGATTGCGATCATGCTGAACGGAGCTCGAACTAAGGTACACCGCCCTATAGACCTGGCTTTTGGAGTAAATGAGTTGATGTCATTAGAAGGAGGTCTGCCATAGGTGAGGCAATAAGGGATCCCCAACTCAGTCATGAGAGAAAATAGTAGAGAGACTTAATAGATGAACATTAATGATGATGATGAAATGATGAAAGGTCCAAAGGGGACCCTAAAAACATGAGTACAAAATGGGATCTCATGACAAAAATCGACACAGACAATATGGAGGCTAAGCGGTGCCCCAAGGAAAAGTGTTGTAAGTGAGGAAATCCGATTTGGAGGAGAGGGGAAGGAAGAATTCGTGGACAACATGTGTCCTGGTGAAGTAATGAGTGATGAAAACAAACATATGCTGGCTATCTACAAGAAAATAAAACATGCATTTCGAGCAGAAAATGCTAAGGGTAATATCTCTTAAGATAGAGTGCATTGCGAGGATTAGGAAGGGGGTGGCCTTCAAAGTCCTCTAAAAGATATGACCCCTTCCCAAGATCTTTACTGATGATGTAAGGACCTAGCCATAATGAGTCGAACTTCCCATGACCGAGGGTATCGTGGGCCTGGTCATATACTAGAACAAGGTCACCTTCATGAAAGGTGCAAGGGTGTACATTTCGGTCTTACTGAGCTTTGGTGCGCTTTTTGGCTGCTTCAAGAGTTTTAAATGCAACACGACAGTCTTTAGAGGCATGCTCAAGCATGATAAGTCGTTGTTCTAGAGGTTGGGTATCAGGGAGAAGTTCGACGGCCAAATGAAGGGAAGGAATTTCACACTCGATTGGTAAGACTGCCTCCTCGCCAAAGACAAGGTGGAAAGGAGTGAAACCGGTGGCGGTTTTAACAGAAGTACAGTAAGCCCACAAAGTAGGGAAGAGAATAAGATGCCAATTGGTTTTGTGCCTATTCACCGTTCGTTGAAGCATGGTCTTAAGAATTTTATTGACTACTTCAACTTGGCCATTCCCTTGGGGGTAATAGGAGGATGGATATTGATGCTCAAAACCCAATAGTGAGGATAGCTCATGCCAAATCTCGTCTTCAAAATGTCGGCCATGGTCAGAGGCCAAATTGTTTTGGAACTCCGAATCGAGCAATGACGTGGTTGAAGAAAAAGAGGGTGGCGGTGGCTATCGTATTGTTCAATGTTGGCATAGCTTCGGCCCATTTTGTGAAATAGTCAACCGCCATGATGATATATTTGTGGTTACCAGCAGATGGAGGTCGACATTCCATGAAGTCGATGGCCCATTTATATAAAGGACCAGCTGTGATGACAGGATGCAGGGGAGCGAGGGGAGCTCGTGCCTTAGGGGAAAAATGTTGGCAATTGGAACAGTGTTTGACTGCTTCAATGCAATTGTTGAAGAGAGAAAGCCAAAAATACCCAACGTACATAATTTTTTGGGCGGTGGCGAGGCCGGAGAGGTGGCCACCACAAGCGCCGCTATGACAGGCATTGAGGACTTTCTCGGCTTCAGCATGTGTGAGGCAATGACAAAGGACAATATCTACTCCACGACGATAAAGGTCGTCACCGATCAGAAGGTAGTGAGGGGCTTGGTGTCGGATACATCGTCGAGCATCATGATTAAGATGAAGGGCGAAATTTTGGGTTCGCAAGTAATGAAGGATGTCACCGTACTAGGGATCGTCGGTGGTGATGGCGAATAAATGTTCATCAGGAAGAGCATCATTAATTGGAGTGTCTTGCGTTCCAGTAGGTAAATCAGAAATGAGTTCAGCGAGGGCTAAACCTTTCTTGCTTTTTGGGGTGACAAATTCAAGGTCGAATTCTTGGAGGATAACGACCCAACGAGCGTATTTCCCACTGAGGATGCGTTGATTCAATAGGAAAGCCATGGGGTTGGAATTAGTCACAACCTTGGTGGAACGCATGAGGATATAATGACACAGTTTTTGGACCGAGAACATGATAGCTAGCGCTAATTTCTCTTCATGTGAATAAGACACAAGGGGACCGACAAGGTTCTTACTGACATAATAGATCACATTTTCAACACTATTATCATCTTCCTGGATAAGGACACCGGCAACCGAATAGGTGGAAGCGGAGATATAGAGGATGAAGTCCCGATCAAAGTCAGGAGGACGGATCAATGGAGCAGATGTGAGAGCATGCTTGAGGGCATCAAAAGACTCTTGAGCATAGGTATCCCAAACAAAGGGGGTGTGATATCGAAGGAGTCTAAGGAAGCCATGTGCGGTAGTGGCATAGTCAGGCACGAATCGACGAAGAAAATTAGCTTTACCTTGGAGACTTTGAAGCTGGCGTAAGGTACAAGGAATAGGAAGTTCAAGAATGGCTCGAACCTTCAAAGGATCGAGAGTTATCCCATCTTTAGATATTATGAAGCCGAGGAGACGACCGGCGGGAACGCAAAAGACACATTTTAATGGGTTAAGGCGAATATTATACTTGCGACATCGGAGAAAAATGGTACGCAAATCATGGAGGTGTTGCGCCCGATGTTTAGAACGGGCAGTGAGGTCATCTAAATAGGCAAGTATAATATGAGCTAAGTCGTGGAAACAATAAGACATGGCTCGTTGAAAAGTGGCATCGGCGTTTTGAAGGAAAAATGGCATGACTCAGTATGCAAAAGTGCCCCACGGACTAATGAACGCAGTTTTAAGTTGATCAGCACGACGGATAACGATTAGTTTGTATCCAGAGAAACCATCCATAAAGGATAGCATCTCATGCCCCGCACACTCATCAATGATTTGGTCAATAAATGGTGTGGGGAAGTTGTCTTTGGGACAAGCTTTGTTCAGATCGCGAAAGTCGGTGCAGACTCGAATAGTGCCTTGTTTTTTGAGGACGGTAACAGGGTTGGACACCCAAGTGGTGTACTCAATGGGATAAATGAAACCATCTTGCCTGACCTTATCGATCTCAGCTTTGATGGCCTCATGTCTGGAGGGATGAATGGGTCTCAAATTTTGACGGACTGGAGTGGCATCAGGCCATGTGTCGATATGATGTTCGATGATGGCGGGATCGATTCTAGGCATTTATAAATAGGACCAGGTGAAGATATCGCAGAATTATTTGAAGATTTTAGTGTAGGCTTCAATTTCTTCTGGAGTGCATTGGGCGCCCATGGTGATATGTTCTTCGATTCCTGGTTTAACAGAAATTTCTATTTTGATGGTAGGGGAGATATTGGCCATATTACCTTCTTCGAAAGCATCAGGTGCAGGAATGGGATTTTTAAACCAATCGACCTTATCGGGGATGAAGTCTTTAGATTCGACAGCATATTGGTCATGGGATTGATGTGGGAGGAAATATTCCCAATGGTGCATATCGTCCCACGGAAAATCAGGGTTGTTCATGGCTTCCATGATGTCTTCATCGGACTGGAAGATGGGAACAGTGGATGGAAGAAGTTGACCTGACGAGGTAGAAAGATGAGACTCTTGATTGTGATGGGAAGGGCTCACATGTGCAATGTCATGTGAGGTGAAAGTGAGCAGTTGAGTGATCAGGAGAAACATCGGGGGAAGGTACTAAGGGGTCAGTTGCCGAGAATCGTGGTAATGAGGAAAGGTAAGAAATGGTGGCTGAAGTTTTTGTCATTTCAATATCAAGATGGGAGATGTTAATGAGGGTAGACAGGTCATCTAGAGTGAGTGAAGAAGGTCTATGGTGAAGCGTGGCTTTGAATTGGTAGTATGCGGCTAAAGAGGAACGATACTCGTCAAGGCGGGGGCAGAGGTGGGTATAGTGTCCATGGAAATTGCACAAGGAACAAGGGTGATTGGTGCGCAAGTTTTTAAGTTTCGGGATGGAATCCAGTATGGTGACATAGACCTCTGGGATGTCTGATTCCGGAAACGTTTCATTAACCATGGTCTTGAGATACGGTAATTCAGGACAGGTATGGGTGGCATGACCAACAATATCACACAAATCACACTGGATGGTATACTTTGGAGGCCGAGGAGGGGCAAGGTTTGTCGGGGTAGGCTTGTCCTTTGATGCCCCCCTGTGATATTTTCCATTCTTACTCGAAGCGGTTGCAACAGGAGGCAGTTCCTGTTGAGGTGACTAAGGTACCGTTGTAGCGAGAGAAGTCATGGGGATTGGTTGAACCAAGGTCAAAGTGATATATGTTTTAGGTTGACCTGGCAGGGTAGTGGCTGGAGGGTCAAGATACCAGACAGGTATACCCAAGGTCAAGTTGGGGAGGGATAGGGTGGCCAAGATAGGGACCGAATAAGCTCCGAGAGGGGGAGCCAGGAAAGGTATATGACCAGCATGGAAATGGCCAGGAGGAATGGTGCCAAGGGGGTTGATATCGGGTGGAATCGACCCAGGAGGATTGTGTGTAGAAGAAGGTTCAGAAGGAAGAAGGTTGGCTAGCGGGGGCGAAGGGCTAGGAGCTGGTTGAGGTTGAGGTTGCTGACTAGCCAAAGTGGGCTCCGTAAGGTCAGCCCAAGATTATTGCATCATGCAAACGTTCGCCAAGCTAGGATCAGATACAGGAGGAGGGTCCAAAAAGGTTCCAAGCAAGGAGGAGTCTTTATAGATGCCGGGGGAAACACTGGTCAAAGAATCGACGGTTGGCTTATTGGTGACAATAGAGATGGTGGACTTAGGGGAGGTCTGAGATTGTGGTTCATGGTAATTCAACTAGTCAATGGTGACAATCTTGCCACGATGAGGGAAAAACATCCTGCGGTGGACTGCGGATGGGACAGCAGACATGGCATAGGTGTAACTACGCCCCAAAAGAATGTTGTAGTCAAGAGGGGCATCGATAACTTCAACGTCGACACAAACAGTCTTACCCACAAGTGTGATAGGACAGTTACGGAATAGGCCAATGGGCTGGGAGGCATGGCCATCCCACGCATGAAGGGTGATTGTGGAAGGGGCCAACTCAGGAGATCCGAGTTGTTTCCAAACCGAAGCGGACATCACACAGGTAGATGCCCCCTCATCAATGATACACCGAGCGACGTTGGTGTTTCGGATTTTAACTGGGATTTGGAAAGCAACAGAAGTAGGTAGGGGGGGATGGTCTGACTGACAGGTAGCGAAAACAATCAATTGGTCATCGTCAGGATCTACAGCGCCCACGGCAGATAATAGAGCCTTCTTTTGGGAAGGACACAACTGGAGGAGTTCCAGTGTTGAAATGACGGTAGGAGATTGTGCCACACCATCTACTATGCTATATGAATGAGCAGCCCGACCAGAGGCAGCATTGTGACGTAATGGGCCCTTAGGAATCTTGGTATGAACCTCAGCTTTGGGTGGAGGGATTTGCAAGGGACCATTGGGTGTCAACAGAGGCTCTGTAGGATCTAAAGAGGGGGACTCGGAGATAGACAGAACAGGATGCGTGGAGTACTGACAAGACTGATTTTGAAGGTTGAGGTCGACAGTGAGAGGTTGATCAGAGGCCATCATGAGAATCTGGTAATCGGAGGAACCAGAAGGGGAAGGTTGAGTGGTTACCGGGGCATGAGGTGGTTGAGTGGCCACGAATCCTTGTTGAGGGAAAGGATCGGTAAACACGGCAGGTTGAGAAGTAGCTAGATTGGGAGGGATAGTAGGGGAGGAATTTTGTCCCCGCATGGTGGCCTAAGACTCCCACATCTACCACATCTGTGGTAATAGGGGAAAATCGTGAGTGTAATGTCCATAAACACCTCAACATGAACAGGGCTTATTGGTGCGAAGCGGCCTGTCCGGCTTAGGCTGAGAGCCCTGTCGCTGGTTGGCAGTGTTAGGATAAATACTTGAAGGAGTGGATCCATGATTAGCAGGGGCAGATTGATTGCCTTTCCTCTTTCTTTGGGAAGGAAGAGAATTGGTCGCGCCCTGCTACGCAAATACTTGCCCTGGAGGGGGTAGTAAGTGTTGCGGAGGGGGTTGATAAGGCAAGGGGGTGAGAGGTACAAATGTTGGAGGAGCTGGGACACCAGGCTATGGGTAAGGATAAGGGTTAGGATGGGCAACATTGAGGTAAGCAGGAGTGGGGGCAAAAGGAGGAGGCATGCCGTATCCTGGATACAGGCTACCTGGAGGGGGAAAAGTGCCGGAGGTGTTGGCCCCTCCTGGAGGGAAACCATAGCTCAGTAGAGGCTAAGCAGAGGTATGTGAAAGAGCTCCAATGATACCATCGACAGAGTGAGATGCCACTGGGGTGTTAGCTCCGCCGAGCTTGGGGAGGTCAAGAAGGATGGTATAAGCATAACTAGATTGAGCTTAAATAAGGTCATATTTCAAGGCTATTTGGAGGGCGGCTTCTTCGGTTTGAGGGAAATGGGAGGCGACATCTTTGCCAATGGGAGGTAAGAGAGAATGAAGGAACCAATCCATATAAACCCGATCTTCAAAGGGAGGAGCGCGACATAAGCTTCTTCTTCTATGCCATTCCTAGACATGAGTGGAAAGGCGGGTCGAAGAGGATTGACGGAAAGAAGTTAAAAGCTCGGTACCGGTGTCATATCGGAGAGGGAGCTGGAAATAAGATAAAAAGGCGTGGGAAATGGTCGCAAAAGTGGTATGGGAGGAGGTGGCTTGTTCATCATACCATTTAGAAGCTTCACCGGTAAGCGTGCATTGGAACAATCTAAGACGAATGGAGTCATCAATAATGGAATTGGATGAACACCACGTATGGAAAGATTGGATATGGTTGGAAGGATCTTCACTAGCAAGGCCTTCGAACTTGGGAATGTCGGAGGGGAGCTTGGTTGGCATAGCAGGCCAACTAACATCGTGGCAAATAGGATCATTGATCAGCTGATTGAAGTCGGGGATACTAAGGCTGGCCATATAAGGGAGCAATGGGGTAGTTGAGGTAGGTCCCGTAGTGGTTCCGCTGGAAACGGACCCAGCAGTAGAACTGGGGTTGCCGCTGGCGCTAGGCCTCGAACTAGACATGGTGAAGGTAACAGGGGGAGAACCAGGAGTAGGGGGAGAACTTGAACAATCAGAAGAAGAGTCGGAGTGCAGACTCAGGGGAGGACTTACTCGATGACGACAGGAAGGAGGAAGTCGACCAACCAGAAACTGAGGGTGAAGGCCAAAAAGTCTCCAGGAGAAGCGCCTCAGGGGCGTAATGATGACGGGAAGAAGAAAAATCGACAAGGGCAGGGAGGGACAAAATCAAGGAGGTCAAGGGCAGAGAGGTGCAGTGACAATTGATTTTAAATTCTTTGCCAGGCGGTGTTAACCAGGCTCTTCTTCACTTAGGGTCAGTGTGTGGCGTGTGTTGATTTTAATTTTTTAAACCCAGACGTTTTGAGAGTAAGAGAAAAAAGTGTGTTGCGTAACTGAAAAAAAATATGTAAATAACAGTATATAATGCTGAAATAACAAAAAATTTAACAGCTAACAATGCATCGATCTAACCCAAGAAGGAGGGTCTCTCAAAACTAATCTAAAAAGAGGGAGAAATCTAGTCAAAACACACGAAAACGAGGCCGATAGATCTAAGGTCGGGAGGGACAGGGATCTAAAGTATAAATCTGTTGGAAAGAGGTGCAGAGAACAGCAAAGAGGCAGAGGCAAGGTTTTTGTAACAAAATGGGAAATCAGCTAAAGGGAGGGGGGACGAAGAGGTGGCCCTAGAGGTAAACCCAAACAAAACTATATGAGGTGATTTGAAAGGGATAAGAGCTTATCTAAATGGATTTGAAAAGGAAGTATCATATCTGATAATAAGAAGGCTGAAACTCTGAAAATTGAGACGTCTGAAATAGCTAAAACTCACCCACTAAAAGTGGAGGGTACTAAAGCCCTAAGGGGCAATATTCCCACTTAGTTGAGTGAAACAGATCAGAAATAGGTCTAAACGGGCAGAGACGGAGGCTGGAAAACCCTGACAGAAGCTTCATACAAACCCAGAAAAATTGCTGGAAAATTGCAGAAAAAAGTGTAGGTCGCAGGTTCTGACCTATTTTCAGTCCAGGTTGTAGGTTTGGGGCAGAAAAGTGCGACCTCAAGGTCAGGTCACAGTTTTTGGGCCGATAAGTGCAACCTGTAGATCCGGGTCTCGTAGCGGCAGATTTCAGAAAAAATTGTCGTCTCAGCTGCGACTGATGTCTGTCACCTGCGCAATAAGGCCAGAAACACACGGAAGTTAAAAATTTGAATGGTTGAGGGTTTTAGAGGTGAAAATCACCATGAAAATAGAAAAAACAGGAAACTGAAGAGAAACCTTAGGGTCTGAAACAGTTGGATATGTAGGAATATATAAAACGACAGCGGTCGCAAAAGAAAACCCGTGTGGAGTCGCCAATTGTTAGTATGAATCTTTCGTCGTAAAAGACCACTTTAGCTATGCATAAAAAATAGCCCTAACATCAATTATGACTACCAATATCTTTAATTCTGCAGTTAATTGATCCAAATAACGCTGCACAAATCCAGATCTAAGCGTAAAAGACATTAAGCAGTAAAAATGAAATATGGCTCCATGCATCAATAGATAAGCCAAGAACAATGTATTTGAAAGAATTTTTTATATTATATTGAAAGGGGGCACCTGAGAGGAAAACAAGAAAGGTGTTTTCCGGTTCTCCTCAATGCGATGGGTTCTTGACAGTCCTCAGCACTTCAAATCTAGAATCTCTCTCTCTTGTTGGTGTAGAAAACCCAGACAAACATAGAACTCAATGGGAGCTCACAAGGCAAAAATGGAGAAAATGTGACCAAGTGTATAGATCCAGAGTGATCTTTAGGCAACAAAAGGTGACTAATGAAATGGGGAAAAACCCTTCTATTTATAACTAAAAATATTGAGGCAATCTAGAACTTGGTGCATGAATAAAATATTATTAATCAAATTCTAGAGACCACTTTTTTAGGAATATTTTATTATATTTGTTGGAGGAAAAGGATTTTTGACTTAGGGTCAATTCCTTTATTTATAAATAATAAATAAATAAATGATTTATTTACTATTTTAAGGAAATGGTAGAATATAATTAAATAAAAAAATGATTTATTTAATTATTTATAAATGATTTAGTCAAATTTAACTAGGAATATTATTTAAATAGAGATTTAAATAA
The DNA here is from genome assembly GCA_034641835.2 of Pinus albicaulis. Lineage (NCBI taxonomy): Eukaryota > Viridiplantae > Streptophyta > Pinopsida > Pinales > Pinaceae > Pinus > Pinus albicaulis. The sequence continues at coordinate 1,355,537,082 of CM076574.1, forward strand.
CTTATTCCTAGAAATAATTAAATAAATAAGGATTTATTTAATTGATTTCCTTTTTTTGGGGTTAAATATGACAGAAATATAAAACAATATAGATTTGTTTATTATTTCTTTTTGGGGTTTTCTGTTTAGACCATAAACAACTCAATAAAGGTGTTTTACTAAGTTATTCACATAGTGAAAGCCATTTTTACTTAGGGGTAAAAATTTGTCTTACATAGTGTATGCTTGGGTTCATCTAATGATAATAGGTTAGATGAAAAAAAATGGTGTAACAACTTCTTTCACACGATGCTATGGAACGTTGTACTGAGTATAAACTTCGTAAAGCAACAAACTAACAAGGTAGTGGAGCAGAAGCCCCATCACTGAATCCCAAATGTTTGGATGCATGCCACATATCTAGGTACCCCACAGCAAGTGCTACTTTCAAATTAGGCACCCCTAAAGGTTCTCTATTCGGATGAGCTGTTGGTGACATCATCTATCTTTTCAACAACTAATTGAGGGCCTTTTTTTGAGACATGATTAATTAATTAATACAAAGATCAAAAGTACCACCTTTGTAGTTCATAGCATTCTTTCTTTGCTCTCCTCAAATTTCAAAAAGGCATGGTGCTTATTGTACATGCGTCAAACGACCTCCCATGTTCCCCCTTACTATAAATGAGCTTTGTGACTTGATTGGACTCAAAAGTATCACAAGCCCTCACTGCAATGAATTTGATTGAAAGCATAAGAGGTGAGAGCCCTCGATGGATGTCTCCTACTATATGGGAGTGGATTAAAGTCTCCGTCGCAACCGTAACAAATACCCATGCGGATAAAACTCACACATCAAATGTCTGAGTCGGCAAACATCATGATTTCTCATGATCTAGAGGATTTTACCACCATCTTCAATCATCATAGCGACCCTTTGCATTCTTAATACTCTCCATGCAAAATAAAAGAAAACGATCATGCAAAAATAAAGAATAACAAGAAGCAGGGGGACATCATGCCATCACCTCTTGCACCAATTTGAACATCTATTCCTTATCACCTTTCAATTTAGCCACTTGTTTTTCCAGCTGCTCCATCTTGAGCTGTTGTTTTGCGTGCCTTAACTTCATAATATCTATACACTCCACATATCCTAAAACAGTTGTGGAAGCTCTTTCTTCAATTCTTTTGATCTCGTTCTTATACTGGGCCACAGTAGACTTCCACGTCTGTAGTTCGTTTGTCAAGGCATACTCTCTGGTTTCAAATAGTTGTTCAATTAGATCTGTTTCAGTTCCTGCTTTGACCTTGAAAAATTTAGATTTCTTGGCCCACTGCTTGTATTTGTTGACTTGCTTCTACATCCTATGCACTTTTCTTCTCAAATCCCTCACTTCTATTTTTAGCCGCATCGCTTCCTTAAACTGCTGTTGGTATCTCCGTTTGATAGGAAGTCTTTGCAGTCCATAGCGACTCGCCTCTTCTGCTAACTTGTTTTCCCTCCGCCTCGGCGGTAAGAGCAAATCCCTGGGGATTTGCCTCTATCGGGCCAACAGTTGGTCCAACCTCCTCTGCATGTTCTTCTTCTATTAATTCTTTCTTTACTCTTTTTATGCTTACATGCTCCATTGGTGCATTCATAAGGACCTCTCCGCTTGGTCCCTCCTTTTCACCAATGGCCATTCTTTCATCCTATACATTCCCTTCGGCCAATGGTGACTCGGTAAGATGCTCCTTTGCTAACATACCTGTTAGGGCCTCTTTCGGCCGTGGCCTTTGTTTTAATTTCAAAGCCATAGGAATGGCAATGTTTTCTTCCTCTCTTTGCTACGAGGAACGAGTCACCCTCACTCCCCTCGGAAGAAAGACGAGGAATTGGAACAAATCCTCTGCATTTTGCCTCAAGGTCGATGTTGGTTCTTATGGAGCAGTGGCAGCCTCATACCTTAATTCCCTTGTCATTTACTCCGCAGTCTCTCTAGTCAGAGTGGTCACAACTCCTTCTTCAATCAAATTATCCTCCTCCATTGGTTTCATGACAATAGGAGATCCGTGTGGAGTGACCTTGGTCGCAATGTCGACCATTTCACCCTCTTTCAGTTGCTGAGGGTTTACCTCCATGCTCATATCACTTTCTATTCATTCAGCTGGCTCTGTGGATGGGGCTAGTTCTTGTGTAATAGCCTCGAGCCGTAGTGTCTAGTTGAGGCCTCTCACGCTTCCATCAATTCCACGAGCTCAAACTCTCCTGGGAAACCTGTCTCGACTGTTCATGCTCTTCAATCTCCAATTCCATCTCCTCAGGCTCCTCCTGATCAATTTAATCATCATCCTCTGCAATTCCTTACATGGCTTCTTCCTCTTCATCCTCCTGCATTGCTTAAGCTTCTTCCGCCCTGGCAACCACAGCGGCTTCTATTTCCTCCTCTGTGGAATTCCGGAACAATTCCCATGGAATCGGGATCTTCTCGATGGTGTTCATAACTAGAAAAATAGGCCCAAACCCATGGAAGGAGCTGCGAAACACTGCTCCTTCGAGCCGAAGTTTCCATGAGTTGAAGGCTTCTTAACATAAAATAGGGTGAATTCATTAAGAAGGCCTCTGCCTGTGGAAATCGCAGATGGGCCAAAATGCAGAGGTGATATTTGAAAATAGTCGAATACCTCCCCTTCACATGTCATATATTTTTATGGCAACTTCGAAAACCTCTCCCCATGGATGAGGTAATGAAAGCTCGGTCGTATCCCCCGACCCTTCGCACAAATGTGCTTTTCACGGCTGCGAAAGATTCGGGGAGCTTCGGAAGGGGCGTTCTTCTTGAAAACCATCGTTTTCCGCCCGGAAGTAGCCCACTAACTTCTGCGATGGTCTCCTCCATCACTGGAATTTCGACTCCTTGAACCCAAGAAGCTCCTCCTTCCAGATTCAATGCAAATTCCATCGCAATTTCTTCATCCCATCCATTCAATCAATCAAAGTACACATCCCAACCTGCATTTTCAAATATTCTCCATACCTCTTGATTTCTTCGAACTCTCATTGAATCCTTGGGCTCATGTCGCACCGATCGACCACCCATTGCTGCAGAGGAAAAGTCAGCACGATGGCAACAGTTAGATGGCAGGCGAGAGTGACAGGGCTCCAAACCGTAAGTAACTGAAACAATGTCATGGTCACTTTCAAATATAATGGGTAAATAGTACTATTATTCTTTGGGAGTAATGACAGGTGATGGTAGTACTGTTAGATACCCTCAAAGTTTAATGCGACATGTTGGGAGATGACCGATATGACTCTTATGCATACGAGTACGCATTTCAATTCATATGGTATAATTACGACGTACTTGAGGTCATTAAATTGGTTTTAGTGGAAATCGTGTGTCATAAATGCCTTTACAAAGTACGTCGTCATTCATTATGACGGTTCCCTCCTCCCAACTAAATGACGGCCGTCCTTGGCATGTTTTAACCATCGTTTTGGAATATTTAATTAAATCCATAAAAATCAACGGAGACGTACCTGCGGACTTACCTTAAAGTGGAGTAACAGCAAAAATATCCGTCAGTGAATAATGTGAACAGTAATGACAACATTGAGTAACACTAGCTATAGAGTAACAACAGTTATGGAGTAACGACAACTACAGAGTAACAACAGTTTTGGTGTAGCGGTAGCTTCGGAATAATAGCATCGGTGGTGTAATAGCAACTTCGGAGTAACAACATCGACAATGTAACAACAACTTTGGAGTAACAACATCGGCAGTGTAATATCAACTTCAGAGTAACAACATCAGCAGTGTAGTAGCGACTTCGGAGTAACAACATCAACAGTGTAAAGCAAACAACTCCGGAGTAACAGCATCGATAGTGTAGCAGCAACTTCGGAGTAATAGCATCAGCAGTGTAGCAGACAACTTCGGGGAGTAACAACATCGGCGGTATAGCGGCAACTCCCGGAGGTAACGGCATCGTGATTGTAGCAAAGCAACCCTCAGATAACTAACAAATTGCTAGTATCGACATCGGTGAAACAAAATATCTTTATAGCAACACTAATGGGGTAACACACCAAATATTACTTTCCTCCATGCATATTTCTTACATATTCCTACACAAAATACAAACAAGTAAGTAATAACCACATTTTATCATCATTTTTTTTATTTTTATTTTTTTATTTTTTTTAGACAGGAGTGAGTATGTCTTCTATTGCAATAACCATTAGATCGGCTGAATCTGAAAGAGTTTTAACAAAGGCATCTTTAGAAATTTGGATGATGGTATAATTTTAGATCGGTGTCCATTCACCACAAACGTGGTCAGTTCTCATCAATTGTAGTTAATCTATCTCGTCCCATTGTTGAACAACCGTCTGCTTGATATGGTCCCATCCGATGAGTACTGAAGCTTGCCTTTGAAATCCTTGAATCGAGAGTCATACGTGACGCTTAATCCCCTTCATGAAACACCTTAGTTTTAATGAATTTATTATACCATTTCATTCTACTATGTTGAACGACATGTAGTTCTACTGGACGCGACTCGATCAAATCTCATCTAACTCATTCGAGTTGTTCTAGTCGGGTGTTTATGTGCTTACGCAGTAGATCTAAACCTACTACCAGGTGTTACGCAGGTGTGCTAGTTTCAAATTCTACGGAAACAAGGGGGATTTCCATAAAGCCAATTCAAATGGAGAAAACCCTGGTGTATTCTTCCATGTTGTCCTATAAGCCCATAAAGCCTCTAGAAGTTTTTGTGCCCAATCCTCATGATGACTTGCTACTGTCTTTCTCAAGATATTTTGCAATACCTTGTTTGTACTTTCTACTTTACCCATTCGCTACGTGGATGATAGGGGGGTTTTTATTCATGCTTATGTTTGACCCTATGTTTAGCATCACTTTCTCTATCATATGGGATGTGAATTGTGATCCTCCATTTGATACAATTTATCTATGAGTCCCGTACTGAGCAAAGATTTCTTCAAAAAGGAAGTCTGCCACCACTTGCTCTATTGCTCTCGTGACTGCTTTAGCTTCCACCCATTTGGTTGCATAATCGGTACAAACTAGGATGTAAGATTTCTGATGAGAAGGTGGGTTGAAGGGTCCAACAAAATCGATGGCCCATAAGGACTATCTGGGGTTGAAGGGGAATTTCATCTACTTTCCCAGGTTGTCCCATTCGCTAACAGCGATCACACCTTCGAATATAATCTGGAGCGTCATGAAAAATGGAGGGCCAATAATATCCCATCTGCAGCACTTTATGACCTATCCTTTTGTCTTCAAAATTTCCTCCATAGGGTCCATCATGTGCATCCTTTAAGATCTCGTAGATATCATCCTTCACCACACAACGCCGAATCTACTGGTCAATCCCTGTATGGAAGAGATATCCTACCATCCATGAATATCGAGTGCTCTGGTGAATGATATTCCTTTTCTCCTTATAGGACAAGTGACAGGGCACCTCACCTGTAGCGAGATAATTAGCAATATCTTCATACCACAGAGTGTTAGCAAAGACTGCAAAAAGATGCTCATCTCGGAAATTATCTTCAACTGGTGTATTCTTACCATCATGTTCTATCCTAGACAAGAAATTCACAATCACATTATCCTTCCCTGGTTTATCTACTATAGTAATATAAAATTCCTGTAGTAGTAACAACCACCTTGTAACACAACCAGGGGTAACAGGTTTGTTCATCAAATACCTGATGGCTGCATGATCAGTATGTACAAAAGTGGAATACCTGGTAATATAATGCCGGAACTTATTGATGGAATAAATGACAACAAGGAACTCTTTCTCAGTCACCGTGTAGTTTAATTTAGTAGGAGCCAAATTCTTACTAACATAGTAGACTGCGTAAGGTAATTTATCCTCCTGCTGTCCTAGTACTGCACCAATTGTTGTTTGGGAAGCATCTATGTGAATGTGGAAACGTAACGCCCAGTTTGGTCCTCTAAGAATCGGCACCTAGAGATAATTTGCTTTAATTCTCATGAAGGCTACATCATAGTCATCTGACCACACAAATTCTAAATCTTTTGTCAATAATTGAAATAATGGATGTGCAACTTTTGCAAAATTATCTATGAAATGCCTATAATAACCAGCATAGCCAATGAAACTACATACCTGTGTGGGTGTTTTAGGTGTTGGAAAGTGTAGAATTACCTTTATCTTTACTGGGTCCATCCCGATCCCTTTAGTTGATAGCAAATGTCCCAGAACAATTCCCTTTTCCATCATCATGTGACACTTGATCGTGCTCAGGGAAACATGCGCTTGTATGCATCTTTCGAGAACTTTTTCTAAATTTTTCAACCCCTCTATGAATGAGTCTCCATATGGAGTGAAATCATTCATAAAAACTTCAACACCATCATCTATCAAATCAGATAAGATTCCTAGAATTTCCCTCTGGAATGTTGCAGGGGCATTACAAAGGCCAAAAGGAAGGACCCGGTATGCGAACATTCCCCAAGGGCATGTGAAAGTGGTTTTTTCTTGGTCCTCAAGAGTGATCTGGATTTGATTATATCCACTAAACCCATCCGGAAAATGAGAAAAAATTTCTTGCCGGCCAGTGTGTATAAAACTTGATCGATAAGCTAGGGAGAAATGATCTTTTTGTGGCCTTATTTAACTCTCGATAGTCCATGCAAATTTTTCCAGTTTACCATTCTTCTTGAGGGACCATTACCAATGGTGAGACCCATTGGTTGTCACGAGATAGGGTAGATAAAACTGAAATCCCAATAATTTACGAAGCTCTTCTTTCACAATGTTTTTCAATGCGGGATTCATCCTTCTACGAGGTTGTCTTATAGAACGCAATCTTCCTTGATATATATGTGATGGGTTCATAAGTTAGTATGGATCCCTTTCATGTCCGAATAATCCCGGGCGAAAGCTTCCTTATGCTTTTGAAGAACATCTACTGCCTTCTTCTTACAGGGATTCCACTGCACTAGATTAATATTCAAAGTTTTCCCCGATTCTATCTCCACGAACACTTTAATGAGGTGCATCAACATCTTCTCCAAATTCTTTCGTTGATTCAATAATTTCTGAGTTTCGCATGACTTAGGACGGATTCTAGGACCTGGTGATTTGACTCTTAAATGGAACAAGGATCGTTCATGAAGGAAGTAATCACATCATCTTCTGATTCCATCTTCAACTGAAGGGCCTGCCCAATAGTAAGGACCGATCTCACTTCTTCATCTTCAACCTCCATCATGGATACAACCTTCCTACTGTCTGCTAAATTTTTAGGTGTATCTGGTTCTGTACGTGGGTAGAGTACCAAATTCTTGGTGTTATGCCCGTTAGAGATAACGATATTTCCTGAACGACACCCTATATAAGTGTGCCAGGTATCAGCTTATGGCCTACCCAAAATTAAGGGATGACCACCCACTGAATATTGTGTATGCAATACCAGGAAATCTACGGGGTAATGCCATGCATCTACTAAAATTGTCACGTCCTCCAACTTCCCTAGAGGTTTAACTGTAGATAGATCTAGCAATTACAACACTATAGGTGTATGCTTCAATTTTTGTAGGCCTAATGTATGCATGGTTTTAGTAGTGATGACATTGATGGCAGCGGCCAGGTCTACCAGCACATTTGGAATTTCTACCCCATTAATTTTTTTAGTCAAAATCGGGTTCCCGAGATCTCCATATTTCACTAGCATTGATTTTCCCATCATGAAATCCGATAATTTTCCCAAAACATGTATAGTGAGGGGGTATTTAGTTTTCTTCGTAGGTTTCTTTGAGCAATATTCCCTAAGATTTTTTGCATAATTTGGCATATCCTTCATGGCTTGTAGCAAGGGGATTTTAACAAATAAATTCTGCAATTCTCCTAATAAATCAAATTCAACTTGTGGGCTTGGTTTACTCATAATCAACCTTTCTAGGTATGGTGATTCAGAGTTGATGTTGTTCTTTACGAGAAACAGTGGTTTTTGTAACAGTTTGTTTTTCAGCTCTCTCTCTTGCTGGTTGTGCTTCTCTTTATTCATTATCAAGTTTTCAATGATAATCGAAGGGGGTTGGGTATCAACTATTCGACCTGATCGCAAATTCATTTCATACAGTTATGCAGTAGAGATACTATATGAAGGCATGTTGAGAACATCAGCTTGATGGGATCCTTTATTATTGGGATTAGGATTAGGTTGCATTGGAAGCTAAGGATGAACAGGTTGATTACCAGGAGACACATTGGAGGGTAATTTGAGTTGCTATTGTGGCATCTGTTGAGGAAATTGTCCTTAAGATGGTCCTCGCCAAGCTGGAGCCCAAGGTGAGCTCATACTAGCTTGAGGGTTCTATTGTTGCCACAGTGGGTACTGGTATTGCGGCCACATAGGGGGACAAGGAATAGTTTGAGAATTCATGTTATAACTATTGAAATACTGAGATGGATCTGGGTACATACCTTGATTCCCCATCGGTGGTCGAAGTTGCCACGCCTTCCTGTCGCCCATAAGGTACAATTTCTCCTATTGTCCTCCTGCCTTTTAGAAACACCGCTTTCGGGCCCGACGGGGAAGGGCATGAACTCGTTACATGATTTAGCTCACGAATGTCACATTTTTCTGTCAAATTTAATGGACATTCCCTTTCCGAATGATTCTTTTTGCACTTCGGGAAAAAATATTGCTATGGTCCTATCTAGTTCCAGTATATGCTTTTACTTGCCAATTATCCATTTGTGTTGACGAGTGCTGAGAATGTATGTCCTTAAATTGTCTAGCGAGGTTCCCGATTTTACGCTTTTGTAACACCCCCTACCAGATCCTTTTCTTTCGAATGAATCCTTTGATCTATTTCTTGCAATCCCCCTCGAGCACTGGATACACAAGTCACAAATACCTTCAAAGGTTTCCTTAGAAATGTCTCCCTTTCCCACAATATTAAATAGTTCCATTGAGTCCTCTCGAAAGGACCGAAGGTGAATAACCTTCAAGATTTCCTTATCCAAATCGGAATGACCTGACCTATGCAAGAGGTATTTAAACCTCTCCACACAATATTCCAAACTTTCATCTTCTTTCTATGTGAACTTGAAAAGCTCCTCCTTGGCGTTTCGGGATTTGCAGTAATCCTGGTATTTTTCCAGAAAAAGTTGCTTGCGTATCATCCCATGTGGAAATGGATTTTCCCCCAAGGCCCATAAACCATCACAGAGCCATCCCTTTTAGTGTAGAAGGGAAAATATTTAACTTCTGGGCATCTTTCATGTAATCGTAGCCCGCGACACTATGTCTAACTCAAATGAGAGAGGTGTCGGGATCCTCCGAAACACGCACCGATGAATGTTCGGTAGATCTTCGCTAATGGGATAGGCATGTGGGTGCGCCAGCTCCCAAATTCCAAATGGGAAATTAGATAGTGGAGGTTGTGGGGGCACATAAATACTCTCCAATAATCGTTGGGGATTTCAACGAGGCTTCGTGAGGGATGGTCGGGGGAATCACGACTCACGGAGCGAGTTACCTTAGTGGTGCTTCCCCGGTCTCTTGGCGATACCAATACCTCCTCATTTCTTTTTCCTGTATCCTAATAGTTCAACCCCTCAACTATAACTTAATTTCCCTTACTAGAGCAGTCCGACTCCATTGATGTTCTACTTGCAATTTCTTCCTCTACTAATACTAGCACAAGGTCCGCTCGATCTGGTCCACTGCTAATTATCTCTTCTACTGCTGGAGGACCTTGTTGTACCAAATCACCTAGGGATACCATGGCCTGCATAGGTTGATCCACTGACTACCCCTCGGACTTCACTCTTCTAGCCCCTGGCCTTGCAGCTATGCGGGAAGATGCTTCAGACTCTACCTTTTCTATGATTTGTTGAATATAAGTCTTTCTTCCCAAATCTAGTCTTCCTCTTTCTAGGGCTCTCGCTCTGCCCCTCTTATTTGGTTCATTGTTCATACAAAAATTGATATGATGGAGGGTTTGTGTATGAACCTACAATGCTACAATCTTGGAGTAAGTTGTCAAAGGACCATTCCTTCCCCAAGATAAAAGAGTTCTCAAAAAGAAAGGAAAGACAAAAAAACAAAAAGCTAGGGTTTCGAGACGAACGAGGGCGCTAAAGAACTCCTCCCTCCCACGCAAGAACCAAAACAACACAATCCTCGAGAATATCTAACACTCCGGCTACGGGAAGCGGGAGGCGTCAAAAGACTCCTCCCTCCCTAGGGCAAAGCTTAGGGTTCCCCCACAACAGGAAAAACACACGACAACCCAAAGAAGAATTAACTCCACTCAGGACCTGGAGCAGGGTTTCAAAAGACTCCTCCCTCCCTAGGACAAGAAAATGGCCCTAAATCCAAAGAAAAAACAAAAAAATAAATAAACCAAAATCAAAACCTATGCTCAAGACCTGAAGCAGAGTGAGAAAGCTCAATCTCTCCTCAGGATGAGAGATTGACCCTTAGGTTGGTTCGAATCATCGCTCACACCTTGTTAGCCTCCCCGGATGACGCCAAAATTTTGGTTTGCAGGTGAGGATGATTTATCCACTCTAATCTGACATTAATTTTATCAATCTGGGAGTGTATCCTTTCAAGGAAACACGCAAGGTATATGTAGGAACAAATGCACAATCCGTTCAAACAAGGGTTTTATAATTAAGATTAAACACATTGCCGTAGTATGAAATCAAATGCTGAACTCAAAGCAATCTGAACAATAACAAATAATAACAATAATCATAACAAAGAAATACTCACACACACGCAAACGTAGCACCTGATCAGAAGAGCGGGCCCAACTCTCTGATCAGTGGCTGCGTTAGTCACGGAACGCTTGAAAAAAAAAGAACCAAAGGTATTTTATAATCTATAAAAATGTGATTACAATCTTCCTTCTGGAATCCCTCATTACAGGAACAATGTCCATTTTAGACACAACGCGAGAAAATAACAAATTCCCCTGGAATGTAGCAATCACGCGTTTAGAAATACACATCATTTGGAACAATACAAACATCAGTTGTCCAGAATAGCACAAGGGCCAAGAATAGACCCCGAGAATCGTAAACCCAACTGCCTAATCTCCCAGATAGCTGACCGTTACCAGATCTGTTGCAAAACTGCTGGAGTGAGAGTTCCTGTTCTCCAAACTACAATCAAGCGCATGTCTCAGATGTCGCAAAAGCAGAGTGAGACTCACGTGACTTTACTTCATTAATTAAAATATTCCAATTGGACAAGATAGGGGTATTTACCTCATAGGTTTAACATAGCAAATTTAGGTAACCAAACACAAAAAGGATAAAAAAAGATAATAGAAATAGTCAGAAAGATAGCCAAATTTGGTGCCCAACAATATGGCATGCTCCTTTCACGCTCATGGGGAGCTAAAATTCAAGGCACCCTCCAAATGGAAATGACCTATGATACCATACATATCTTCAGTCAACCAAGAAAATTATATAGGGAGACTCACATGAAATACATGGTCAGCAGTCAAGAAAATCCTAACAACTCCCCTCTTTATTCTGTCCACATAAACCTTGACTAATTTATCCTCTACAATGATGAAAACATTAATGAACAAGTGGAAAAAAATGAAAAATCCGTGGAAAAAGAAGAGGAAGAAGAAGAACAGTCAGACCAAATAGAAAACAAACAACATAATGTTGAACATAATGGAAAACCTGAGACTGAACCTCTATGGAGGATGAGTTTTGATGGTTCTTGTGGGAAAACTGGATCTAGATCATGTGTCTAGGTACACAACACAGAGAACAATCATGCAAAGGGTCATTCATATAAACTAAATTTTAAATGCACAAATAACATAGCAGAATATGAGGCACTCCTCCTAGGTCTACAATTACTCAAGAAATTAGGATCCAAAAGGATCTTTGTCCATGGGGATTCTGAGCTAGTTATTAGGCAGATTAAGGGAGAATATTCAACTAAACACCCTAGATTAAGAGATTAAGGGAGAATATTCAAATAAGCATCCTATATTAAGAGCATATAGGAAGTAATGCCCTTGACTCCTTAAAACGTTGAAAGAATATGATCTTGCCTTTGTCCTGAGAAATAAAAATATCCTTGCCGATGGACTAGCATTTACAGCCAATACTTGTCAAAAACCTTATCATTAAAAAAAATACATAGTACAAGTCAAATATAGACCATCTGTCCCTGATAACATAAAATATTGGCAATTTTTTGAAGGTGACAAACAAATCGAAGATTTCTTGCAGTCCACAAATGAGTTTGAAATGAAAGATTCAGACTCAGGTCATGAAAAGGACTTCTTTGCTAAGGAAAAAACATACAAAGAAGAGCCCCCTGATGATGCTGATATAAATCTGCTAAAAAAATATGACCCCCATGAGATAGAACTGTCTGCATATCCAGAGAAGGAAGAATTTTAAGTGCTACAGTTCATAGATAACACCTTTCCAATAGGACTGGTCCCTCTTAAAGAACTTTTTGATTTCAATGATGTTGCTAAGAAGCCAAAGATGGAATCCGCTGAAGCAAATGTAGAAGAATGCAATATAGGTAGTGAAAAATAACTTGTTGACAGGAAGAAATATCCGACCAACAGTAGGATATCTCCCCGGTATAAAGTCCCAATTAGACTCTAAACCATTTTTGATAGGGATCCCGTCCGGGGTGTGGGTCCAGCTATCGCTGAATATTCCTTTTCTCATATGAAGAATGAGCCCTGTAGACCTATGAACACATAGCTACTTGAACAATACAAGACAAATGGTTGATGAGTCTAAATAAACATAAAACATTACAAATAGCAAAGCGAGTTAAAGCATGCAACCAAAGGAAATGCTGTTAGCAGCACATCATTAGGGTCATTCTTGTAAATTCTGTTCGAACCACAAAATAAATGGTTCTCTATGCTCAAAACACCCTTCAATTCCTTAATCGTTTTCCCAAATAAAAGATAATGTTAATAACGAAGTTGCCAACATCTCTCAATTAAATATCCCCATACCATTAACACATCAAGTGAGCTTAAACGTATAAATGACATAAACAGAAAACACAAATTAGTTAATCATAAAAAAAGCCAATATATGAGACAAAAATATTCATAATGTTAACACACGAGTCCTCATCAGATCCAATATTGGAATAAAAACACTTGTTTGTATTCATTCTAAGAAATATGCATTCAATGTTATACAATTCTCTCTGCTTTTTTTGGAGTCCAAAAAAATATCCTTTACAATTCCTTGGAGGGAGTAATTATAGAGCAGAATTGACCCTTGGGTGTCCCTGACCCTCGGAGGGAGTAATTATAGAGAAAAATTGACCCTTGAGTGTCCTTGACCCTTCACATTCCCGATCGTTGTCATCCTTGGTGACCTAGGAGATGTTTGCAACTTGTGACCCAACTCCGGATGCGACCTGTGACCTGTTTCCTGATGCGACATGTGACCTATTTCCCAGTGCGACCTGTGACCTGTTCTATTTCCCTAGTCAAGGAAACATTTGTGTCATTAAGAGGTCCAGTACATTTAGTTGCTATTGATCCTTGAGGTACTTTTTCCATGCTTGATAGTCTGCGGCTATTAGAGTGACCTAAGGGGTATCTTCCCTTAACCGATGAAAGCATACAAGGACATCTGGGACCAAAGTGAGCCTCTTTACTAATATTTGATTAGATAGGGAGGCTAGTTTGGTGTAGATCCAGACTGGTATGATGAGGAACTAAATAAGATTTTCTTGTGAGGTCAAGAGGTCTTGGGAAGCAGCTGCTTGCCTCATGGGTTGCAGGAAAGTTTGAATGTCTTGGGTGACTTCTTCCCTTATTTTTTTTGTGTCCAATTCCCCTAGAGAAGGAATGCGGTGTATTTTAGCCATCGAATCAATTCCACTGATCAGTTTTTCATATGTGGACATCACCTTTTCCACATCCTTGACCAGTTTTTCCTTGGATTGTATCTTCATCTGGATCTGGACTTTGTAATTCTGAGTGCAAATCCACTCCTTACTGTGTAGGGTTTCACGAGCCTGTGGGTATATGTTTGACCATTCTAGCATGCAGTCCAGAGTAGTGTAGGATTCCTTAAGTTGTGCAGTTATTCTTTTGGTTTTTTCTTGCACCTTTAGCAGTGGCGTGATTGTCTCCTTTATTATAAACATCTCCTCGAGTCCTCGTACACTTTCTAGTTTCCAAAATTACTAGCTCCCTTTGAATGGTGAGTGGAAATTTGTTGCCCTGGGTGGTTGTGCAATGAAGCCTTTGGATTTCTTCCTCTAGAGCCCTTTTATCTTGTTCTGACTGAGCTGCCTTCTGCTCAGAAACCTATAGCCTATTTTGCAGAGTCATAATCTCTCTGCTCATCCTGCTAACATTTTCTTCTATGGCTGCCGCAAAGGCGGTACTCGCTGATGCAATCATAATAAGATTAGTCTTGGTGTCCAAGAATCTGTCCTTTTCCGTTGTAACTGAGAGAGGTGCGGCAGAGTTTCTCGTGATAAATTTCCTTTTCTCTTGCCTGATATTGTGTGTAAATTGATCATAGGTTAGCCTTGTCAGATCCAGGACCTCATCTTCTTGTTCCTCCAAGGTGCCAAGTTTTGAGAGAATAAAATGCACACTCGTCATAGGGGTTGTCTGAGGCACCTCAATGTGTGGCAGCTCTGTTTGTTTCCCTGTTTATGGAGTGTCTTGCTACCCCCTGCTTCCTTGGAAGAATATTCCCGCAATTTCTGGCTTTCTTCTTCCTTCCTCCTCTCCTCAGCTTCTGATTTATCCTATTCTTCTTTTAACTTGTGATCAACCTCATTCCTTTCTTTCTCTTCTTTCCTATTTTTTTCCTCTTCCCCCTTTTTCCTGTAGGCTTCTTCTACTTTCTTCTTCTTCTTTTTTTCCCTTAGTTGTTTCTTTCTCTTATCCTATTCTTGCTGTCATGCTAGGGTATATTGGGTCCTTTTGAGCTCCTCTTATTTTTCCTTCTTCTCGGCTTCTTGTTGTGCCTTATCCTCTATGTATCTTTGTTCCTATTTCTGTTTAGAGAGATTACTACCCATATCAGTCCTTGGTCTCTTGGATTTGGAAGATGAGGCTCCTCCTAGCGTGCTGATCATTTCCTCTACAGTTTGATCATCTTGTTCCCCTTGATCAGTTGATTCTTCTAGCGCATCCTCCCTATCCTTGTTGTACCATTTCTTGATTTGATCTTCGACAGGGCATTCTGTGTGTTGGTAATTCCATTTGAATTTAGCTTTTTTGCAATGTGCAGGGATGATTCTTTCAGGATAATATGATCTATGTGATACGGGTGGCAAATGAAATCCCTTGGTTTTTGGAGCCTCTGCTTCTACTTCTCTGAAATCTCTGACCGTGTAGGCACCGATAGAAAGCAGGAGAGTAGGCCATGGTTTTTTCTTTCCCTTGGTGAGAACCATGGAAAACCCAGTCGTCATCCGGTAACATACTTCTTGCAAGATTAATTAATTAGTGACAAACTGAGGCAGCGCATGGGGTGCCTTGAATGACCTGAAGACCCTGCTGAAAGTACTATCTATAATGGGAAACTAGATGGCCACTTGGGTTATTTTCTCCATGGCTCACCTGGACATGCATAGGGCATCCTTGCCAAATAGATTTCCATAGAGCACGGGGATGAAGTTGTGAAATATTGACTCTATATCTTGTTTTTATTTATAAGCCTAAAACACCTTTAACTCCTTATGGATTTGTGCGCCACGCTCCACATCCCAGTTGTGTGTCCATCCTTCATCAGGTGCTTGTGCTGCTGATATGTTTGACCTGACGACTGTTATTATCAGGTTGGCCCAGTTGAAACGGGTACCATATGTAGTGATGAAATACATGAGAGGGACCCAAGTACCATTGAACATAGTGGCATCTGGTTGGCCATACATCCTACACATCATTACTTCCACCAGCTTGTAAAATTTCCTTAGGCCCTTTGTCTTATATTCCTGAACTTTCTAAAACCTGAAATTTTCGGGGTCCTCCCACCATCCCTCCAAAATTTATGCTATGGGTACTACATGAGTGGCTACCCAATTAGTGTTGAAAGTTTTTTCTCAGGTGGAAAGTTAATTGTATACTTCCGCATCCTGCCCCTTTAGGTTAGCAAATTTTTTCCCCGAGTGATCGCGAATGACCCAAATCCTAGAGTCAACCTTTTGGAGGATCCATTCAATAATCTCTGCACATGGAAATATGGGTGGATGGGCACCTGTGTAGTGGAGTTTGGACCTCTTGACCTGGACGTGCACCTGCCGATCTGGAAGATCTTCTAGGAACTCAAGCTTTGTGAACTCCTGATATACCTGGTACCAACTCATCTTGTCCCCTTTTCCAAACACACAGGTGGTGTCTCCATAGATGGGGGGTGGGTAAGGGGGCACATCTTCTTCTGATATTTCCACTTCTTGACTCTTATTTCTCTTTCACACAGCTGGGGGCCCCATATCGATTAAGGCCGATGATATGGACACACACTCAAGCTCGGCTTCGATGTTCCCTGGCATATTCATAAAAAAATCCCATGATAAGGTGGACGATATAATTATAACTATGTTGAGACCAATAAAACTCCCAAATGACCCCTTAGGTTAGGTCGCTGCGATCCCTGCAAAATATTATCTGAAGAAAAGGCTAGCCCTGCGACTTGGTGACCTTGCGACCAGGTCGCTAGGTCGCACCGATGTGAACTCTCAAGGAACAATGACTATGCAACTTGGTGACTTGCGACTAGGTCACAAGGTCACGATAGAGTCAAAATTAGGGGAACTGTGACTCGGCGAGTTGGTGACTTGGGACTAGGTCGCGAGGTCTCTGGGTCGCTAGGTCGCGAGGTCGCTAATGATTGGTTATGAGCAACTTGGCAACCTTGCGATTTAGCGACCAAGTTGCGGGGTCGCGAGGTTGCTTGGTCGTAGAGTCGCGGGGTCACGCTAGGGCTCTGTCGACGGGTTTCATGGCGATTGATGCCCACGGGGATATGAATGGTGAAATCATGCAACACATCAAGTGAAAGGAACATATCTAGGCCTTGAGTCTTTTCGTCCAGGTGGGCTAGGAAAGGAGTTTGATACAGACTGGGGTAGGGAGAGATTTTCAGAGGAGGAAGAAGAGAAGTAAAACCATGGGGAAGGTGCAAACTTGACACAGAGCTCTTGAGATGTTTAAATGAAGCTAATATGATGACTAATAGTCAATAGGAAATGGTAGGAGAGGTAACAATCAACAAAAAAGGAAACATCAGGAGGATTAGGCAACTTACCTGGGAAAAACATGCTCCAACTGGTTTGTCAGAGGCATTACTTGCTCTGTCGCGTAGGTCGAATGCGACCTATGTGACCCATTTATTTATAAAGGGCTCGCACATGTGGTTAATTAATGAAGGTCGCAAGGTCACAAATTAGGGTTGGTTAAGGGTTGTGCGACCTTGTGACCTTACGACTTTGTGACCTGGAGGTCGCAAGGTCACACGGTCGCATGGTCGCAATTCTTAGGTTTTCGATCAACATGTGACCTTGCGAAATCCCAACCTGGGGGTCGCAAGGTTGCATGGTCACAATTTTTTTGGTTTAATAAGTTTTTTGAATCTGTGACTAGAAGTTAAAAGACTAGATCTGGATATGACTCCATCTTTACCAAAATGTTAGGGACTCAGAAATTTTAAATGGGGCAAAATTTTGGAGGGTGTTGTAGCGGCTACAACAAATGGAGATTCACTGGTAGAACCTAGGATCTCTGTCGGTGCTTGATCTTGAGGGGGGCGGGAGGGCTTAGCAAGTTGTTCCTTTCACCCCATGGGTCCCACTACTTTCATCCTCGGACCTTGCATGTTTTCTTCACCTGTTTTCATGGCTCAGGGTGCTGGTTCACTGTGTTTTCATTTCTAGAGACTAGACGGAAAGGGTTGGAGTAACTTCAAGGATTTATAGGATCCACTATAATTATTTTTCCTGATTGTGTTGATCTGCTACTAGAAAACATGGTGGTCTCAGCAGAGTCACTTCCTAGGAGTCACAGACGTTGCTTTGCTGCTAGCGAGCTTGGTCAGTACCCCGATGGAGTCGTCGCATCGCCTCCCTTCACAGGAAGCCTTTCTCAATCCTTTACCCTTTATTTCATGTGATAATAGCACTTATTTGAATGTTCTCAAGGAACTTATTTTGAATTTTCTCAAGGCACTTATTTGAAGGTGGCAAGTATTGCCTAGGAGGATGAGGGATCTCGACTTATTTTTCTTGCAAGAGAGGTTTCTCCTAGTCTATACAAGGACCTTTGGGTTTTTCCCAGATATCCATTCATCACCTGAGGTTTTCCATGTTCCCTTTTTGTCTAGTGACTGACTTCATGGAATCTTTCTCTTGTACAACATTCCCTTGAGCCAGCATACTAGGTATGCTACTTGCACTTGGTTTCGGGGACTTGGTCATGTTTTCCCCACTGGGTGCCTATCACAGGCAAGCTTGTTCCACTTTTTTGTTCCAGGGGTGATTCTTCACCAGCAGAGATTCTGGTACAACATGCCAATTGAGAACTACTTCGTCCATCTTTCAATTCCAGGTGCTAAAGGGAATGGGTTTTTGAGAGCCTACTCGAAACAAGCCATTTATTGAAAACATAAAACAAAGAAAAATAAGAGAAAACAAAACAAAAATATGGTACAGGGTATGGTGACGGCCCCTTGGGGCTATCAGGTGAAATAGTGGTTAAGGTCATGCACTTTTACCGGGAGGACCTCAATCCTCCCTTCAAGGGTCTGTAGCCTGTAAGTGTGAGGCTGACCTTTTCTTTGATTTGGAAGGGACCTGTCCACAGGGCTTGGAATTTGGAGTGTTTCCCTTTATCTTCGTGAGCTTTGTCCCATTTGAGGATAAGGTCACCCATTTCAAAAACCTTGTTTCTGGTGGATTTATTATCTAACCATCATTTTATCTGACTTTGGTGGATGGTGAATTTTTCCCGGGCTTTTAGCCTTTCCTCCTCCATTTTCAACAATGTGTCTATTCAGGCCTGTAAGGTAGGGCAAGGAGTGCCATGAGCTTCTTGTGATAATTGAATGGTTGGGAGAGACAAGTTGGGAGGAAGGATTGCTTCTTTTCCGTACACAAGAAAAAATGGGGAGGTCCCTAAGGATGGTTTGGGTGTGACCTGATCAGCCCATAGGGCATTATGGAGTGCGTTATGCCGGTATTTTTGTTGGGACAGCAGAGTCTTTTTAATGATACATATGAGGTTCTTATCAGTTGACTCGGCTAGCCCATTTCCTTGGGGGTAATACTTGGTGGAGTGTTTGAGCACTATGCCATTTTCTAGATCAAATTCATATAATTTGAACAATGAAAAATAAGTTGCGTTATAAAAAAAAGGGGAGGTTGGAATGAAAAACCTAGTCATGATGTGCTGAGTGATGAAAGCTATTACCTCTTGATCATTGATTTGATGCAACTGTATTGCTTCAACCCACCTTGTGAAGTAGTTTGTAGCGGTAAGGATGTATCTATGTTGCTTGGAAGAGTGTGGAAAAATTTCCCCGATCATGTCAAGTCCCCACTGTTGAAAAGGTTCTTCCACAGCAACGGACCGCAATGGAGCGGATGGCTGTGTTTCCTTGTTGGAAAATTTTTGACATTGTAGGCATTTCTGAACACAAGCGTGTGCATCTTTGAATAGAATGGGCCAATAGAAATTGGCATGCATGATCTTGTGAGCAGTGGTGTCCCTTGCATAGTGCCCATCGACTGGACCATCATGAATTTCTGTCAAGACTTTCTGCGCTTTATCATGTTCCAAACAGCGTAGCAGAACTTTGTTGTGGTTCTTAGAGAACAAATTGCCCTGAACTAGCTGGTAGGATACAACTTTCAGTCTTATTGCACGTTTCTCCTGGGTAGTTAAAGTGGGGTCCATGATACCGTGGCTTAGATATTGCTAAATTTCAATGTACCATGAGTAGGTATTCTTTCGAAGTGTATTATTAGTTTGATACATGTCGATTTCGTGGTCCCAACACTCCTCTTCACTGCCTCACGATTCTGCGGCTTCAGTAGCCATTCAGCATAGCCCTTGGCCCTTGACAGTGTGTGTCGGCTTGAATTCCAGGTCATACTCTTGAAGGCATGTCATTCGGTTGCCTTGTCTCTCGCCTAGCTCCTGCTGCATGAAAAGAGAGCAAACCGCTGGGTGAGGTATGAACACTGTGACGTGATTCTTCAAAATATGTGGCCTAAATTGTTTGACTGCCTTGTACACTACGTAGGCCTGCTTGTCAATATCTGGATAATTCAGCTCGGCACCTTGCAATCATGTGCTCATGAATGATATGGATCGCTCATCATTGCTACCATCTTTCTGAGTGAGGACGACCACGATAGATGAGTCCGAGGCGAAGGTGTACAAGATAAAGCCTTTACTGAAATCTGGACTATGAAGGGCAGGTTCTTCTATGATGGCCTGCTTGATGTTATTGAACGCTTCTTTCTCAGGATAATTCCATTTGATCCCTTTGGGTATGGGATTCCCCTTACGATATTCTTGTTCCTTTTTCAAGGCCTGATCATGATCCTCTTATTTGATAACTACGTCTTTGAATACATCTGTATTAAGCATGAAATCCAGTACCTACTGATCATCATTAAAAACGCGCAGATTAGTGACATTGTCTGGCACGAATGGCTTGTAAAAAATTTCAATAGAAAATCCATCTCTTAGTGGGGTAAATCTAGCAGCAGCATTGGAAAATGTATCAGCTGTTGCATTGTGCATTCTAAGTACGGATTTAATACCGAAAGCATCAAAAGCAGAAATCAAACACCATACCTCTTGCTAGTAACCTTTCAAATGCGGAGATAAGTAGTGGATGGTGTTACGTACCTGACAGGTGATAATATTGAAGTCTCCAATTACCTTTAAACAACTAACTTTAAGATATATTCCTTTCTTGAGCCCAAGGATCAATGCTTCATACTCGGTCATATTATTGGTGCATTGGAACTCTAGCCTACAAGAGATTAGAAACTTGTTCTTCTGGGGGTCTAAAAAAATATAGCCTGCGTCGGCCCCATCATGGGTTTTGGAATCGTCATAGTACAAGGTTCAAATCTCATCTCCTGATTTCGCAAGGCTGCTTGAGCACGTAGGAGATGTACTCAGGGTGGCGGCTTCTAGTAGTTCTTCCATTGAGGCAGAGTGGTCGTAAGTGGCCAACAAAAGTTCTGACTAGACGTCTTGGGTGACCGGAGATTGAGGGGTTTGATAACACCCAAAAATGAATTCTAAGAAACGCATGCCAAGTACTTCTTTTGTGAAATCACTAGTACATTTGGTGGAAATTCTGATACTTTTGACCAAATGTCAGAAATTTCCCCAAATTTTTTCGACTTTTTCAAATCCCACCCGAAACCGTCGCTATACTGATGTTTAGAGACAAGTGTCGCAATACCGACACTTAGAGGCAAGTGTCGGTCTTGCGACGTTTGCAAAATAGCGTCGCAATTGTGAAAGATTTATAAATTATGTCGTTATTGTGACATTACAGAGACAAGGTGTTGCTATTGTGACGTTTAGAGCAAGGTGTTGCTATTGCGATGTTTAGAAGAATGCGTCGCTATTGCGACATTTGGTGGCGATGTGTTGCTCTTGCGACGGTTGGTGGAAAAGTGTTGCTCTTGCGATGGTTAGGCGATATGTCGCTCTTGAGATGGTTGGTGGCAAAGTGTCGCTCTTGCAACGGTTGGTGGAGATGTGTCGCTCTTGCGATGGTTGGTGGCAGAGTGTTGCTCTTGTGACGGTTTGTGGCAAGGGTGTCCGGTGGGATAATCCCACATTCCCGGCGTATAAGAAATATTGTTGTTTATATACGAGTTGAGGTTTTACATGTTTCGATTACGAGCCCAAGGCTATGCACACTCATACAATCAATTGGGACTTAGTGCATTCGCTCAGCCCCACCCCTCATGACTTGGATTTGGTTGTGGTTTAGCTTGTGGTTCTTTGCCTCGGTCTTGTGGTGATCAGTGTAGGTGCTGAGCTAGGCACTCGACGGAGTAAAAAGCCCACAATTTTATTAAAAATATAAACAATTTGTAAAAAGCCCACAATTTTGTAAAAATATAAATAATTTTATATTAAATATGAAATTGATATACACTTTTTTATTGGGAGTAAAAAGCTCACAATTTTATTAAAAATATAAACAATTTGTAAAAAGCCCACAATTTTGTAAAGGCCCACAATTTGTAAAAATCCCACAATTTTGTAAAAAATCCCACAATTTGTAAAGCCCACTTTTATTTTCTTTTTGCTTATTGAGCTCCCATTGAGTTCAACACGTCTTGGGTTTTCTACACCATTGAGAGAGATAATTGCTAAATATAATTATTATTTTCTTTATAGGATAATTTGCATCAATGGAAGAAAACATTAGAGGTGGAAAAAAAATTCGAAAGGGTGAAAGGGGTGATGGTAGAGTTTATTGCCCTTGCAAAAAATGTTGTATGAGAAATAATGTTAGAGTTTTAATAGCAACAGCAACAATGCATTGTAGGAAATATGGGCACATTGATGGTGGATCGAATGACTATCGTCTCATGGTAATTAATTATCTATCTTCATTTTGATTATATTGTAAAATTTTATATTATTTTAATATTTTTTATATGCGCACTAATGTTTAATGATTAATGTTTGTAATTTTCATAAAGGCACAGTTTCCCCCCAACTTTTTGCAGATGATCAACCAGCTTCCACAGCTAAATAGTAGTAGATTAGATGATGTTGCACTAGTACAAGAGAATATTGCAGCAAATATTAGTATTGGAAATGATGTTGTACAAGGTGAAGAACATGAAGTGAATGATGAAGGTAATTTTAATGATCCCATGGAGGTAGATCATGATGAAAATAATGAGATAGTTCACATTAATGATGGGACAAATCAAATGCTCCAAGACTTGTATGGTGAGTCAGATGATGATGGTGGAGATAGTGACGGTATTTATGATGTACCTCTGATTAAAAGGTCAAGTGAATGACTTTTTGAACACTCAAATGCAACTCTTCTCTCTACTACATTGTTGCTGGTGAACTTAAAGGTTATGAATAATTTTTCGAACAGATGTATGACACAACTCCTAAGGTATGCAATATGTATATATGATCACATATATGTAAATGTTGATTATTTTCCCTTTTTTTAGTTGTAATAAATGTGTAAAATAATAATTCAATACTTATATATATATATGATTAATAATCTTTACATTAACTAGTTTTTGTTTATGCTGTAGATTGTTGGGTGAATATTTGTTACCATCGCCAAACACTTTACCTCGAACATATCAAGATCTACGTGCTATTATGAAACACTTTGGAATGGAATATAACACTATTATAGATGCATGTCCTAAAGATCATATTATATATTACAGAGAACATGCGTCGAAAACAGAATGTCCGAAATGTGGTACCAGTAGATATCGAACAGATCAACTAACCAAAAAGGTGCCTCAAAAGGTTCTTCGTCATATTCCTATAATCCACGTTTGCAGCGAATGTTCAAGGTTAAGAGCATAGCACAGTTTATGGATTTCCATTCAAAGAATAGAAGTGGAGATGGTGTTCTTTGAATGCCTGCAGATGGTTCTACATTTAGAGAAATCGAGGAAAAATATGTAGATTTTAAAAATGAACCTCGTAATGTCAGGCTTTCATTGGCAATTGATGGTGTTAATCCATTCGAAGAGCTTAGATCTACTTACTCAGTGTGGCCTATTTTCATTATCAAAAATAACATTCCTCCTTGGATGTCAATAAAGAGGGAGCACATAATGTTGACTATGATTATTCCAGGTATTTGATACATTATTTTTTTGAATGTAACATTTTCATTTCTCTCGTTGTTTGCATAAATATATATTTTATTTATTTACTTACTTATATATACATATATCATGGGAGTAATTATTATGTACCTTAATTTTGAACAATTAGGTAAGTACCAGGTCAAAGATATGAATGTATATATTGAGCCTCTTATCGATGAGCTAATACAGTTATGGCATGGCATCACTATGTATGACATCACTAAAACAATCAAGCAGAAGAGATTTCAATGTTGTGGAATGCTTGTATGGACAATTCATGATGCCCCAGGACTAACACATGTTTGTGGTATGTAATATTTCGTTGCACTTTAATATAATACATAATTATCTAAATTAGATATACCATATTTCATGTTTTAAAAATGATCTCATAGTATAATTGTTATTGATCCATCTATTGCAGGTCTTCAAACAAAGGGTAGATTTGCATGTCCAGTTTGTGGCCCTAAGATGAAGTATCATCATTCGCCAGACTTAAGAAAGATGGTGTTTGATGAGTTTAGGCACTTCCTCTCTAGGAACCATAAGTATCGTACTATTGAAAAACATATTTTCAATGATAAAGAAGAAACTGGATTAAAACCATGAAGAATGACACCTCGGTTGTGGAAGTTGGAATATAACAGAATTAATAATCGTCAAGCAGCTGGTACGTAATTTTTCTATATATATATATATATTAATTAATTGTTTATGTAATGTTTGGAATTTTTGTTTTAACTAATGAATTTATTTTATTGTATTTTATAATTATTGTTCTGATTTATTTTATTCTTTGATATCAAGGTCGTCGTTGCGGTGAAGGTACTAATATTGTACTTCCACCTGGAATGAAATGTTATCCTTCTCAATTCGTGAGGTTGCCCTACTATGAGGACCTAAAAATAGCTCATTTGTTTGATACAATGCATGTCGGGAAGAATGTGACAGAAATGTTATGGCGAACCATAGATGGTGCACATGAGAGAGATAAAATTGACAAAATTTGTGCTGACATTGAGAAATCAAATCATGTAATGAAAAGTGTGATCGACGGATCAAATAACAATGGAGGTCGAAATTATAATAATATTCCATGGTTATTAACAGAACAACAAAGCAATGATGTAAAAGAGGTCATTAGAAGAATTAAATTTCCAACAGGTTTTGCTTCAAACATAAATAATATCTTAACGAAGAAAGGTGACTTCAGTGGGGTGAAAACACATGATTGGCATACCTTTGTTAAGGTAATTTTTTTGGTATACGTTTTTGTATGTTATTGCTTGAATAAATATTTTAAATTTTCCTTTTTTCTGTTTAATTTGGAAACCAATAATGATTCATTTTTTATTGTTATAGTATGTTCTACCTGTATCTCTCCCAAACGACTTCGAAAACAATGTCAAACAAGTTATATATGGTCTTAGTAAATACATGAGGTAAGTAGTTTTGATTTATACACAAAATCTAATTGCTACAATTTCTTTTCGTACTTAATGAAATGATGTATTAATTTACTTGTAATGAAATATATATTATGTTTCATTGAAATAACCTTGCGTAATGATTTGCAGATGGTTGTCATTGAAATAAATCCATCAAGATGAAATAAAGTATTGGAAGAGAGAAATTTCTCGGCTAATGTGTGAAATGCAAAAGTATCTACCTCCAACATTTTTCAATGCACAAAAACACTACTTGATACACCAAGTTGAGGAGATTGAAATGTGTGGACCAGTACACACAAGGTCAATGTGGATGGTCGAGAGGCACCTGAAATCCTTGAAGGCTTTGGTTAGACAAAGAGCACGACCTGAGGGTTCTATGGTGGAAGGATATGTGGTATATCAATCCATGGTGTATATTAGTCATTATATTCCTATATTATACGCGCCGAGTTATGAAGGTGATGGATTGTGTTAGAGTCGGTATCTTCATCCCTCCGTCATAGATCAAATTTCTCTTGTTGCATTTCATTTTAGGTGTCTCATTCAGTTCAGTTAGTTGCATTCCATTAGGAGCATGGATCATCTGACGGAAAGGTATTTTCACTCATATCCCTCATGTCTTGTACCTGCTGGCCTATTTCTGTTCATTAAAATCATGTACAGTCATGTTTGGTCTCATAATTGGCAAAGAGTCATTTTAGGGTTTCTAGTCTCATTAGGTCTAGGTTTTAGTTAATCAGGTCTCAAAATGTTTAATAATGGTCAGTAGGCACATGAGGAAGCTTCAAATAAGGTTTCAGTGCAAAAAATTTCATCATCATAATGCTTGATAATAATTTAGTCTATTTCATCTTTATGTAATAAATGCAATGTAATTTTCAAGTTTTTTAGTTGTAATAATGCTCAATTCGCAACCCTGGTCGCCTTTGCCAAAGCTCCATGCCATTCATTCCCCTGCAAGACAGACAAAGAAGCTCATTATTCAGTCCAAAAGCACAAAGGAAACAAAACAGAGTTTAAAGTGAAATGTCAAAGTTTACAACATAATAAAGTGAGTTTGCTCAAATGAAAAATCAAAGTCTTTGGTATATACATGATTTTATGTTTCAACACTCCATTTTCATGCCAAAGAGATAGCAGTGAGCAAGAGAAGATTTGAGAGGAGCGAAGCAATTTTTTAGAGGTCGGACAACGTCAAGTTTCCAAGCGCGATGTATTGGACAGCTGGTGCGATGCATCGGGCGTGCGCAGCGCATAGGGTAGCTTCCTTGTGTGTGAATTTGTTCCAGCGCGGCGCGTTGGAAGGGCGCGGCGCACTGGGTTGGTTGCACGACGCATTGGGCCGAAACAAAAATTTTTGCCATTCATTTAAATCTTCAAAATTTACTCAGTCTCTCCTTGTTCGAGTAAGTCAAAGCCACTTCCTCATTTCTCTTAACAAGTGTTTGGTGTTGGTATGAGAATTTAAATGCAAAAAAAACTCAAACCGTATTGTCTTAAAAATGCTCTTAGGGTTTTGAAATTGATTTTGGTGTCAAATATTTACATTTCCTTTACCTCCTTTTTCCCCTCCTCACTGTTTATTTTCTCACCACAGTCCCCATTCCCCTATCTCTTGACATCCCTAAAGTCAATCATCTCTATCCCATTCCCATTGTCCCCATAACACTTGTATATATCCCTCAAATCCCAAGTGATCCCAAATAACTAAGTGGATGTCCCAACACACAGATTTCAAGTGGAAAACTCACAATTTCACTTGATTATAGCCCATCATTTTCATTACCCTATTCCTCCATATTCCCTCCCATTTGACACATATTTGGCAATCAAAATCAAGAACACCAAAATTCTCATACAAGACAACACAAACCTTGCATAGACCTTGGACATCATGGAGATAGATACCGATACATCTTATGACCGAGACAGTGATTCCACCACTGAACTACATGCACCTAGAAGGCCTCATAAGAGTGGCAGACATGTGAGAGAGGAGCCCACCTCATTGGCTGAATTGCAGGCTTGTCCACTTGCTATGGCATGTTTTCGAGAGCAGTCTTGTTATCAATTTTGTGAAATGATTGCTAGGGTCCATTATCATCAGGAGCTGGCTCATTTGTTTGTGTTGCATTTACATGATGGTCAGGTCACCCTTGCCCGTGTGACTTTCACTTTAACACCGGAAACTAGCTCTCAAGCAACCAGAATACCCAATGTTGGAGAAGAATGGAACAAAAGACAGCAGGTGGACAGAGTGCACTATGAACCATATATCAGGCCTAGCTTTGTGAAAAAACTCAGCAGAGTGTTTCCTTTCCGGTTCCTAAAGGATTCCTATGTGCCTCTGATGAAACTCATTATCAGATATTTCAGTTGTGAGGGCCGTTTTTCACGCCTCTATGCCTATCATATCAGTTTATTGATGCATTTTACCAGGGTGAGGATGATGAACCTCCCTTATTTCATGTGTCGGAATATCGAGAGAATGACCACTCTTGTGCAAAGGAAAACTCCTGAGCAGCAGTATAACAATATTTATCACCATGCACTCATTAAGATCATGGTTGTTCATCAGCTCGGCTTGCAGGGTATTTCATGGGAGGATTTCATTTCTAATGATTTCTTCACAGCTCTTCAGGTTCCTCTGGAGGTTGTTCATGATGCAGGTGAACCTTCATATCAAGATGGAGGTCAAGAGACAGAGACTACTAGTGTACCGATGTATGTCACTTATCAGAGAGGCACTAGAGGATTATTTGTAGTAGCTCGACGAGTATTATCTCCACCTGGGGTGGAAGGCGTCTCGCTTCCGTCATCAGTAGCACAGGTACAGGTACAAGATAGAGGTAAAAGTCCCATGCAGGATGAGGGGCCTTCAAGAGGCCAAGATACAGGTTTCATACTCATCGATGAGGATTTGAGCTCTCCAAGCTCAAAGTTGAGAGAGTCTATTCAGGAGCAGAAGGCGGAGATAGACACCTTGACCGTCAAGTTACAAAGATCCCAATGGATTATCAACTACCTTGAGCAGCTAAACAAACATTTGGAAGATCAGAAAACTATCATGGAGTTTCAAAACATCCGTGAGAACTGGCAAGCTGCCCAAAGAAGCCAAACCGAGATGACATCCATTGAGCGAGAGATTGAGGGTGATAGAGAGACTTGGCTTGAGAGGGTCAATATTCATCTGGAGAAGCTGTTGGAGAAGGCCAATAAGGAAAATAACATGCTAAGGCACATGGAGAATCATTATTGGGTGAGGAATCATGTTTGCAAGGCATGAATCAAGATCCTGAAGGAAAAGCTAAAGAGGGCATTAAAACGTCGCAAAAGGCATGATAGACTCCAAATTTTGGCTGAAGCTTCTTTGGATCAGCATAGCGCTTGATGGTGGACATACAGCCCAAATTTCAAGAAATTTGGGAAATATTTTGTCAATTTTGAATTTTTTGGCCTTAACACAGATTTTCCTGCCCGACGCGTCGCGCCACTTGGCGTGCGCTTATAATTGGCAGCTCCTCTTGGGTAAAACTTGATATTTCTAGATTTTTCATCAAAATTTATGCATTCCTACCCATTACCTAAATATTTTGACAAGTTTTTGGTTTCCTAAAGGGTCAAAAACACCCTACAAATGACCTTTCTTCCCTCTTTTGGACACACATGAAGCAGTGTCGGGAAAAATCATTTTTGGAGGGGAAAATGGAAAAAAAAATCATAAATTCCACTTGGGTTGGAAATTAGACAGGTAGAGCTTTCCAACGAGCTATCTTGCACTCAATTTGGACTCTAGGAAGGCCCTCAAAATCAGCTCCAAAGTGGCACGACGCATAGAGATTTCAGGTGCGGCGCATTGGGAATTTTGGCCTAGTTTTCACTCAGTAACTCAGTTTTTTGCCTAGTTTTTGCCAGTTTGAATTTTTTATCTCCAAATGTAAGGCTATTGATGTAACTTGATGTAATTTCATGGTTTTTGATGTAATTTTGACAAATTTTCACTCATGTAAGTAGATTCATTCACCAAAAAGTGAATTGTAACTGAATGAATCAGTTTCCTATCTTATAGAGGCAAGCTGTTCCACTGCCTATTTTCCAGTTCTTAGTTTAGATCTTGTTGAAACAGCTCCTAAACTAGTGAGCTTGACCCCTAGAGGCATGGGGATGAGTTATTCTTGTCTATATCTTGTAGTTTCTCAGTCGTTTTCAGGGTTGGACACTTGGGATTGCTTTGAGCTCCATTGTACATTTCATCTCTGCATTTTGGCAAAGGAATAGACCAGGGTTTGCAGCACTCATTGGGATCCATGTGGCTCTATTTTTTGATGGTGTATTTCTCTCTGTGATTGTAAATTTACTGATGTTTCATGTGTATCGTTTCCCTTCTCCTTTCTTCTTAAATTAAAAAAACAAGTATTAAAGGTGGAATTCATTAGATTTGCAGTGCTCTGCCTTGAAATTTTGTTTAATTTTCCATGTTTTCAATTGTCTGAAGAGGATTCTCGAATCCCTCTTTCCCTCTTCTACTCCTCACCGGTCTGAGCTATCCATTTCATTCAATTCGAAGCATCAAAACAATTTCCTTTCTTACCCCATTCAGCCCTCTGCAAAACTGATCATTTCCCAGACCCAAAATCTGCCTTTCCCTTTGATTCCAACAAAAACCCCCAAAATCAAAACAAACTCTTTTACATATATACCTAGCCTAAAATTAGCCTTTATTTCAAGTCATCTCAAGCCTCATTGATTATTTTTGCTGAGATTGACCCGGAGAGGGCCCTCTCCTGATCTGGTAGGGCTAGCTACAGATTAAGTGTGGTTTGATGTTACCCTAGACTCTGCCTTCCTTCAGCCTGAGGTATATTTAGGCTATAACATAGTGGAGACAATACTGGGGATAAAAATGGTTTGCTTGTTAGTGTTATTCGTTTTATAAGCTATAGACGGAGCCTGAAGTTATGCTAGGTAGCCTTTGAAACGCTCTTGCTTTGCATTAGCGAAAGTAGATAAACGTTGCTTCAGTCAATCTCCGGTCTAGTTTGTAAACGTAACACCTGACTTGTAAATTGCCCCAGTAAATCAGATCATTCTAGACTTTTGGATGATGAGTTTAGAATTTGATAGGCTGAACAATTTGGTTTTTTCCCTTTGATTTTTGAAAATAATTCAACACACTGGCTTCCAGACGACATACCAGAGCAAATCTGGATCCCGATCCACCTCCTGTGTATGAAAATCCCAATCTTATTTCGAGAATCCTTCGTCGAGAAAGTCCTGTGATTCTTGTGTTCAAATCTCATTCATGTCCCATTGTTTTTTAGTATCTTGAAGATCTTGAGTTTGATGAAAAATTCGATTTGTCGTTGTTTGAGACTAAGTCTGAAAGTGCTATTGATTCTACTGTCCAAAATCCAGAGTTTATCAAATATATTGAAATTGAACAGGCTAATAGATCCATTGACAGTTACATTTTGAACATTCAGAATTCCATTGTGGCAACAAATATTCCTAAATTCATAGAGTCTGCATCTACAACTCTTGGGTCATCAGCAGTTACATCTGGTTCACAAATTCATACCGAGCCTCCTTTCATTCCTACCATTCCCTTGCAACCATCTATCTCTGATCAACAATCTGCAATAGTATCACCTCCATCCACACCACATACACCTCATACATACTCTACTCCGACTCCTCCTATATCCCCAAGACCGGTTGTAAATCCACCTAGAGCAATGGTTGCCCGATTTGCACCTCTCGCATTGCCTCAAAACTTAGACGACATGCCCGCTGATTATCAAAGCAAAATTCCATTGTTTGATGGCACTCCTCAAAGTGTCACTGCTCAGCAACATGTGGATAGAATGACAGATTTCTTTGACCTTCATGAGATTGATGCAGAAAATGTAACAATGAGATTGTTTGTACAAACCTTTGGAGGAGAAGTGAGAAAGTGGTTCAGAGCTTTGCCGCCTAGAAGTATTGCTACACTGCCTAATCTTCAGAGACAATTCTTGGATCGATGGGAAGTGCAGAAAGATACTCTTTCAATCCTTTCCGAATATGAAAATATCAAGCGGAATGTTGGTGAGTCTGTCCAAGATTATTGTATTAGATTTAATTATGTTTACAATGTAATTCCTAATTATATAAAGCCACCTAGGGGGTCAGCTTTGATTAAGTTTCCAGATGGATTCGATCCTGATATGGCTTATCAATTGAGAGAAAGAATTCCGGCCACTTTAGAGGATATGCAGAAAATTGTAGTCAATGTTGAAGCTAATTTGAATGCCAGGAGAGCTAGAATGAGAGCTGAAAAGAAAGTAGCAATAAAGGAAGAGGTTTCCACGTCAGATCAAATGCTTCGGAAGATGGAAAATATGTTTGAAAGATTAACACTTGATAAGCCTGAACCACAGATCAGAAACCCTAATTTCCGTGGCCAGCAACAATCACAATTCAGAATCAAGCAAAGAGAGTAGCGAGCACAAGAACCGATAGTACAACAGCAAGTGAAGACACCCTTACAGCAGAATTTTGTTGGTCCGGAATCAGATGATGAGGAGAATGTAATTGGAGAATAGAATCATTTATTTACACCTGATGATATGCCAATTTTTATCACTGAAGATTAGGAGTATTTAGAAAGCTCACCTGTACAAAAAGACGAGGATTTCATCTTGGCAAATGAGACAGCTCTTGAAGAAGAGTCTGATGAGTATCAAAGCGGATATATGAATGCCTTGACAACCCAACAGCGAAAATATTCACTTAGAAACAGAGATGTACCCATTAATCCAATTCAAAAGAGAAAGGAAGTTTCAGCACCAAAGAATGATTCACCTGTTGTGCAGAAGAAGGGAAAAGAGATAGCTGATCCTACTACTAGCAAGTCCCCATCAGCAAATGAAAGATCCAATCAGCCAATTGTATCAAAGGAGAAAACTGAAAAGAAGGATGTTCCAGCTAAAGAGGTAGAGAAAATTTTAGTTTTTAATTTAGAAAATTAAATTGCTAAGTTAAAAGTATCCATTCCTTTGACTGAATTGATGAAGAATAGCAGCTATAAGGGTCAGGTGTCTAAGATTTTGAATTTAGATCCATTGTCTGATATGGTAAATGTGGAAGATGATCAACCTGAGTTGATTTTTGGTCCAGCATTGGATGGTGAGTCTCCAGATAGTGATGTGCCTCCTTTTTATATCAGCCTTAGATTGCATGATTATGTGTTACACAATGCTATGTTTGATTCCGGAGCCTCTCATAATCTCATGCCTAGGGCAATCATGGAGAAATTGGGATTGGATATCACTAGAAAGTATCATGACCTTTATTCTTTCGATTCTAGTAGAGTAAGATGCATTGGGCTTATCAAAGATTTGGTGGTCAGTTTGGATCAGATTCCTACTAAAAATGTTTTGATGGATGTGGTTGTGGTGGATATTCCTCCTAGATTTGGCATGCTTCTTTCCAGATCTTGGGGAGCGAAACTTAAAGGGACATTGCAGCTTGATTTCTCCTATGCTACTATTCCTGTGTTCGGTCAGATGAGGAAATTATATCGGGAGCAAAAGATGAAGTATATGATCACCAGCAAGGAGAAACCGGTAAATCATCCAATCAATTATGTACATACTGATTTAGAATCATTTGTTTTGTACTCAGATAGTTTTAATGATGTAAATAGCAAATTAGTTGAAGTAGAAGACATTCTGGAAATCACTGAGAATTTCAGAGAGGTCTTAAAGAGAGAGAGACAAAAACTTGAAAGTACCGCTGAGCAATCAGCCTTCCGACAACAACAAAATGTTGATGGACAACAAGCAGAAATAATAGAGCAAATAGAATTTCAGCATTTGGCAGAGGATGAAGATGGTTTGTGGACCATGGATTTTGATGGTGCAGTAGGAAATGATGGTGCTGGAATTGGCATTTGGGTACGTAGCCCTTTTTCCTCCCCAAACAAAGTACCAAGTAATGTAAGGGTCTATTCTTATAAATTGGCTTTTGATTGTTCAAATAATGAGGTTGAATACGAAGCTTTAATTGCTGGTCTGAAAATTATTAGAAAGTTGAATGCTAAGAGGATTGTAGTGTATGGTGACTCCGAGTTAGTTATCAAGCAAGTCAAAGGTGAATACCAAGCTAAGCATCCTCGAATGCGGGCTTACCGAAATGCGGTACTAGATATCTTGAGATTGTTTTCAGATTATACTTTGACATGTGTTCCTCGTATTCAGAATGGTATTGCAGATGCACTTGCAAAAGCAACAAGTAATTTGAAAATTCCGATGAACTCAAGTAACAAATTTTAAATTCATGTGAAACATCGTCCGACTGTCCTTGACAATCAAAGGTATTGGCAAGTGTTTCAAGATGATGAAGAAATTGATGAATTTCTGCAAAATGAAGGTAAATTCAAAGACACTTCTATTGATGTGGAGCAAGATGATGGCGAGGCCGATGTACAAATCAATCAGATGGAAGTTTTGCAGCTGAAGGATAATGTCATTCCTAAAGGTCTAATACCTTTAGAGGAGCTTTTCGACCAAGATGATGTAGCTCGAAAACCAACCTTGCGGCCAATCGAAAAAGGAGTTGAGGATGTGAACATTGGATCAACAGAAAATACAAAAATGGTGAAATTTTCCAAAGCATTGCCCCCACAGGTAAAAGCAAAGTATATCAATTTATTATCTTCTTTTGCTGATGTATTTTCTTGGGAATATTCAGATTTGAAGACATACGACACAAACATAATTCAGCATACCATTCCAATCAAGCCAAATCAAAAGCCCTTTCGGCAGAAGTTGAGAAGAATAAATCCAAAGTTGCTGCCCTCAATAGAGAAGGAAGTAAATTGGTTATACAAGGTTGGTATCATCGTTCCCATTAGATTTTCAGATTGGATTTCTAGTTTGGTGCCCGTGCGCAAGAAAACATGTGAGATTCGCTTATGCATTGATTTTAGGAATATGAATAAGGTCTCTTTGAAATATAATTATCCATTGCACAAAATGGATCACATACTTCAGCGAGTAGTTGGAGCATCTCGTATGTCGCTACTCGATGGCTATTCCGGTTATAACCAAATTCCGGTTCATGAGGATGATAGAGACAAAAAAACGTTCACCACTCCGTGGGGAACTTTTCATTATGCTAAAATGCCTTTCGATTTGAAGAATATTGGTGCGACCTTTCAGCGAGAAATGGATATGGCATTTGCAAATGAGAAGGATGTTTTTCTAGTTGTGTATCTTGATGATTCGACAGTCTTTTCTAATTTAGATGAAGAGCACCTTTATCATTTGAAGATTGTTTTTCAGCGGTGTAGAAAATATGGTGTGTCTCTCAATCCAAAGAAGAGTTTGATTGCCATGGATGAAGGCAAGCTTCTTGTTCATATTATATCAAAGGATGGCATCCGCATTGATCCAGCTCGAGTAGAAGCTATTCAGCAAATTGATCTTCCCCGAAACAAAAAGGAGATCCAATCATTCAATGGTAAGATGAATTTATTACGCCGCTTTGTGCCCAATCTTGAAAAACATTTAAGGGAGATTACAAACATGCTTAAAAAAGATAGCATAGTGAAGTGGAATGAGGAGGCAGTAAAGTCTTTCAATTTAGTGAAATTGTCTCTTTCTTTAGCTCTGGTTTTGATCAGCCTAAACTATACTCAGGATTTTATTTTGTTTTCATTTGCCTCAGAGCATACCATGGCAGCAATATTGATGCAGAAAAGAGATCAGCATGAAAAACCAATTTCTTTTTTCAGCCGAACCATAAGAGATGCAGCCTTAAAGTATAACATTATTGAAAAGCAATCTCTTGCCTTAGTGAAAGCGTTGAAAGATTTTCAAGTATATATTCTACATTCTCACATTCTTGCTTATGTTCCTGATGCCGTTGTTAAGGATGTCTTAGTGCAAATAGATCCAGAAGGGAGATGACGCAAATGGATTGCTGCCTTGTTGGAGTATGATGTGGAGATAAAGCCTACAAAGCTTATCAAAGGACAAGGGCTAGCTAAGCTAATGGCTGAGTCAAATTTGCATGCCTTGGACATTAATCTCATTGCTGCTATGTCTGAGGAAAATGAAGAAAGTTCGCTAATTCAGGTATCAGAAATATTTGTTCTTTCTCCTTGGTATTCGGATATTGTATATGTGCTCCAAAATTTGTCACCACCGCCAGGAATGGCTAAAAAAAAAAGTAGGACTATGAAATTGAAGGCTGCCAAGTTTTGTATTATGAATAATGCACTCTATTGGAAAGATCCCGGTGGTGTTTTGCTAAATTTTTTGGTTGAAGAAGAAGCAAAGCAGGTTATAAAAGATTTTCATAAGGGATATTGCGGAGGTCGCCTTTTCTGGAAAACAATGGCCAACAAAATTTTGAGAGCAGGATATTATTGGCCGACTCTTTTTGCTGATGTGTACAAAATTGTTAAAAGTTGCCATGAATGTCAGATTTTTGAAGGGAGGAAAAAATTGCAGCCTTTACCACTTAAGCCCATTGAAGTAAGTGCTCCTTTTTAGCAGTGGGTTTTTGATTTCATAGGAGAGATCCATCCTGCTTCTTCAGCTCAGCATAAGTGGATCCTCACAGCCACGGATTATTTCACTAAATGGATTGAGGCGATTCCCACCAGGCAGGCCACAAATTAGGTAATAATTTCATTTCTTGAGAATAATATTTTGTCTCGTTTTGGATGTCCAAATAAGTTGATTACTGATAATGCAACAACTTTCAAATAAAAAATAATGATTTATTTTTGTGATAAGTACCAAATCACTTTGGGGCACTCAACCACTTATCATCCACAAGGCAACGGATTGGCCGAGTCCTCGAATAAATCTTTGGTCAACATTATCAAAAAGCTGCTGGAAATAAACAAGAAACGTTGGCATAAGAAGTTGGTTAATGCACTTTGGGCAGACAGAGTGAGCCAAAAGAAATCCATAGGTATGTCCCCTTTTGAGCTAGTATATGGAGTTGACATGGTATTTCCTACCTCTCTCGCAGTTCCAGTGGTCAAACTTCTGCGGGAAGCTGGCAGTGAAGATGATCATATGCAAAAAAGAATAAACCAAATGATCCATTTACAGTAGACTAGAGAGGAGGTTTTTTAGAACACTTTCAAGCTACAAGAGAGAATTAAGAAAATATATGACAGAAAAGCAAAAGCGGACAAGTTTCAATTGGAAGAAGTGGTGCTGAAATGGGATGCAAGAAACGAGGAAAAAGGTAAGCATGGTAAGTTCAAAAATATCTGGAAAGGACCCTTCAAAATTGCTGCATATCGGGGTCAAAATACTTTTCTTTTGAAGGAGATGAATGGGGAAGATTGTCCAGGAGGGCCGGTCAATGGTCGGCTGCTTAAGCGGTATCATTTCTGAAATGTTTTTTGTTGTTTTACATTGTCACTGTACATACCGGTTTGTTTCAGTTTCATTGCAAGTGTGTGTTTTCATCATTCCTTTAGTTTGGGGCCCGAGGTGAAGGCTATAACTATGAATATTTATTTCAGCTTTGGTTCGATTTTGTTGAGTCAGGTCTTTCGGTCATTTTTGGTTTCAAAATTGAGTCAGTTTAAGTCAATTTTCAGTCAATAAAATGAGTCAAGAGTCTTGTGTTGGTTTGTCAAAGTTATTGAATCCATAGCCCAATGGAGGAAGACACTGCCTACTCTCCCAAAAATATGTAGTTCTTGGCACCTTGAAGGAGCTACCATCCCCATTGGAGCCAATGTTAGAGTCGGTATCTTCATCCCTCCATCAGAGATCAAATTTCTCTTGCTGAATTTCATTTTAGGTGTCTCACTCAGTTCAGTCAGATTCATTCCATTAGGAGCATGGATCATCTGACGGTAGGGTCTTGTCACTCATATCCCTCATGTCTTATACCTGCTGGTCTATTTTTGTTCATCAAAATCATGTATAGTCATGCTTGGCCTCATAGTTGGCACAGAGTCATTTTAGGGTTTTTTTTAGTCTCATTAGGTCTAGGGTTTAGTTAATCAGGTCTCAAAATTCCTAATAATGGTCAACAGGCACATGAGGAAGCTTCAAATAAGGTTTCAGTGCAAAAAAATTCATCATAATAATGCTTGATAATGATTTTTCTTCAAAACTTTGTTTTGAAGAAAAATTGTCTATTTCATCTTTTGTAACAAATGCAATGAAATTTTCAAGTTTTTTTAGTTTTAATAATCCTTCATTCGCAACCCTGGTTGCCTTTGCCAAAGCTCCATGCCATTCATTCCCTGCAAGACAGACAGAGAAGCTCATTATTCAATCAAAAGCACAAAGGAAACAAAACAGAGTTTAAAGTGAAATGTCAAGATTGCAACATTACAAAGTGGGTTTGTTCAAATGAAAAATCAAAGTCTTTGGTATATATAAGATATTTTCAAATTCAAAACTCCATTTGTATGTCAAGAGATAGCAGTGAACAAAAGAGAACCCGTGAGGAGTGAAGCTAGTGATTGGAGGGCGAACTGTGTGCAAATTACCAAGCGTGACGCATTGGGCAGCCAGCACGATGCATCGGGCGTACGCGGCGCATAGGGTCTCTCCCCTGTGTGTTAGTTTGTTCCTGCACGGCGCATCAGTAGGGCGCGGCGCACTGGATTGGCTACACGGCGCATTGGGCCGGAACACAAAAATTTTTCCATTTCTCAAAAACTCCAAATTGATTCGATCTCCCTTGCTCCAAGTAAGTCTATGTGACCTTGTAATTGCCATAACAAACGCTTGGTGTTGATTATGAGATTGATTATGAGAATTTAAATGCCAAAAACTCAAAACCCTATTCTTTTGTTTTAAGATTGCTCCTAGGGTTTTAAGATTGGTTTTGGGTGTCAAACATTTCCACTTCCCTCACTTTGTTTTTCTCCTCCTCACTATTCATTTGCTCACCATATTCCCCTTTTCCCATTTCACCTTACATCCCTAAAGTCATTCCATTTCCTATCATTCCCATTTCCCCATCTCACTTGTAAAATTTTCCAAACCCCAAGTTTTCCCAAATAGCTAAGTGGTTGTCCCTAAATCTTTAAGACCAAATTTCAAGTGGAAAACTCACAATTTCACTTGATTATAGCCCATCATTTCATTACACTTCCCTATTCCTCCATATTCCCTCCCATATTACCACTTATTTGGTAATCAAATCAAGAACACCAAAATTCTTATACAATACAACATAGAATTTGCATCGACCTTGGACATCATGGAGACAGATACTGATTCCTCCTATGACTGAGACAGTGATTCCACCACTAAACTACATGCACCTACAAGGCCTCATAAGAGTGGCAGATATGTGAGAGAGGAGCCCACCTCATTGGCTAAATTGTAGGCTTGTCCACTTGCCATGGCATGGTTTCGATAGCAATCTTGTTATCAATTTTGTGAAATGATTGCTAGGATCCACTATCATCAGGAGTTGGCTCATTTATTTGTGTTGTATTTACATGATGGTCAGGTCACCCTTGCCAGTGTGACTTTCACTTTAACACCGGAAACTATCTCTCAAGCAACCGGAATACCCAATGTTGGAGAACAATGGAACAAAAGATAGCAGGTGGAAAGAGTGCATTATGAACCATATCAGGCCTATTTTTGTGAAACAACTCAGCAGGGTGTTTCCTTTCCAGTTCCTAAAGGATTCCTATGCTCCTCTGATGAAACTCATTATCAGATATTTCAGTTGTGAGGGCCAGTTTTCACGTCTCTATGCCTATCATATCAGGTTATTGATGCATTTTACCAGGGTGAGGATGATGAACCTCTCTTATTTCATGTGCTGTAATATCGAGAGAATGACCACTCTCGTGCAGAGGAAAACTCCTGAGCAGCAGTACAACAATATTTATCACTATGCACTCATCAAGATCGTGGTTGTGCATTAGCTTGGCCTGCAAGGTATTTCATGGGAGGATTTCATTTCTAATGATTTCTTCACAGCTCTTCAGGTTCCTCCGAAGGTTTTTCATGATGCAGGTGAACCTTCATATCATCATGGAGGTCAGGAGACAGAGACTAATAGTGTGCCGAAGTATGTCACTTATCAGAGAGGCACTAGAGGATTATTTGCAGCAGCCCGGCGAGTGTTATCTCCACCTGGGGTGGAAGGGGTCTCGTTTCCATCATCAGTAGCATAGGTACAGGTACAGGATACAGGTAAGAGGCCCATGCAGGATGAGGGGCCTTCAGGAGGCCAAGATACATGTTTCATACTCATTGATGAGGATTTGAGCTCTCCAAGCTCAAAGTTGAGAGAGACTATTCAGGAGCAGAAGGTAGAGATAGACACTTTGACCGTCAAATTTCAAAGATCCCAATGGATTATAAACTACCTTGAGCAGCGAAACAAACAGTTGTAAGATCAGCAAACAATCATGGAGTTGCAAAACATTCGTGAGAACCGGCAAGCTGCCCAAAGAAGCCAAACCGAGATGACATCCATTGAGAAAGAGATTGAGGCTGATAGAGAGACTTGGCTTGAGAGGGTCGATATTCATTTGGATAAGCTTTTTGAGAAGGCCAACAAGGAAAATAACATGCTCAGGCACATGAATAATCATTATTGGGCGAGGAATCATGTTTGCAAGGCGCGAATCAAGATCTTGAAGGCAAAGTTAAAGAGGGCATTAAAGCATTGCAAAAGGCATGATAAACTCCAAATTTTGGCCGAAGCTTCTTTGGCCCAGCATAGCACTTGATGATGGAAATTCAGCCCAAATTTCAGGAAATTTGGGAAACATTTTTTCAATTTTGAATTTTTTGGCCTTAACATAGATTTTCCTGCCCGACGTGTCGTGTCACTTGGCGTGCGCTTATGATTGGGAGCTCCTCTTGGGTAAAAATTTGTATTTCTGGATTTTTCATCAAAATTTATGCATGCCTACCCATTACCTAAATATTTTGAAAAGTTTTGGGTTGCCTGAAGGGTTAAAAACACCCTAAAAATGACCTTTCTGCCTCTTTTTGGACACACAGGAAGAAATGTTGGGAAAACTCATTTTTGGAGGGGAAAATGGCAACAAAATTCAGAAATTCCACTTGGGTTGGAAAGTAGACAGGTAGAGATTTCCAACAAGCTATCCTACACTCAATTTGGACTCTGGAAAGGCCCTCAAAATCAGCACCAAAGTGGCACGATGCATAGAGATTTCAGGCGCGGCGCATTGGGAATTTTGGCCTAGTTTTCACTCAGTAACTCAGTTTTTCGCCTAGTTTTGGCCAGTTTGACTTTTTCATCTCCAAATGTGAAACTCTTGATGTAACTTGATATAATTCCATGTTTTTGATGTAATTTTGAAAAAAAATTACTCATGTAAGTAGATTCATTCACCAAAAAGTGAAATATAACTAAATGAATCAGTTTCCTATCTTATAGAGGAAAGTTGTTCCACTGCCTATTTTCTAGTTCTTAGTTTAGATCTTGTTGAAACAGCTCCTAAAATAGTGATATCGACCCCTAGAGGCATGGGGATGAGTTATTCTTGTCTATATCTTGTATTTTCTCAATCATTTTCAGGGTTGGACACTTGGGATTGCTTTGAGCTTCATTATACATTTCATATCTGCATTTTGGCAAAGGAATAGACCAGGGTTTGTAGCACTCTTTGGGATCCATGTGGCTCTATGTTTTGATGGTATTTTTCTCTCTGTGATTGTAAGTTTACTGAATTTTCATGTGTATCATTTCCCTTCTCCTTTCTTCTTAAATTAAACAAACAAGTAATAAAGGTGGAATTCATTAGATTTGCAGTGCTCTGCCTTGAATTTTTGTTTAATTTTCCATGTTTTCAACTATATGAAGAGGATTCTTGAAACCTCTTTCCCTCTTCAACTCCTCGCCGGTATGAGCTATCCATTTCATTCAATTCTAAGCATCAAAACAATTGCCTTCCTTGCCCCATTCCGCTCTCTGCAAGACTGATCATTTCCCGAACCCAAAATCTGCCTTTCCCTTTGATTCCAACAAACACCCTCAAAATCAAATCAAACTCTTTCACATATATACCTAGCCTAAAATCAGCCTTTATTTCAAGTCATCTCAATCCTTACTGATTATTTTTGCTGAGATTGACAAGGAGAGAGCCCTCTCCCGATCTGGTAGGGCTAGCTACCAAATTAAGCGTGGTTTGATATTACCCTAGACTCTACCTTTCTCAGCCTGAGGTAGATTTAAGCATAACAGGTCTCTGGACATCTAAATGCATGTAATATTTTCTGAATCTACTAATGCCCTGTTTTCGACTTGAATATACATAAGCTGATATGAGAAGTTCGAAGTTGTAGAGACCCACCAGGCTTGCTTATTGTAACTGGTTTGAACATCAAATACAAGCTGCTGATTTATGGGATCCTGATTTGTGTCAATGGTGATGTGTTCCTCATTTTCAATTGTTATTTTCTTTAATGTTTTTCACTCTGTCCACTTTATTTGATAAAGAGCAGCAAACATAGAGCTAGGATTTACACTGAACAGTACCCTACTCTTACTGAAATATTTATTCTTATGTTTTCTTCATTCGAACGTTCTCTTTGAAGAGTATATTAAAGCAAGTTGGTTTCAAAGCACTTGCCTGAACTAGATTTCTCTTTATCATGAGTAGTTCTGTGTTTTCCTTTAGAGTATATTAAAGCAGGTTGGTTTCAATGCACTTTCCTGATCTAAATTGCTCTTTGTGACTGTTATATTTGTTTTTCTTACAGAATATGCTGAAATCAGGGTAGTTTGAAAGCACTCACCTGATCTTAAGCTATTCCAACTGTTTTTAAAAAATGTTTTCCAGCTAAAAGTACTTCAATGCAGGCTGGTTTAAAAGCACTTACCTGATCTCAGAATACTTTTATGTTTTCCCTAAGTACATGCCGAAGAAACATAGTTTGAAAGCACTTATTTGATCTTAGGCTGTTCATTGTTCTTCATTTGTTTGTTTCTCCATTTCCTATCTGTTTCATTCCATAAATCACTTTAAGAGATCCTTTGACATAAGCGACTTGCCCCATAGATCCTTCTTGAACCTTGTTGTCCAATTAAAATCCTCCTATGAATCCATAGCCCAATGGGTTAAAAATATCTTTGCCTTTTCTGTCAGCCGAATCATTCCTTCACTTGCAGAAATATTCACCCTTTATTTTGAACTTCCTTCACCTTCATCATGTCTTTGCCCAACCAAAAAACAAACAAAACCCATGCTCTTCATAACTAGCCTGATATCACATTTTAGGTTTTAAAGATCACATATTTAAACTCATTCATAGAGAGATCCCTCTCTAGATTCAGGAGGGCTAGATCCTTGAATCCTGAAGCGGTTTGATGTTGTCTTATCTTTTGGTATTTCCAATCTGGCCAAAACATAGGAACCCCAACATAATGGCGACTCCACTGGGGAATTTTTGAGTTCATAGTTGCTTGGCCAGCTTTTATAAACTCTTTAGTTTTCCATACAAGCACATAAACTCAGAAAACCCAAAAATATCTCAGATTGGTAGTCAATAAACATGGTAGTGGACCATAAACCTTTTACCTCCAAAAGAGCTAAAAACTTCCACTTGGCGACTCCACAATCCTACAGACCTTAAGACTCCACTGGGAGGACCCGTAATCATTATAAAATCATTAAAACTCAGTAAGAGGCTTTAGGATTAAAGTTTTCTTAGCAACAGATCAGTTAAACCTCTCAAAGATTGTCATATCTGGTTAACAACTTTCTTGTTTAGTCGGGTCTGAAAGACACAACATAGTGGCTCATAGAAATATTCATACTAGAGCTCTCCCTAAGCCAAACCCACCTGAGACAGTTGATAACCCTGAAATATTACCTAGGAAGCCTCCTAAATTCTCAATTGTTTTCAAATCACCCTTGAGAGCTAATTCAGTTCCTGAAAATCTTGCAGCTCTACAACAATCACAAGTATATCTAAGAAATCCATTTAGAACACGGTCACTCGACGATTTAGATCAGCTAGATTCAGAGTCTTCACTTTCATCCTCGGAACAAAGTGAATGTCCTGGTAGTAGAGAAACCACACCACCTGATTTGCATTTCTTTCTCAATTTAGGTGTCTCTCATCCAAGACCATCTCAACAATCTATCCCTGGTCCATCCACTGTCCAAACCACTCCACTCTAGCCCACTATCCCATTTTTTAATCCATCTTTTGTGA
Source organism: Pinus albicaulis (assembly GCA_034641835.2). Lineage (NCBI taxonomy): Eukaryota > Viridiplantae > Streptophyta > Pinopsida > Pinales > Pinaceae > Pinus > Pinus albicaulis. Next base: position 1,355,580,605 of record CM076574.1, read on the forward strand.
ATCCACCCCCACCTCCAATCATGGGAGCATGGTATGCTCCCTTGGTGTTGCCCCAGCCTTTAGCTCCTTTACCAAATGAATATTAGTCTAAGATTCCTCATTTCACTAGTAAAGAATCCTCCACCACTCAACACCATGTAGATAGGATGGGAGACGCCTTTGACTACATGGAAATAGAGGATGAAACAATTAAGATGAGGATCTTCACTCAGAGTTTAGGAGGAGAAGTGAAGAAGTGGTTTAAAGCCTTGCCTCCCAATAGCATTAATGATCTTCCCACCTTACATCAAACTTTCATAAACAAATGGGAAATTAGAAGCAACCCTCTCCAAATCCTAGCCGAATATAAGAATCTTAAAAGAAATCCAGGAGAGAGTGTCCAGGACTACTCTACAAGATTTAACAATATCTACAATGCTCTTCCACCACACATGAAACCTCCCCAAGGAATGGCCCTAGTAAAATAACCTAAAGGATTTGATGCTGATATGGCTTACCAGCTTAGGGAGAGAGATTATAATACATTGGAAGACATGCAGAAAGGAGTAGTGAGTGTTGAGGCAAACTTGATTGGGAAAAGAGCCAGGATGAGGGCTGAGAAAAAGGTAACCTATAGGGATGAAAAAATTTCTTCTGCATCTGATCCCAAATATGATAGTCTAGCCAAAAATATGGAGAGACTAGGAAAAATGGTAGAAAATTTGACTATCCAAGTTAGCAATCAGAACAGGAACCAAAATCAAAACCAGAACTTTAGGAGAAATAACCCCCCAAATAGACAAAGAGACTCTGATTATTAGGTCATCCCTCCATTTCAAGAGAAATTCCTCGATGAGGATGAAGGAATAATAGAGGAGTCAGAGGAAACTGACATGAATATGATGGATGTGGATGACCTAGACCATGCCTTCCCCACAGAAGAAAACCAGGCCTTGTACTCACACTGGAATGAGGAAGGGTTGGAAACTGAGGACTATAGGTTAGGATTTGAAAGTGCCATCATGCAGGTCCGAGAACAATATGACCTCAGGAGAAAAAAGAACATATATGATCCCAAACCAAAGCCCTATGAAATCACCATTAAGAAAAAGGCTGCAAAGACTCCTAAAGTGACTGTTGAAAAAAATAAATCAGCAGCTGAGAATTCTGGTAAAAACAAAGATAAGGACATTCAAACCAGTGACAAATCAAACCGAGAACCTAGCAGCACTAGCATTGCAGCTAATGCTCCTGATAAAACAGTTTCAAACATTGTACATACTGAAAATTAGCAAGCTGAGATTACTAATAAAATGGTGCCCAACAAGACAGAATTGAATTTCTCAAAGAGTCATTCTGCATTCAATTTTGAAAGTGAGATTTCCAAAATTAAAATTTTTGTCCCTCTCATTGAGTTAGCCACTCAGGATGTATATAATATTCAAATTTTGAAAGCTTTAAACTTAGGAGAAAATAGTGACACCGTCAATTAAAAATATGAGCAACCGGCTCTCTTGTTCAGCCCAAAAATTGAAGGGAAATTTCAAGAAGGGGTAGTACCTCCTTTCTATGTCAGCCTCAATATCCACAAAAAAATCCTACATAATGCTATTCATGACTCTGGAGCCTCACACAACCTTATGCCAAAGGTGATAATGGAAAGGCTAGGACTAGAAATAACCAAAACTTACAAGGATTTATAATCTTTTGACTCTAGTAGAGTGAAATTCCTTGGCCTAATTAAAGACCTTTGTGTGAGTTTGACTCAAATCCCAGCCAAGAGCGTGGTTATGGATGTTGTGGTGGCTGATGTGCCTCCTAAGTATGGTATTTTTTTGTCAAGATCATGGGGTGCCATGCTGCAAGGTACAATGTAGATGGATGGGACATATGCGATTATCCCTATCTTTAGCTAGCTTAGAAGACTATACAGAGAGGCGCACATGAAATTCATGGTCAGTAGCCCAGAAAAGCCTAAAAATTTCCCCATTTACTCTATCCATACAGACCTGGATTCGTTTATCCCTTACAATGATGAATCCTCAAATAAACCAGAGCTAGATGACAGCGACTCAGATAACCAGTTGGAGGCCCCAAATCTAGAAATAATGGCAGTTCTAGGCATGGAAGAAAACGAAAGAGAAACTTCTAAACAATGCATTGAAACAACAAACCAGAGTGAACAAAGCCAAGATAGCAAACAAAAGACTACCCGTCACGCTGAACTCTATGAAAATCTTGAAGAACGATACCCATCACGACATGTTGCGGATCTTAGAACAGAACATAATGATGAACGAGGCAATAGGGATGAAAACAATGTTAACAGAACCCTTATGGTGCATGAACTTTGATGGGTCTTGCACTAAAAAGAGTGCGGGAGATGGGGTATGGTTGGTCGACACTGAAAAAAATTACTCTGAGAGCCATGCTTTCAAGATAGATTTCAAATGCACTAACAACATCATAGAGTATGAGGCTCTCATCCTAGGATTGTGTCTATTGAAAGAACTAGGAGCCAAGAAGATAATTGTTCAAGGAGACTCAGAATTAGTCATCAAACAACTAAATGAAGAATATTCCGTCAAGCATCCTAGACTAAGGGTATACCAAAATAATGCCATAGATTTCCTGAAAACGTTTGCAAAATATGAACTTGTGTTTGTCCCAAGGAGTCAAAACATAATTGCAAATGGATTGGCCTACGCTGCTAGTTCATGCCAGGAATCACCTAGTGACAAACAGATCATCATTCATACAAAATATAGACCTGCAGTGCCAGATAATGAGAAATATTGGCAGGTCTTTGAGGGCAAACAATAGATAGAGGATTTCCTACTTAGCAGAAACGAATTTGAATTATGTGATTCAGATTCTAAATCTGATGAAAATTGCATAAACAAAGAGCCCCCTGAAGAAGAAAAACCATCTGGTCCCGTAAAAATCAACATGTTAACTAAAAAACTTGGAACTCATACTGAAGAGTACAAAAACATAGAAAACGAAGACATGGAGGTATTGTCGTCAAAGGACAAGAACATACCTAGGGGGCTAGCACCATTAGAAGACATTTTTTATTTTAATGACGTGGCAAAGAAACCCATTTTAGAATACACAGATTTTGATGTCGAGGAATACAACGTAGGCACTGAGGATAAGCCTAAAATGATTAAAATAGATAGGTCCTTGCTAGTAAATATGAAAAATAAATACATTGACTTGTTTAAAAAGTTTGTTGATGTGTTTGCCTGGAGCTATGAAGATTTAAAAGCCTACGACATAGAAATCATCCAGCACAAGATCCCATTGAAAGAAAACCAAAAACCCTTTAGGCGAAAACTACGTCGAATTAATCCAATGTAACTGCCTCTAGTGGAAAAGGAAATCAAGAAAATGTATGAGGCAGGAATAATTGTGCCTGTAAGGTTTTCAGGTTGAGTTTCTAACCTTGTAGCTGTGAGGAAAAAGACAGGAGAAATCAGACTATGCATTGATTTCAGAAACCTTAACAAAGCCTCCCTAAAAGACAATTACCCTTTACCCAAAATGGAACACATCCTACAAAGGGTAGTTGGTTCAAAGAGAATTTATCTGTTAGATGGTTTTTTAGGGTATAACCAAGTTTTAGTACTCCGAGAAGACCAACTCAAGACATCTTTCACCACTCCTTGGGGAACTTTCATGTATGTGAAAATGCCTTTTGGATTAATGAATGTTGGGGCCACTTTTCAAAGGGCCATGGACATTGCATTTTTAAAGGAGATAGGGCACTTCATTGTAATTTACCTTGATGACATAACAGTCTATTCCAAATATGATGAAGAACACCTTAAACATCTAAGAAAGGTCTTTGAAAAATGCAGAAGATTTGGGCTATCTTTAAATCCCAAAAAAACAGTGTTCGGCCTGCAAGAGGGTAAACTCTTTGGCCATATTATATCAGAAAAGGGGATTAAAATAGATCCAAAAAGAGTTGAGGGAATACTATGGATTAGCCACCCAAGGAACATAAAAGAAGTACAGTCCTTTATTGGAAAGATTAACTTCTTAAGGAGGTTTATTCCCAACTTAGCAGAGCTCCTTAGAAACATGACTAATATGCTCAAAAAAGAAGTAGGAGTGAAGTGGACTGTAGAAGCCAAAATATCCTTCAAATTGGTAAAACATGCACTCACCCAAGAACCAGTCCTAATCAGCCCGAACTTTTCAAAAGAGTTCCTTATTTTCTCATTTTCCTCAGAACATACCATGGGTGCAATCCTATTGCAGAAAAACCCAGAGGGACAGGAACAACCTATTGCTTTTTTCAGCAAGGATTTAAGGGATGCACCCTTGAAATATAACATAATGGAAGAACAGGCCTATGCTTTGGTAAAATCCTTAAAGGACTTCAGGGTGCATATTCTACATTCCCACATCATTGCTTATGTGCCAAACATAGTGGTAAAAGACATCTTGTCACAAGACCCGGATGGAAAGAGGGGTAAATGGATTGCTGTAATATTAGAATATGATTTGGAAATCAAACCCACCAAACTTATTAAAGTTCAGGGCTTGGCTCAATTAATGGCTGAATCTAATCTACAAGCCCTTGACATTAACATGGTAGATGCCTTGGAAGAGAAGTTCCAAAACTCATTTTGGTACACTGACATCTTGTATGTGCTTACAAATCTTAATGCTCCTCCTGACTTACCAAAAACAAAGGCAAGGTTTTTAAAGTTGAAAGCTAGGAACTATTGCATTTTAAATGAATTTTTATATTGGAAAAATGCTAATGGTTTATTACTTAAATTTTTTCCTGAAGTTGATGCAGAGAGGATCAAGCATGAATTACATGAAGGAGAGTGTGGAGGTCATCTCTACTGGAAAACCATAGCCAATAAAATCCTTAGAGCTGGCTATTACTGGCCCACCCTCTTCCAAGATGTCCATAAAATGATAATAGCCTGTCACAAGAGCCAATTTTTTGAGGGCAAAAGAAAACTCCTTCCTTTACCATTACAACCTATCACTGTTGAAGCTCCTTTTCAACAGTGGGGCCTAGATTTCATAGGAGAAATCCATCCTGCTTCATCTTCCCAACACAAATGGATTCTCACAGCCACTGACTACTTCACAAAGTGGATAGAGGCCATCCCTTCTAGGAATGCCACAGATTCTGTCATTATAAAATTTCTTGAAGACCATATCCTGTCTAGATTCGGCTGCCCTAGGAAGATTATTACTGATAATGCTGCTACTTTTGGTTCCAAAAGGATGATTGATTTTTTTCACAGGTATCAGATTACACTCGGTCATTCTACTGCTTATTACCCTCAAGGTAATGGGTTAGCAGAATCATCAAATAAAATTTTGGTGACCATCATCAAGAAGCTGCTTGAGGAAAATAAAAAATCATGGCATAACAAGTTGGTGCATGCTTTGTGGGCAGACAGATTGACCACAAAGAAATCCATTGGAATATCCCCTTACCGGCTTGTTTATGCAGCAGATGCAGTTTTTCCCACCAGCCTAGGTGTACCAGTGATAAAATTAGTCCAAGAAATAAAATCAGAAGAGGACAGCATGATAAGGAGGATTAATCAGACAATACATCTCCAACAGACAAGGGAAGAGGTTTACAACAGAGCTCAGAAGGTGCAAGAGAACATAAAGAAGTTGTTTGACAAGAGAACAAAGGCTTGTGACTTCAACATTGGAGACAAGGTACTCAAATGGGACTCCAGAAGAGAGGATAAGGGTAAACATGGCAAATTTGACAGTTTGTGGCAAGGTCCTTACATGATTCAGTCCACCATTGGCCCAAATGTCTTTTTTATGCAAGAGTTAAATGGCACAGATCTGTTTTGGGGTCCTGTCAATGGCAGGGTGCTTAAGCATTACTACTGCTGAGTTCGATTTTAAAGCTTTCATTTCCATTGTAAATACCATTGCTTTGTTCAGTTTCACAAAAAGAAAAATATAAAAAACAATAGAAAAAGAAAAGAGGGCAGATTGTAAAAAACAATAAAGGTACAACCCCATACCAAAAAAGAGAAATAAATTCTGAAAGTGTGCAAGCTCAAATGCCACTCCTGAAAAACACACTCCTAGTTAGTCAAACAACCTAATCTTCACTAATTAGTTTTAAATTTACTGTTGATAGGATAGTGAATTCGATTTTCCAAACTTTTTAATCTTGGCTTATTAGTAGGTAGATTAAGATAGAAATTAAAGGTTCAAACATGCTCAAAATCTGAACCTAAGTTTCCAAAAAGAGATGACTCAAATCTGTTTTAATTTCTGAGTCACAAACAAAGGAATAAGTGGTTCTAATCAACTCAAAATCTGAACCAGTTAACAAAGGAAAGACAACTCAAATAAGAAGAAAAAACAGAGCTGTAAAAAGGTGAAGGAAATGATTCAACTTTCAGATCTTAAGCCTTCCATTTTTTTATTTAAATTTTCTGCAAAATAAATATCTATGTGCAACTTGTTTTTTATGCCATAGATCACAGCAAGTCAAACAGTTTAATCTTGACTTGACTGTTTTTAAATTTCTGTGCTATAATTTAGAGAATAAAATATGATTGGACAGTTTAATCCCAACAGATGGTATATTAGGTAGAGAATTATATGGACTCAACTGTTTAATCTGAGTCCATGGAGAAATAAGGAGTAGAAATAGATTAGATTTCCTGTTTTCAAAAAAAAAATTGTTGTAAAAGAGTTTGCCAATCCAAGTGCACTCTAATGAAGAAAAAAATGTTAGATCAGTAGGATTGGGTAGGTAGAAAGCTGGTTGATGAAGATCCATTGTTTTTACTGGCTGCTAATATGTTTTCAGAAAAAAAAAAATATTTTCCCAACAAAGAAGGCAGTCCAATGGATGAGGTACTGATCAGCCTCCCAGGGAAATGCAGGTCTGAAGTTCTTGATGCCTTCAAGAAGGCACCATCCCCAAGTGGAGCCACTGTTGGCTACCTATAAAATTTGTTCTATCAAAAGGTGGCAAAAACATTGTTTAGCCTTCAAGAAACAATTTCATTCCCAAAATTTTATCTCTTGAAGTCTCTGGAAGATCTCAAGCCCTTGTCTGAAAATATTCACTACTGTTTCCTTTCAGAACTCAGAAATTTTGCTAAAAATTCCATGGGAAAGACTGTTGCAAAATCCCCTTTTCTCCCCTTCCTTCACTCAGAAACTAACCTTCATTTTTACTCTCTTTTTTCTCATCATTTTCCTCTGTTTTCCATTTTCCTCATCTCCCCTTCATAAAATCTCCTTTGTAGAGTTTAAAACTCTTTTCTAAACTATGTCAAAACCTCAAATCCTTTTAAAATCCATGGAAAATCCATAAAAAATGCCTTTTTTATATTACAGATTTAAGCCCCCTTGGGCTAAACCTGAACCACTTCCCCTCCATATGCCCACACTCTAGAACCAGGTGCTAGGCCCGCAAAGTGCTTATCGCATCACAAGTTTTAAATGGTTAGATCAAAAAGACCGAGCTTGAGGCTCCGATTGCGATTGGACCTTTGTTATTTAAACGCCCCGAGTGTATTATATTCCATATAATCAAAGGCCCTGCAATCGGGCGCCATGACCATTCCGTGTATATATATTAATTTGCTCAACAGCAAAACTTTGTTTTATATTGAAAATTTGGGTTTTTCATATGTTTCAAAAGGTTTCCACCAGGGACCAGAGCACAGTTAAAGCGATATCTGCCATCGATCTGGAGCCGATCGAATGACCCGGGCTACATCACATCATAATTTTTGTTTGATGCATTAGTTTTTCCACCCCCGATGGGCCATCCCTCCGATTCACTCCCCACCATTGATCTGATCCTCAGATCAACGACCAGTGCTCAATCACTCCGTCATCTAATCACATCGCCCTCCCTGATCGCACAATCACATCGCCCTCCCCGATCGCGCAATCGCATCGGCGATTTTTGTTACACCCTCCCTCTTTCCCCCGCCAATTGCGATCCTCCAATTGGATCTGGACCATCCACGTGTCTAGATCGGATGGTCCCAGATCTTTCCCACATTATTCCATCACCTTTTGCCTTTCAGCCTTATGTTTTTGACTAATCCACACCGTCGATCTCCGCGTGATCGACGGATCTGATTTATTCTCTTCCTCCATTCTCGTTTGACCTCTTCTAAATGAATCCCAACCGTTGGATGATTCCATCCAATGGCCCTGCTCTCTTCCCACGCCTCTGAAGCAGTTTAACGCAAAACACAAGATTTCTTAATTGGTTTCGTGTTTTGCAGGTGATAATGGTTCTCCATTATATTGAAAGAAAAGCCGAAGGATGGGAATGACGATTCCTACGCCTTTGATTCATCAAAGGGAACCATTTTCTGGGCTCAAACTCCATGACTCTTCAGTGTTTCATGAGGCATTGATGCCATATGAGCCCTGTGCGGCCTGCACATCAACAAGACACAACAATGCATAAAAGAAACAAAGAGTATCAGTGTTTGAAGATTTCATAGCACAGTTTGAAGGATTAAAGCACACATTCAGCAAATAAAAGCTTAAATCCATGGATAATGACATCATAAATACTGGAAGGCACAGGATAAGCCTGATCAGACCTAAAACACAGATCTCAATTAACTTAAAGGTGTTTTAGGAAGAGATGAAGACATCTGTCGATCCGAGAAAGCTTCCACCACCCTATGCAGAGGCTAATCGAACCCTCTCGAGCTCCTAAAGGAACCTGCAGCCTCACAGTAATCAAAGAAGGCTTAGTAATTATCTAAAACAAGAGGTGTTTTCTCGAATACAGCTGAACAATTAATACAAATCAAAGATCTTATCTCTATTTTTTGGCAAAACTATTTTAAAGATTAAGAACATCCCAGAAACAAATATTTTCGATCATTAGGCCTTGGGAGAGCAGAAATAGAGTTACTTCAATGTGACACAGAGCCTAAAAAGTCAGCAAAGGTTCCCACTAAGCTTGATTCATAAGTGTAAATCAATTAATGCAAATAAACACCTGTAAATTTCTTCATCGAGGCCCTCAAAGGCTGAGAAGTCATCAATCTGTATTAATTGACCCAGGAGATCTTTTACCAGATCCCATCTCATATTTCTTCTATAAATACTTCTGTAGAAGGTGAGAAAATGTTGGTCTTTGGACATCTAAATGCATGTAATAGTTTCTGAAGCTACTGATGCCCTGTTTGCGACTTGAAGATACATAAGCTGATATGAGAAGTTCGAAGTTGTAGAGACCCACCAGGCTTGCTGACTGTAACTGGTTTGAACATCAAATACAAGATGCTAATTTATGGGATCCTAATTTGTGTCAATGGTGATGTGTTCCTCATTGTCAATTGTTATTTTCTTTAATGCTTTTCACTCTGTCCACTTTCTTTGATAAAGAGCAGCAAACATAGAGCTAGGATTTACTCTCAACAGTACCCTACTCTTACTGAAAGCTTTATTCCTATGTTTTCTTCATTCGAACGTTCTCTTTGAAGAGTATATTAAAGCAAGTTGGTTTCAAATCACTTGCCTAATGTAGATTTCTCTTTATGATGAGTAGTTATGTGTTTTCCTTTAGAGTATATTAAAGCAGGTTGGTTTCAAAGCACTTGCCTGATCTAAATTGCTCTTTTTGACTGTTATCTGTGTTTTTATTATAGAATATGCTGAAAGCAGGGTAGTTTGAAAGCACTCACCTGATATTAAGCTATTCCAACTGTTTTTTAAAAAAAAATTCCAACTAAAAGTACTTAAATGCAGGCTGGTTTAAAAGCACTTACCTGATCTCAGAATAATTTTATGTTTTCCCTAAGTACATGCCGAAGCAAAATAGTTTTAAAGCACTTATTTGATCTTAGCTTGTTCACTGTTCTTCATTTTTTTTTTTCTCCATTTCCTATCTGTTTCATTCCATAAATCACTTGAAGATATTCTTTGACATAAGTGACTTGCCCCATAGATTCTTCTTGAACCTTGTTTTCCAATTAAAATCCTCCTATGACTACATAGCCCAATGGGTTAAAACTAGATTTTCCTTTTCTGTCAGCCGAATCATTCCTTCACTTGCAAACATCTTCACCCTTTATTTTTGAACTCCGTCCTAACCTTCATCATGTCTTTCGTCCAACCAAAACAAACAAACAAAACCCATTCTTTTCATAATGAGTCTAATATCACGTTTTGTAGTTTTAAATATTACATATTTTAACTCATTCATTAGAGAGACCCTCTTTGATTCAAATGAGGGCTAGATCCTTGAATCCCGAAGCGTTTGACGTTGTCTTATCTTTTGGCTCTTGCCAACTGCCAAAACATAGGAACCCCAACAAGACTTAGGTGGGGGAGAACAAACTATGCTCCCAACCACTTAGGATAGAAACCAAGAATACATTGTGCAAAATATCAAGCTAGTGAAAGAATTTCACATTCTATGGGCTCAAGAGGTTTAGTGAATATTTCCTAGCCCTACCATCTGTGAAGTTAAAGGTCAGACAATGCCCACTAACAAAACCATAGATTGCACTCATTTCCATTCCAACCTACTCTTAGTTTCTAACTACAAAAATATTGGATAACAACTGATCGATTCAAGGTTGTTCACAAAAAAATTATTTTGAATGACTTAAGATGGTCTTCCATCCTATTCCACTCTCACCATTTCCATTCGTTCTTAACTTTATTCCAGGCCATGGTATGGTAAACGAACTCAGGCTTCCCATTGTATGAATCTTGGCATCATCAGCCAATGTTACATAAAGGCGAGTACACCCATAAATACCTTGAATGGGGATTGCACCCATGCACTTAAAGGCATTTAAGCCACTATTTCTCCTATCTTATCACCAAGAATACAAGGTTGATTATAAATACTCAATTTTAAGCTCTGAGATTCGGATATACCACTTCAACAAATCGAGCATGTTAGCCAGTATAGGTCTCCAAATTGAGCGCCAAGTGGAGGCCTAGTACCCATCTCCAAATCGTAAACGTCAAACTCTCTCGCTTTTAAGCTTAAAGTATGGTTGGGAATGCATCATTTTAAGGAAAGACAATAATTTAATATGTTAATATTTAGCACCTAAGAGGCAATGTATAAAAACTTTACTTATCGATCCTTCCAAACTAAACCACAAGAAATACCTTTATAATAAACTCAAAGCACACTCTGGTTGAAGATCGAGGCTATTATCACCCACTCTTATCTCCGAGGCCGAGAAGAGACCAAAGAAAGGTAACCACATACCAATATTTTGCCAAGTAGTTAGCCCTTTTAGGGAAGGAGAGGATTCCTCCACAAGATCACAACTATATGACTGGATAAATGATATTTTAGGCTAGGTATAGTAGCACTAGGGTTTGTTTGATTGATTTCAGGTGCTAGATGGTGAATAGATCAAGGAAAACAAGAATCGAATTGCAAGGATCTGATGGGGCAAGGTAGGTAAGCACTTTAACACATTAAGGTATCTTAACGGAGTGGTTTAGAAATTCTAATAGGGTTTTAAAAGAGCATTGGAAACATGAATTCTTTTTCCATTAGAAGAATATGAAACAAAACTATAACTATTCCTCCAAAATGTGAGGCATAAGATAATGAATTATGTCTTCTCGAATTAGAATCAATTACATTCAGAGATGGTCTTAATATGAATATCAAAATACATTCAAACATTTGCAAAACATAAGAAGAAACAATTTCAAATCACATTACCAAAGGAATCCCATCAAAATAGTCAGAATTAAGTCTCGTTATTTCGCAAACTCTCACAATAGTGTTCAATGATTAAAATTTATAACATCCAACCCTTGCAATGAGAAATGAAATGAAAGATATAGACTAAAACTACTTATCCCACTGTGGTCGAATCCAGACTTGTGGATCTGATCCACTAAGTTCTCAATCGGAATCCTAGTGATTAGGGAGGTTAGCCAACTCATCCCTATCATGCATGAAACTGATCTACTTTAAAAAAAAAATTACATATTTACATTATGTATCTACCCTCAGTAAATATTTATGACATAATTACATTTACATTTGGCAATTACATTACATTAGTAAAATTTCATTGAATCCATCCATCAACCGATAAATTTTTAAAATTATGGAGAAAACAAAAAACCGCAAAAAGCACAACATGCCTCGTAAAAAGCGTAGCGTGGGCCTTGAAAACCGAATTTTGACCGCCTTCCGAAGTCCAAATTGGGCCCAAGATGGCTCATTGGAAATCTCTTCTAGTCTAGTTGTCGTAAATCTTCAAGCTTTGAAAATGGTTGAGTGAAACTCCTCAAAAAATGGAATCTCCAAAGACTCCAAGCCAAAAGCGCAGCGAAAGGCTGAAAAAGGAGGTAGAAAGGTGTTGTTTTGGGGCGTGTTTTTGGTCATTTCCAAATTTCGTCAAAAGCTCTATTTCTCGTAGCAAAGCGTAGTAAAAAATTGATTTAGAGATCAATATGAATCTAAATATGCAAGAAGTTTCTCATTTGGAGGCCTCCATTAAAAGCGCAATATGGCCCACGCTTACGACAGAAATACCGACTATGTAAAAGTCCGTCAAAATTTGCATAAATGCCCAAAAACTTGAAAACTTGCAAAATTCTTCAAAAATTGGTAGATGAAGTGCCGATGAGGTAGTCTCGCGATAATTAAGGAGGCATCAACGAGAATCCCAAGTTTGTCCTTTGCCTGGCGTTTCGATTAGGGTTTGTTTGAGTTTCTCCTTCAATTACTTGATTCGATGTTGCAAATCGTGTTTCTAGTGGTGTATATATTTTCCATGTGTCCGTGAATTTCATTGTCCTTGGTTGAATTATAGAGGAGCTTCTCAAGGTGGATGTTAACTCGGGTCTGCCCACACTTCTCCGTCATCATTGGATTTTCTAATTCTTTCCTCAAAACTGAGTCATGACAGTTCTCATGTTTCTCTGCTTCTAAATCTCTCTTAAGACCTCTCTCTTTTTTTGGTCTTGTCTTTGTGGTTTGAGTCTCATCATAGTCATACTCACGTGCCATCACTCGCTTAACTTTAGTGTCTTGTCTCTTTGCCTTTAGTAGCTCTAACTCCAAGAGTACCTATTTGTCTTTCAACTCGTCATTGCTCAAGGAAGGATATGACAAATTGTGCTCTAGCCATATTGTCTTAAAACTCTTTGATTGTGGCATATTTCTTTCGATGATGAGATTTGATATTTCATGATCATCTTGGAAATCCAAGTACACCAAGTCAAACTCTTCTTCCTCATGAAGGTCTTCCTCCTCTTGAACAACTTCCTCTTTTTCTTTTGATTTCCCCATTTTGTCGATGAAGAAAAGGTCCCTTCCACTTTATAAAACAAACACTTTCCTAGGTCCTAGCTCGTAGTTTTTGACCTCTTTGGCCTCTTTGACCTCTTTGGTTTCTTTCACTAGGTCTGCTAGATTGCCTAGTCTTTCAGGAGGAATCAATGCTATCGGTGGAATAGATATAACAAAGCTGACTCTGACTTGTAGTGAAGACATCAACCTCAATGAAAGTCTCCCATTCTATGTTCAACTAATTGAGGTGGTGAAGGAAAAATGATTTTAATCAAAGAGTGATGTAGAGTGGGTTTTTTCATCTAACGCTCATAATATTTGTTTTTCACTATATAGGCCATTTTATCAATGCTTCTGTACAAGTAGTAGGGGAGGTTGAGAAATTTCAATTTAAAATGTATGAGAAACCGGTAGTGATAATTTCGTATAATCTAGAGAATATGCCTTCACAAGTGAAGTATTTCATGTTAATTTTCATCATGGGGACAAACCTCGTTCAAAAAATTACCAAAAGAAATACCTTTTTGATGTTATCTTTGTAAGGTTCCGACGTAAGGCTCATATGCTGGGCCGGCATCCAAATCCTTAGGCTTGAACTCAGCTTTTCACCCACATCAGGTATCCTATCGTCGCTACAATGATGTCGCTGAAAATGGTGAAAGTCACCCCCGCTATAGTCCCCTCGGTTGTTTTGGAGGTTGTTGATGAAAACTCGGTCAAAGTAGGATGACTTTGGATTATTTGTACCATCTCACAAAATTCAAAGCAACCCACATAGCCGGAAACATATGACAACCTAAGGGTGATGCCACAATTCCCTCGTGTTTGTTGGCTCTAACTTTAATCCTCCCTCTTTGTTATATGTTTTCTTATCCTCTTCGTGGAATTTCTTTCCTCCTTTATTATGTTTCTTCCTTTCTCCATTATGGTCAGTTTGTCTTTGAAAAAATGAGGGAAGAAGGGGAAGGGGAAAGGGAGTAGGAATGTAGGGTTAGATCGTGATGGGGTGAGGGAAAATTTGGGGGAATGTATAAAGGGATTATGGAGATTAGGGAAGTAATGGGAAGGTGAATGGGTCCCTGGGAAGAGTAATCAAGTTTGTAAATTGGTGAACTAGGGCTCCAATTGCTCAAAACATGACATAAAATGTAAGGGAGGGTTTCGCACCACAAAATCGACACCAAAAGTTTAAAAGAGGGGCTATGGAGGTGCCACTTACTTGAAAATAGTTGTAGAAACCCCGAACCGAAGTCAGAACTTGTGCAATGAAGATTAGGGATCAGGGTTCCTTACCACAAAAAAGCGTAGCATGCAGAAAAAGCGCAACGAGCAACCGTGAAAAGTGCAACACCTTTGGAAAAAGCGAAACATAATCTCATGAAAAGCGTAGTTAATGACCCATAATTAGATTTTCCAAGGAAAATCAGTTTTTTTCTTGTAGGCCGAGAGCTCAATGCTTTAAAGATGAAAATGAATGTCTTCGTATTTGGAAACCTTTATACTTGGAGAAATGTCATTAAACAAACTTCTTGGGATAAGAGTCTAGGATAACATTTCTATTCAAACTCACAAAGGCATGTGCTATTCATAATAAATAATTTCAAATCTCAATTTTAGATATTTCTATGAAGACTAAAATTTACATAGTCTTCTTTTCAAATTCTCACCAATTCATCCATAGCAGCTTGTTAATGAAACACGATGAGGCAAACTTACCTCTGTGCACGATCGCATGAGAGCCCTATCTTTAAATCCAACAATGAGTGGCCGAGCAGAGGGTCCACACACTCACCAACCTTCATAATGGCTTTCAAAGATGAAGACCAATGGCCCCTATCCTCTTAGTTGGAGGTAATATTGCAACCATGGGTCTACCAAGGGCCTCATCATCCAGCCTGTCATTGCAAGTGAAAACCTAATTACCCATTAACATCATCAATATCATTTACATCTCATTATCTAAATAATTTATAATGTGCACGAATCACACAATCAAGTAGTAAACATCAACCCAAATTACAAGTGATGAACATTAGGATGCAATTGAGTGACGCTCATTTGGATAATTAAAATGCTTGCAACTAATGAAGGGTGAGATATTTTCCACTGCAACCATAGGCCTCAAATTGTGCTGGTGATATTTTTACAATTGGTCTCAACCACTAGAAAAACTATGATACCAGCAACATGGGGAACCTCTAATTCACTTAGGAAAAGGATGACATCAAGTGCCATTGTCCCTTCACAACCATATTTATAATAGAAGTCCCACTTCCCCATGAACTTCATGGCTTCCACAAACTATCGGATGCCTCAAGCTAGCATGCAACAACACTACGCCGCTTCATTTGCCTAACAATCCTCGGAATTCTCCCTTCTTAGTACCACTCTGGCTCGCTTGGTTTGCATAAATTTGTAGTTCCTTCCACTTAGCTTTAAAATTTTTTGGTTATTTCTATAAAAATTTAGCATGCATAAATGTGTCTTTGTAAGCCTAGAATGCACTAGCACAATTTAATTCATGAATGAAACTTTTAATGGATAGTCAAAGGCAGCCATAGGTGTATTCTAGACATCAAAAACATTATAGAAAACATCTCCTCTTGGGATTGGAGAGTTCTCTTTCACATCGTGAATTTTTCTTTCTCTAGGTACCCATGTGTCGCTTTTCTCTCCGAGGGTGTTTGAATCCGTGATTGGATGCCATTTTCCCCAGGCACTTTTTTCCTTATTCCTAGCAATACTCATGGGTTAAATCTCGAAATTAGATATGATTGCTATCCCATATTTCCCATTGAAGTCTAAAATAATTATTCAACCACCACTCCAACCTCCATAATTGTGGCATCTGTGGTTGCTTCCCGCCGAAATTGAGTTCTTCATTTGTGGGAAAAGGTAAGGAAACATTTTCAATTTTTTAAAATTTGCACAAAGATTTGGTGTGGTTCTTATAACAACTATGAGACAAAGGTTAATTTGAATAGCCTCATCACTAGCTACAACTCTTGTTATCATGGTTAGTGTAGGTGCTTTCATCCCTTTAGTTAGTTGTGTGGAAAATTTCTTTACTAGTGAGAAAAAATACAGTTTACAAAGTTCATAGCTTTGTCTGCTACTTCAACTTAAAGTTTGTTTGTTTTTGCAATGTGTCTGTCCTGAAAACTCACAACGACTCTTAAATACTACCTCCTACCTTCCGTGCAAGCTCATGTGTAGTATGTATTAAATCCTTCAATTAGTGAACGCATACACTTTGTTTCCAATATTCATACTAGTTCGGAGATGAAGCCCATTGGCCTTATCCTCCTCGGTTAAGGTATTACAACATTTTTCCAAGGGAGATATCATCCATGATGTCGCAGAACTAGGAAACTAATTACCCATTAACATCACGAATATCATTTACAACTCATTATCAAGATAATTTATAATTAACAAGGATCACACATCCACAAGTAAACATAAATCAAATTACTATAATGAATACTCGGATAATTAAATGCGCGCGATTGATGAAGGTGGAGTTCTTTTCCACCCAACCACGGCTCAATTGTGGCTTTATTTTTATACAATTTTTCCACGTAGAAATGACCCAATGATAACACAGAGAGGAACTCTAATTCACTTAAGAAAAGGAAAAATAGTATGAGCCCACTATCCTTCACACAGATTTACAATAGAAGTCCCTCTTCACCAGTGAGCTCCCGAGATTCCATTAACTCTCAAATACTGCCTCTCGGCGGTAGGGAATAACATTAAGGGAGCCCCTTCAACTGCCTAAGAAGTCCCTCAGCATTCTCCTTCTTTAACGCCACTTTAGCTCCCCGCGTTGCATCAGTTCGGAGCCCCTTCACTTAACTTAGATTTTGGGTTCTTCTGTAAGAATTTAGCTCATATAATTGGGATTTTGCAGACTCAAAACACACTGTAGTTTACATTTAATTCGTGAATGCACTTTTTTGGACGAATTTGGGTAGTCGAATTGAGTTATAGTCAACCCAGAACATTACAAAAAATATTCCCACTTGGGGATTGGCATCTCTTTGCCTGTATTGAAATTTATTTTTGAGGAACCCATGTGCCCCTCTTCTCTTCATGGGTGTCCGATCCATGCAGTTAGATGGTTTTCCCAATATTTTTCCCCACTGCTCCACACCACTCATGGGTCGAAATCTCAAAATCCGAGATGAGTATCTGCCTATAGTTCCCCATTAAAGTTTGGAAATAACTCTTCAACCGCCACCCAACCTCCATGCCTATGAAAGTGGTTACCTCAACTAAAAATTTCTTCATTCGATGAGTTTAGGGTTGGAGTGAAAAAGGTAAAGCAACATTTTCAACATAAATATTTGGTTGGATTTTTCTATCAATTGCAAAGCAAAGTTAATTCAAAAACCCTCTTACCAATTCATGCTCATATATCATGGTTGGTGTAGGTTCTTCTGCCCTTTAGTTAGTTGCGTGCAATATTTTTATTACTAGAAAAATACATTTAAATAGTTCCACGTCTGTTCCCTTCAACTTTGAAAAAAATCGACGAAGTGTCCATGTTGCAAATCATAATGACTCTCAGATACATAATTACATTTTACCTAATGGAAATAAAAATGAGGTGTTACATTTCTTTATCATGCTTAAAATCTTTCATTTCGAGATATTGGCTCTCCTGGAATTAGGAGATTACTCGGTTATGGTGTTCAAACCTAGATAACTCCTTCACTAAATTGTCCAATAGATTTCAACTTTTGCAACCTCGATTTATGATAGCTAAAATTTCTCCATTAATCGCTCGATTAATTTGTGCAATGAGATCAGAAAACTTAATTTTTTCTCCAATATCTTGCAATGGTGGTGCAGTGTCTTTCGCTATGTAGTGTGCTCTTATTCTTTCCCCTTGATTTTGTAGTCTATTACTGCATTTTTGTTTTATTTTTGGTGGTTCTAATTTTGGTTGATATGCTCAGGGTTTATGTGAATTGATGTCACTTACTAAATTTAGTCTACTAATTCGTTTAAGCATCCTCACCAATGTCCTCTATTGTTCATACTAGGAAATAAAGAGAACTTTTGTACTTTCCTCTTGGGACTACATGTTATCATCTTTTCTCACTTTTTGTCCAATCGGTAAAGCATGAAACATTGAATATGCTTTTCTCATTCTACTCGGATTTCAAAGACCCTTCACTTTGGATATGTGTGCCTAGTATTGCTCTCCTTGTGATATTTTCTATAAACATTTTGACACGCTCCATCACAATTTCATAATCATAATCCTCAGAATCAATCACAATACTTCAGCACGTCCCGACTTTTTGGGAAAATCCCTCAAAATTTTGAGGCTATTGATTTGTAGTTTTTGTGTCCACGGCAGTACTCTAGATTGCAATTTTGAAGTGGTTTATTCTCTTTTCTTAAGCTTTCACCCTCATTTCTTAGTCTTAGGCAATAAATTTTCATTGTGAATATCTTCAAGCATTTGAATTGAAGAGATTTGAAATGAGGTTTGTTGATTACACAAAGTGTATTACATTGACATTTTAAACTCCGCTTCCTAAAAGGCTAATCGATGGGAGGTGAGAATCATCACTCCAAATCTTAATAGCCGCTTGTCACTTCCTTTAATAATATTTTAATTTCCATGTACCCACAAAATGGAAAGTATGAGAGGCTACTCGCAACCCTCTTGAGCTAGGGGTTTTCTCGCTCCCATCGTTACGGCCACCGCCCTCGCGCATTTCTCACGCTTTAACTGCTCACCATTTTGCACTGGTGTGCTTACTCCCTCCCCGATCCTTTCTTTGCGACCCTCGTGATGGATATCACATAGAGGCTCTCCAAGCAATCCCAAAGTGACTATCGAGCCCAAAAGCCCGCTTTCCGACAGGCATAATCATTCCGCCTGCGGCAATGAACAGAGCTCAGAGGTGCGGACAAAGGATTCAACGGACAGCACCGTGCGTAATCAACACGCCGGGCGAGAGACCCAGGCCGCAAACGAACAAAAATGTGGATATGAATGGCAACACGACAGAGCAAAGCTGCTGCCGCCGACTCTGCGTGACCGATTGCCGCAGCGAACGGCCTAAGATTTGAACTCTCCCGGCCACCGCGATCAACGCTCGCGATCCAGTACGTGACGCGACCATGCGTTGATCGAAAAATTTGCGAGCTTTCCGGCCCACCTGAAAAAGACTCTACATGGGTCGGATCAAGACTAAGAAATGGAAGCCAAAGGGTCGGGTTACGCTCCAACTTCCGTTCGAAAGGATTCTTCACGTACGTCTTTAATCGCCTCGAGGACAAAAAATCGGGTCATGGACGAAGGACCCTGCTTCTTTAACTCTCCAGACACTTTATCTCTGCGTGAATGGACCGAAAGATTCAACCCGGATAGAGAGGATTTCAACCGGGCACCGAGTGTGGATCAGTACTGTACTCTCCGCCTATGGAGTGTCGGGGATGAAAGACCCCAAAAGACATTGGAAATGGTCTAGGGAATTCATAAAAGGCCGCGAAAGAAGGAAACCAAGCTCAAGCGATACACCTCCTATGCTCGCATTTGCATCTTCATGCATACGGCAAAGCCGCCGCCTTCCGCAGTTCTGCGTAAGTCTCTACCATGATGATTTTGAATCGGGTATAGCCCATATATTATGAACATGTGCCTTTTATATGTAGGAGATGTCATACGTGGCCACCTCTTCCGTGATTGTCCCTTGAATGCTCCTCCCAGCTAGCAAGCCCCTCTAGCCGCTTCCTCTCGCCGCCCGATGCGGATGGGTTCTACGAGTCCGGAAGCCGAAGTCAGCCGTCCACACGCAGAAGAAAAACTACGAAGTAGGCAAAGGTCCTCCATAGCCCCTACCCCTCCATCTACAAGAAATAGCTTCGATCCGCCGCGTCAATCCGGGCTCAAATACTCCTCCCAGAGGTCGCCATACCCCGCCCCCTCCGAATACCTGAACCTATGACGCCTGAAAGCCATCTGCGCGCACATGGAGGTGGATATCGACGCTGCGACCACTACGTGACCAAAGCAAGTCCGATGGAGGACGAATCGGAAATGGATGGACATCCGTCCGGGACACTTATTCACCCTCGAGCAAGCTTGCAAGAGAAAGAATGGCGATCGGATCTCCCGAAAACAACAGAAGCTGACAGCTAACGGTGGCCCTCACCCAGAGCTCAGCAACATCAAAAACTCCACGGGTATTCAGGCGGAGGACCATGGGATGGAAAAAAAGGCTCTGTTTAAAGACTCAAAGAAAAGAGGAAGGAAGACGGACCTTCACAGAACAATCCTCGTTGGGGAGATGCTTATGGAATCCGGAGTAGGCATCGAAGCTTACCAAGTTCTTTCCACGGTGAAGGCGAGCTTCCCGGTGAAACTCTTCTCTTGGAATATAAGGGGTCTCAATGGCCCCTCCAAATGTCGCATGATCAAAATCCTGATAAGGATGGAGAAACCTCGAGTCCTATTTCGCAAGAAACTAAATGCACCAGATGCCTTCACTCGACTCCATTCTCTCAAGGGCCCGGCCCGGATGTCACTCCGTGGCTGGCCGATGCCTCCGAGCTTCGATTAGCTGTCGTATGGGATCCACGACTGGTTTCACTAAGTGACGCCCATGTCAGCCTATCAACTTAATACAAGCTTCTTTTCCTTATCCATGGTACCAACTTGCATGGTCGTCTTTCCGATGCCTGTTTTCCCAAAGATCTTTCGCTAGAAAATAAGCCGTCAGGCTGCTTGGACACGATCGAATTCCTCGACTCCACAACCGCTCACCCTACATGCGGATCTTGGGAGGTGACTTCCAATATGATAACTAGATTAGATGAAAAAAGGGGTGGAAAGCCAAGTCGGATTCGGACGGTATCCACTTCAAAGATTTCATTCAATCGGAGTGGCTAATGGATCTTTACAAATGGCGTGCACACCGCGACAACGAGATGCTGGATCGCGACAAATCGCCTCCTGTGACTAGATCGCTTCCTCCTCTCGATAATGCCAGGTCGCACAGGGTGTGATTTTCGGACGTCCATCACGCGCTTTATCCGGCTCGGACCACCGGCCCATCGCTCTCCAATGGTCCGGACTCCAGGGATCCACATCAAAAGACCTTTTTCCGGTTCGGAGCCTTACGGCGTGGCTCACCCACCCGGGCTTCAAGGAAAATGGTCCGTATGCTTGAAAGCTTTCACCCCACCCTCGGGCTCCAAGATGTGCGTCGACGCAGCATCTCCAAAGACCTCAAGGCGTGCATCAAAGAATGGAATCACTCCACCTCTGGCAAATATTTTCGAACAACAAAAGCTTATCGAAAAGAAAGTGGCGGGCATCTCCGGCATCATATCATCCGAGGAGGGGCGTAATGAAACCTTGGATCAGCAAAGCAGCGCCGTCTGCTTCAACACACTCCGGAGGAGAGAAACGCATGAAGAAATCATACCGGAAGCAAAAAATCCCAAATCCGATGGCGCGAAGGAGGAGAAGCGAGCGAATACCAAGTTCTTTCATCATTCTAATATCCGATGTGGGAATGGGCAACCACCGTCGACTTTCTTCTTAACCAAGCGGAGAGTAGGGCCGGAGGACCACCACAACATAGAAGCGGAACTGGTCAACCATTTCAAATCGGTACTTTGCAGAAGATCACGCCGACGAGCAGCCTTCTACGATCAGTCGAGATCCTTCGACGATGTTCCCAAATTGATTACTTTGTTGAACACGATCAACTCCGTTGCTCGAGACACTCTTCTCGGAGGTGGAACAGAGTGGTGGCCCAAAACAAGGAAGGCAAAGCACCCGAGGCTAGATGGTTTCACTTCCAATTTCTACACCACATACCGGGATCTAATCAAGGCCGGTGTTTGGCATCTGGTTGAGGGAATTCAGGATTCATGCGTCGCTCCTTCCGTCGCTCGAATGCCACCTTCATTGCCAACACGGTCCCTAAAGAAAACGAGTGCAGCCACTCCGACACAAATTCCGACCTATCGCTTTCTCTTGCAACGTTATCTACAAAAATCATTTCTAAGGTCATCGCCACACAGTAGACTCAATGCCGCTGCTCCCTATGCTCATCTCACCAGAGCAAACGGGATATGTGGAGGGGCGCCAAATTCTCGATGGCATTATCCTCACCCATGAGGTCATTCATTCACTCAAACGGACCGAGAACCAGGTATGCTCTCGAAGGATTGGATCTATCTAAAGCTTTTGATAAAGCTAAATTGGAATTATATTCAAGAGATGTTAATCGCGCTCTATGGTTTCAGCCGCGGATTAGATGGGTCATGAGCTTGATTTCTTTCTCTTTCTTCTGAGTTCTCGTTAACGACATCCTCCCATCCCTTTGCCTCTCAGGAGTATTCGTCAAGGAGATCCTCTATCCCCATTTCTATTCATTCTTATGGCCGAGGGTCTTAGTCGTTCCATCACCCATGCTCTTCTCACCTAGCGTCTCCCGGTGGCATTTCGGTCCATGGAGCTCGCCATCACTCACCAACAATTTGTTGATGATAACATGCTCTTTGAGGTCATCACGCAAGAAAGCCTCCACCCTCAAAGGTCTCGCTAGATAAGGTTTCGTCGGAGCTCCTCGGGCATGACAGGCCAACGCCTCCAAGTCCCAAATCTTTTTCTTCAACACGACACTCCCGATTCAAAAATCGCATGGCCGGAGATCCCCGCTTCTCCATCGCCAAAGCTACTCCGACAATTACCTCGCCCCCGATTGATCTCGCCCTCAAAGCACACACCGCTTGGAAAAATCTTCACTCGGACAAGATCGACGATTATCCTCACGGACCTACTTCCCTCCTGGCCTCTCAGCCTACCCGTAAGACTCATTCTAGTCAAGTCGGTCCTTCAAACTATGCCCCTCTATCTCTTCTCTGTCATTTGGCTGGCCGCAAGTGGGGTTCTTAAACAAATCAAAGCTCTACGCACGACAGCTCTTGTGCGGGAGCTTCGGGACAAATTAGAAAATGGGCCACGAGTAAAGGTGGACTTCGATTTTCCAACCAAAGATTGCGGTGTGGACTTGGCCTACTGCGACCCTCGCGCAGCGATGCGACTATGGGCGCTGCAAGATATGGTGGCAATGGTTAACACTTCCTCGCCACCCATGGGCTAAGCCATGTAGACTCCGCTAAATATGCTGATCAGCGGACCTCACTCCTCCTGGGTTAATCGAGACTCTGTCGGAAAGCGAAACCGTGCTCCGCTCATATGGAATGTATCCAAGCGACGATCGAGTGCCCTCATCCAAGACCATAGTTTTTGGGAGGTTCGGGACGGCCCGCCACCGCTCGCTTTTGGACAGGCTGCATTCGCGCGGCAACAAACGAATTCCAACCGCTCTCCTACATCGAGTCGCTCGATGCCCGCGTTTGATTCACTCTTCGAGCACCGGTTCACCCTCGCGTTCGAGGAGAATCCTATCCAAGGCTACCGTTCTGCCGGAAATCGACGACCTAGGCGATACGAATGACATGCATGAACGATTACTCTAGCGCCGACCTCGACCTTGAACAGCCGGAAAGATCGATACTCGCGCACGAGGATGTTATTCCGATGGGGTACAGGCCGCAAGGAAAAGTTCACCACTCAGAAGCCTATGCACCTCTAACTCGAGAACCATGATCCTATTGATCCCATCACGGAAAGATCTTTGGCCACCTCCCATTTGGCAGAAAATCTCCACGTTCCTATGGCTCCTCTCGTCCCCAAAGAAAATTCTCACATTCGGGATAATATTTTAAAGTGGGGCTTCTCCAGGAGCCCTCCGAGGATGTCCTCGCACTCGCAACATTCAAAGAGGAGAAACATCCCTCACCTCATGCTCAAGCACTGCCCTCTGGTGGCCTTCTCTTGTGGGAGAAACTCGGCCACGAGTGCGGGCAGGGATGGCGAAGTTCCGGGGGACCTAAATACTATCATACGCAACCGGGCCCCTCGCCCCTACAACTATTCCCATTCTCAATCTCCATCTCGGAGGCCGGTCTCGGGTTCACCCTCGCGGACCATCCGGGAAAGAGAGAAACGAGGGATCTTCAAAGATCGACTCCACTCCGTAAGAAATTTTATGGAATAATCTTTACAGACCAATCTTCGTGAAACTTTAGCGCTCCGGTATGGACGCCAGGAGGGACCTTCCAACGCCACCTATTGAACAACAAATATGGGAAATATGGCATTTCAAAATCCAAATGAATCCATCACAAACGGGCATGGCCCCCGTGATGGCCAACCCGACAAATGGGCCCCTCCTCCCGCTCGATTCCCGAAGCTCAGCTTCGATGGAGCATCCAAAAGGCCACTCGGGAAGGCCGGATTTGGAGGAATTTTCCGAGATCACAAGGGCAATCCGTTTCTCATCTTCTACGGAACTGAAAATTTCGCCGATACTATGCACTCGCGGAAGCTTGAAGGTCTTGTTAGCCATCGGTATTTTTTTACATGTTAGTGATGACTATATCTACAGCTGAGTTTTCTAGAAACTAATTTCCTTATGTCAATATGTCATCCAGAAAACCCTCCTAAAACTTTTTTCGCCTTTCTACTTTTCAGCACACCCATGTCAAAATCAAAACTTCATTATCCCTTTCCTATCTAGCTTCAGCCTTATTGGTCTGCCCACCAGCTTTAAAAGGAAAATCCACATCTGTTTCAAAATTCTCCCCTATGTTAGGAAGTGGCGCTTTAAGACATTTTACCCTTGGCAATCATCAAAAAGCCAAAAAGCCTCCATCTGCTACAGACCAACCATGAATGACCTCTCACTCTGCAAATGAAATTGACAAACTGCTCTATGTCGCGCCACTCACATCCCCTAGATCTCAGCACTGCATAAACCCCAATCTCAAGCTGACTATTAGGTTTTTCACAGTGTTCTATGGTTTCTACAAAGGCAGGGAATATAATTTCATCTCATGGAGTAAATGCTTGAATTTACAGTTAGAGGAACAGCTGCTTCTAAATGTAACTTGAGCTTGAGATATGTCTACAAAACAGAAAGCTACTCATCCAGACTTTACAGCTCTTTCCAGCATGAAAATCACAGTAAGAAAGGGACACCACTGTCTCAGCAAACTGGTAAATTGTCATGGCCCAGAACCTCCTTCATTTACAAGCAGAGGGTTAGGGCGCCTCCTTCATCCACAAGCAGAGGGCGCTGGCCAGTATTGACTTTGAAGATTGCAAAAGTCCAGGTTTGCCTTTTACTGAACAATGAAACAATATCTCCAAGTTTTATGAATGTGAGTGATGATCATAACAGGAATAGAGTTTGAAATATGCTAGCTCAAAGGAAAAAGAGTCTTGTCTGATAAAGGAGGTCATCTGAAGCTTTCAAATCATGTGAATTGTTGAACTTTAGAAAGGCATGTCACTGGTAAAAATTCCAATCATAAGTAGCCTGCTTGTCCACAAGATCAAATGGAATAGATGATGACAAAAAATGCTATTACACAGGCAGAAAGAAAGTGCTTGGTTTTTCAAAAAGCACTGACCTCCATAGTCACAGAGACTATTTTTCAAGTAATTTGTCATGAGATGACCAAAGAAAATGATGACATTTAAGTCACCCTCAGAGCAGTACAGGAAGACAGTGACACTTTGGTTAGGGTTTTTCTGAAGCACTGTAGTGTTTGCAAGCAGAGTTGCCAGTATTGATGTGTTTTAAGTTGATTTCTTACCATCATAATCAAGCAAACCCTTGTCATACAGCCTTATCACATAATCCTCATATACTTTGCCAAGTGAAGGGCCTCCTCCTTTTATGAGCAGATGGCCAAAGCCTTGGATGTTGTTAAAGACTGATTGATCTAAGAGACAGTGGAAAGAGACAAAGGAAGAAAGCTAAAAGGTCTTTACACCAGGTAAATGATAGTGTTTATGATACAAAAGTATTGGTTTTCCTATTCAAATGAAAATGTCTGTCAAACTGTACCTATAGTGGAAAGGAGACAATATTGAATATATGCATGCATTGATACCAAAAAGGAGCAGTTTCTTTAAAGGAAATGGTTAAAAAGTACTCCACTATCACCTGCCCAGAAGTCTAAAGGAGCTCTTTTTGAGTAAAATAGAGAAAATATGGTATGAAGGGATGCAAGCTAGAATATAGCACTTACAATCCAAAAAGGAACTTGTTTATCACCTGGAAGCAGGAACTGACACCATGTACAAAAAGAGCTTTTGCCAAAGCCTGCACATCATGTAGCCATCAACAGATTAAGACAGAGTTTCTGGAAATGAGTTTTATTAGCTCTGGGCAGCACTCAAAACCCATGAAGCACTTCACTATTACAAATCCAATCAAAGGACATCTACAAGATTCTGTCAAAACCAAGCTTAAAAAGAGGAGGCATTTCTGCAAAGCAGGGAACAGTCAGGACATTTTATCACAAGTCATTATCCAGTTTTGAAAACTTTGAAATACATGGAAAGAGAACCAGCAGACAGGGATTTTTGAGTTCCATCACCAAGAAGATATCACCTTTTGAGTTATTGTTCATTATGTTCAAAAAAGTCATTTAGCATATGATCATTGTTTGGATAGTTTAAAAAGAAACACAACCTTTTATTATTCAAAGAACAGAGGTATTATATACTACACCTACAGGCAGAGAAGTATTTGAGAGAGAGGCGCCCTTATCAAATCAGGAGGTCATGATCAAGTCCAAATAGGGTCAGCAAGTTTGGCACCTACTGTAGATGAAGGTTGAAGAAACTATCAAAGAACAAGAGCTGTTAAAACAAGTTGACAAAACTGGCCCTGTCCTTCAAATAACAAAGCAGTTTGCAGGTATTCTCTTGACTGTTTTAAAGGAAAGGGTTACTCTATCTCATGTATATGACCAGTATTGTTAAAAACAGTGGCAGAGATGATGCAGGAGTTATGGAAATATTTTTCAAAGCAAGAAGTTCGATGTTAAAATGTCACCCAAAGAACAAAATAGGAAACCACTGTTCGAACACCGGTACATGAGTAAGACAAGTTCTGGTTTTTTTTAAGCTTTTGTGGTTTTTATAAAAGGTAGGTCCATGATTGACATGGTCTAAAGGTATGGCTAATCTCCAATACAGATATGGAATACACCGAAATTATTAAAAAATCAAAGGGTTTTTCAAAAAACGCCTTGCAAAAGCCAAACCTGACTTTCACCTTACATTCAAAGACTAAGGTGATTGTTGAAAAGATTTGAAGTGTCATAAGGTTGAAGTGGGAGGGTGAGAGGTTCATTTTCAAAATTTAAAACAAAGCTCCACGCCGCCCTCAGCATCGAAACAACAAATTTCTGGTCGATTTGTAGAGTGTGGCACTGATAAACGCCGAGCGACGCGCCTGGAAGCCCGCGCGACGCGCCTGGGGGCGACTTTACAAAGGCCGCCTGTGTTAGCACGACGCGCCTGTACAGTGGCGTGACGCGCCTGTACAGGCCGCCCGACCACCCGACAGGCCGACCCGACAGGCGTTTTTTGCGCGACGTTCAATCTTTAAAGAGTGCCGCGCAGTTTGAAAGGTCTCCAGAGCTGATCCAACTCTCCTCCAAGGTTGTTTTCAACGATTTCAAGAGGTATTTCGAAACTTCATCCACATTTCCGAGATAGCCAAATGATAAAAGTCAGTTTTTTGCATAGGCATATCCGTTGAAACAGCATGTATGGTTGAAGGTTTTCTCCCCAAAGATGTATATTCCGCATTAAAAGGGTCTTGATTATTGCAAAAAAGGGAATCTTTACAGCTTTTTGCTCAAAGTTTTTGGAGCCTTTAAAACCCTGGTACCTCTGCTCTAAATATAAATCTGACTGTATATTCACACCAAGGTTAAATGAGCATGTTTTTGTTTAAAAAGTGACATGCATGGTGAATAGTGAATTAGTGGGAGAAAGGGTTCTTGGTCAAGCAGAAGTGTATAGGTTGAAGCTCCGGAGGAAGCTTGTTCACATTACTCATAAAAAGACAGTATTCAATGAATTGTTAGTTGGCTGCCTTGTATTGTTCAAATCTTATTGACAAAGTTGCCATCCATCCAAGCAGAGGTTTTTATAACATAACCAGAAGGTTACATTCGTAAGGCGCCATTGATTGCTTTGAAGGGATAAAACTCACATAACCTCTGCCTAAAAACTTGGAAGCCTTCAAACTCTGTCAGCTTTGCTCAGGATTGTTACAGTGACTGCTTAAATAGCACTAAGGGTTGATTTCACATATACAAGTTAGTTCAAGGTTGGCACACTTATACAGGGCAGAGTTTTTAATGATTGCAAAAGTTACCATGGAAAGGAGTAAGAGGTATTGAGTGACATCTTAAAACTCACAAGAACAGGGTAATCAAAGCACTTCTCACAGCAAACTCCTTCTAGCAGTCTGCCCCTCTTTTTCACTGTATTATTTCCTACTGTGAATTTGTTGACAAAGATTTTCCAAAGGTGAACAGGACACTTTCTGAAGGGCAGGTTTTTTTTTTATGGGAATTTAACATTGGAGACAGAGATATAAATGTGGTGGTTGATCTCTTAAATTCACAAGTAAAGGGTGTTTTTCCTAAACATTGTGCACTGATATTTCACCTAACCTAAGTCTCCTTTTTCTTTCACTGTATGGTCTCTTCTATAGAAATCTGTTGACAGAGATATTCTAAGGGTGAGTAGGGCCACTTTCTGAAGAGCAGGGTTCTAATATTTGAATTTTGTCTTGGAGACACAAATACAAGTATGTTGATTGGCCTCTAACAAACTCACAAGAAGAATGATTTCTTAACACTGTATACAGGAAATCTACACAGCAGTTTGTCTCATCTTTACATATGGTACCCTATTGAGAATTTTGCCTGGCTGAGGTACATCCAAAGGTGAAGGGCTGGTTTTAAGGAGAGAAGAGGTTGTTTATTCAAAGAAACATTGTTGCAATCTATCCTAACCACATTGTTTATCTGTCCAAACAGCATATTGCCATAGTTTCAATCCAGAAGGGCATTTTACATACAGTGAAGGCAGTTTGCCTCTTCCAAAGCTTGTTCAGGTCAGATGCCCTTCTAGGCAAGACAACGGGGAATGACATGAGTGATAAATATGAACGACGGGAAAAAGATGGGAAGAGTCCATACTTCTTGATGACTCGGTAGTGATGTATGTACTCTCAGTAGTGATAAACAACAGTTTCAAGAAGCGCCCGAAGCGCTTAGCACGGAAGGAAGGGAAAAGCATATCAGCCCTTGATATTTTGGCCTCAGCTTCGGAGCATGTTGCTATGGACCCTTGAGGGTCATGCATGCCAAATTAGGGCCTTTTTTGACAACTTTTTGTTTTTTGGCATTTTTTGGGTTTTTGGTCGAAAACTCATAATTTCGCCATTTCAGTTTGAGGAATTGTCAAGGGAGGAGGATGACACTGATAGATGCCATAATTCTATGAGCAGGTCTCCAGCAACTTTCAGGGCATTTGGAGATCATTCACCCCCTCAAATTGGCGAAAAACACCCTCTTTTTGCACATTCTGCCCGCCATATCAGCAGTCTGCTATTTCCTAGCTTTTTACACACAGGTATAGTTTTGGATGACTTCTAGGCCTCAGATTGAGATGGTTTCAGTTGCGCCGGAAAGTAGACACAAAGAGCTTTCTAGCAAGCCATCATGAGCCCCATTTCGACATCGGGAAGGCTGCCAATTGCATCCAGCATGTTAGGGGACCTTTTTCAGGCATAAATATGAAGTATTTTTGTAATTTTTGAACCTCAAAAATCTGCTTTTCCCAAATGTGCGTTAAGCTATTTTTATCCTTGGGAAATGATGTAAAGTCAATATAATTTCCGTTTTTAGCAGTTTTTTAGAGATTTTATGGGATATTTTGTGCCTTGGGCTTTGCAAAGCCTCAAGGACAAGTTTAGATATTTTGACTTGGCCAATGGGATAGCTAGTTTCTCCATGAGGTTTTCCTCCCTCAAGCCTATTTATTCCATGGGTTTCATTGTAAATCAGAGGCTGAACTTGAGAGAAGAATTAATACATTGGTCATATGAGCTTTGAAGAATACACTTGTGTTATGATTTTTGGACTGCCTCTTGGATGCTTTTGAGGAGTGATGAAGGATTGTTGATGGATTCCATGACATGGTAGAATGGTATAGTTTTTCTTGCTTTGTTTTTGTCTTCTAGTTTTCATCCATAATACATGCTTCTTGCTGCTATAGATCAGTAGAGATTAGTTTTGAGACATGCCCATGGAGGCACCTCAAAATTCCTGAATCTTCATAGCTTGATGTTTTCTTCTTCCTTAGTTATGCTAAAGAATTCTTAACTGCTCTTTAGTAACTTAAGGATACTGTTTGCTAGTTTTATTTACAAGTTCTATGCATGTTGAGTAGGATGTGTGGTGTGCCCTGCCTACCTATAAGCTGTCCATAATTCTTTCCATAAAACTTTCTCTTTGACTGATTAGTTGATCATCTTGTTGAACCAAGGAGGCCTAGTCCCGATCTAGCCCTTTGCCTAAAACTATGAAAGCTTGTTTGTCAAAGTTCCCAATGACTTAGAGACTATGTTTAGGCGTTCCGACATAGTATTTTGAGTTGTTAGTCCTTCTTATGTGTTTTCCCCAAAGTCTGATAGCCATTTCCCGAAGTTAGAAGGTCTTATACTTCTATGCATGGCTGGAATGTTTGATTTCTATGTATTAATTAGCTCATAGTTGCATTTAGCATGATTAATGGCTTGCTATAACATGTTTATGTCTGCTATAAACTAGTTACACTTGAAATCCCTTGTCTTTCACCAACTTGTTGTCCATTTAATCCATTTTTCCCAAAGATCCCTTCTACCTTGAATCAAATCGGCCCTACAGCAACCTTGCATCATCATCTCATAGCTTCCTTGACCTGTTTGACCCCATAGCCCAATTGATCTGACTTCTTGTTATCCATTTTTATATCTTTGATCAGTTTTATCCCTCACAACTTAAAAAACTAAAAAACCAAAAACTCACTTCATAACTAGCCTAATATCAGAATACCATAAGCAAACACACCGACATCTTTTACACATATAGAGAGAGCCCTCTCTGAGTCTAGGAAGGCTAGGTCCTTGGGCTCCAAAGCTTGGTTTGATGTTACATCGTCATTTGGCTAGCCAATCGGCCAAATCACGGGACCCTAACATAATGGCGATCACGGTGGGACTCTGAGTGATTAAAAAACTTAGTTTCCCTCATCTTTAGAGATCTTTAAGAATACTAGCTGATTGACTTATCCCACCGCTCACTAACATAATGGCGATCACGGTGGGACTTATTGAGTACATGACAGTCTAGCAAACTCTGATAGACTCTTTAGTCCTTCAACATTTAACTTAGACCATCAGCCTTTAGAATCATTCAGAGTAAACTCTCTGTTTCACCATCTTAGCAAAGTGATGAATCAGGTTCATAATACTCTTACATCCTAGGCTGCACATAAAACTTAGAAAAAACCACAAAAAACTCCCTTAGATTGGTTTTTGAAAGTATTGGTGGTGGACCATACACATATACCTCAAAACAACTAAAAATCCACCTGGCGACTCCACTAGCCTCCAGTAGGCCTTACTACCTTGCTAAATTTTAGAATTCCATCCGATTTAGCCACCTCATCGCCACACTAACATAATGGCGATCACGGTGGGACCCTGAGTGATTAAAAAGCTTAGTTTCCCTCATCTTTAGAAGCCTTTAAGAATACTATCTGATTGACTTATCCCGCTGCTCACTAACATAGTGACACTCACAGTAGGACCTTCCGAGTTAGTGACAATCTAAGTACAACTTAGTAACTCCCGAAGTCTCAATCAAGCTTAGTAAACTTAGAGATTTTTTGAGGAGTAGAAAATAGCTCTTTCACCATCTTAGCAAAATGATGAGTCAGTTATAGGAAAACTCTTCCAAACCTTGTATGCACATAAAACTCAGAAAATCCAAAAACATTCTCAGATTAGTTACTGGTGATGGACCATAGCTATCTTCCCAAAAACAACCTAGTTCCACCTGGCGACTCCACTGATCCATCCCTTTTATGTTTGACCATCCTTCACCTTAGTAAAACTTTAGAAAAACCATTCATCCAGAACATTCACCAACTCCACTCTCTCTAAAACTCTGGATCTAAAATCTGGCTTCACGAAGAATCAACACCAAATCCCATCCAGACCCAAATCCCCCTATCATAGTAGATGACCCAGAAAAGATTTTGTGGCAAGCTTCTGAAACTGACCATCTAGCTACTGGTAGATCCATCCGTAGAGCAAGATCTGTACCTAAACATCGCACTATCCTACTAGATTCACCTTTGGGACTAGAGTCATCACAAACTCTTCCCAGGAGAAAATCATATAGTAAGATAAACTTTGACGATCTTGAACCCCTAAGCCCACCACAGAGTCCTATTAGAGAAGCTCCACCTACCACTCCTCCTGACCTCCAGCTTCTCTATCAGTTTGGCTCCTATCATCCCAGATCTGCTCAAAACCAGATCACTAGTCCAAGTTCATCCGCCACACCTATTCAAACCACCTCATCCCAGCCTACTAGTCCTCATCTTGTACATCATCCATTAGCTCCAGTCATGGCAGCCTGGTACGCACCTTTGGTGTTTCCACCGCCCTTGGCTCCTCTCCCAAATAAATATCAAGACAAAATCCCACACTTTACCGGAGAAGACACCACCACAGCTCAACAGCATGTAAGTAGGATTAGCGATGCTTTTGAATACATGGAAGTACACGACGAAACCGTCAGAATGAGAATATTCGCCCAAAGCCTGGGTGGAGAACCCAAAACATGGTTTAAAAGCTTGCCTCCAAACAGTATCCACAACATCCTAGAACTCTGCCAAGTCTTCACGAACAAGTGGGAAGTCCGAAGGAACCCTATTCAAATCTTGTCAGAATATAACAACCTAAAACGGGAAAATGGGGAAAGTGTCCAGGCATACTGCACTAGGTTCAATAGTGTGTATAACGCCCTCCCGCCTCACTTCAAACCCCCACTTGGTTTAATCTTGGCAAAATTCCCTGAAGGTTTTGATCCAGACATGACATATCATCTGAGAGACAAAGATCCCCCTACCCTAGAGGAAATGCAACAAATAGCCATAAAAACAGAAGCCAACTTAGCAGAAAAAAGAGCCAGGACTAGATTAGAAGGAAAAGTCCCATATAGAGATAAGGTCTCCACTTCATCTCCTTCCCTAGATCCTAGAATAGATGGCCTGATCAAATCCATGACAAAGATGTGGGAAAAAATGAGTGAAAAAGTGCCTCCTAGGGACAACCAACCAAACCCTCAAAACCGGAAACAAGGCTTTAGAAAGGATCAGTCTCAAAATAAACCAAGAGGAAATGATCAGCAGATCAGACCATCCTTCAGTGAGAATTATGTTGATGAAAAGAATAAGGATACCGCACCCATTGATGAAAATCATTGGAAACTCATAGGTTCTGATAACGAGAGTAAGGTTTACCTCACAGCAGAAGAGCAAAAGTTATGCTCCCCAAGTCAGGACGAAACCGACTATGAAGATCTCGAAGATCCTGCCATAGATTTTTAGAATGCCATTATAGAAGCTCATAGGCAGTATAACCTTAGAAGCAGAAAAAACCAAGACCACTCCAAGAAGAGTAGCCCTGACACTGCTAAAATCTCTGACACCATCCTTAAAAAAGCCACGGATAGCAACAAAATTATGGCTAAGAAAATTGACCAAAACAAAGATAAAGTTATTCAAACAAGTCTTAGCTCGGATACTCCTAGTACCTCCACAAAGACTCCCGAGGCGACTGTGTCAAACAAGGTCTCAAACCAGAATCAACAAATTAAGAGCATAGAAAAGGTCATGTCCGAAAAAGCTGAAACAAATCTTCCCAAACTACAAACTCCTTTTAGTTTCGAAGGGGAAGTTTCCGAAATAAAAATTACCATACCCCTTACCGAGTTAATAACTATAGATAGGTATAGATCTCAAATTTTCAAAGTTTTTGACATAGGGAGCGAGGCAGATACTTTAAATCTAACTGAAAACAAAACCGAGCTCTTATTCGGCCCGAAAATAGAAGGTCAATACCGAGAAAGATCTGTTTCTCCTTCCTATGAGAGCCCGAACATACGGGACAAGATATTACATAATGCCATGTTAGATTCTGGTACCTACCATAACCTCATGCCTAAAGCAGTCATGGAAAACCTGGGACTGGAAGTAACTCAACCTCTGGTAACTCAAGCAGTCATGGAAAACAATACTCCCATTTATTCCACTCATTCTAATTTAGATTCTTTTATCTTATACAATGAAAGTGATATAAACAAGCAGATAATGGAAAAGGAAGAAGCTCTCAAACCATCAGAAATGCATTTTCCATTACTAGATGCAGAAACTAATAACCAAAACTTCTCTGATCTTTCTCCTGTTAATCCTGCATATCATAAGTCAGAAAATAGATTTATAAATCAAGTTGAAGAAAAGAAATTTGGCAGTCCAATGTACATGGCTGGTGACATTGCTTATGTTAATGATTCTCAAATGTTTGATCAATATGTTGACTTATATGATTTCCAAACAGAAGCTGACTTTGCAGAAGATTCAGTTTTTGATTTTTGGGAGGAAGCTCAGTTTCATAAATTTGAGAAAAGTAAGCAGCCATTACCGGTCATCTATGACACTCATGAGGAGAACCTTGAAAGTTTAGAAGTAAGTGAAGAGTCTCGGACTTTTTGCTCTACTTCACTTCAGCCCGTCAGAGATAACATGCACATGATTGGAAATCAACAGTTTTTCAGCTTTGATGATGAGTTTGAGGAAGATGATGAAATCCTCGAACAGGTTGTAAATGAGAAGCCTTTTCCTGAAATAGTTGAAGAAATCATTTTGGACATGGAATCTTCCTTAACTCCAGATTTGCAGCCACCAAGTTCCATTGAGTTAAAAATTGCAGATGAAGAAGTAGAGGTTAATAAACACATGGGAGTTGTCACATTGTCCTTTCAAGATAATTTATTGTCAAAGTGTATCCTTGTTCATCAACCTGATGACCTTCACACAGTTTTCAGTCCACTTAATCAGAACACATCAGCTTGGAAAGAGAACTACACTGCAATACATGATGAGTCTGACAGTTCGAGTGATCATGAGGAAGAGTTGCTTTACCAGGGGGGTCCCAAATATAGCCAAGTGGAAGAAAGAGTAGTCCTAAATGAAGCCTATATCTCAAAACCTCTAGATCAGGTATTATTCCAAGATCCATTTGTTGTTTTCCTTGAGAAGTCTAAAAGAGTAGTCTTGAATAAATCCTATGTATCAAATCCTCTAGATCAGGTATTATTCCAAGATCTATTTGTTGTTTTCCTTGAGAAATCTGTAGGGGTAGTGGGTTCTATCATAAACAAGTTGCTACCAAGAATGAGAAAAAACTTAAGCTCTACTGTCCAGAAACAAACCAACTGGGAGTGGCCTTTTCATTATTTCTGCATCATGAAAGAACTAAACCAGAATCACCCATGTGAGCATCTACTTGACTGGTTGCATTGGAAAACAGAGTTCACCAAACAAATGTCTATTGTGTACATATTAGATTAGGATAGAAAGACAACAATAGAAAATAAGCTTAGCCTGTGAGCACCTTTTCATTTGTAGTTTGTTTGAAGAAAAAGTGAAAAAGCAAAAAATACAAAAAACAGTGAAAAGTAGAAAAAGAGGGCAGTTTCTAAAAAGCAGTGGTAAGGCCCCATGTTCCAAAAAAAATAGTCTTTCAGAAAGCGAGCAAGTCTAAATGCCGCTACTAGTGCTTTCAATGTCTTGTTCAGCTATCTAGCCTAATCATAGCTGAGCATGTTTAAATTTATTTGCTGATAAGTTAGTGAGTGCCAAGATAGTCAACATTGTGTAAGATTGACTTATCACAGAGCTTAGATTAGCGAGAGATTCTCGTTCCACATGCCTAAAACAGAACCAAAGAGAGAAGCGAGGGATAAAAAACACATTGTACATCTTAACCCCCGCTTGTCTAGTTTCCTTTTGTTGCAAAATAACATTTGTGTGCAGCTTGTCTTTTACGCCGCAAATGCATGACAAATCAGACTGCCTAATCCTGATTTGATCATTTTTAAATTTCATGTTGTAGATTAGAGAATGAAATCCTGTCAAACTTCTTAATCTTGACAGTCGATCTAGTTTTAGGTAGAGAAATGAAGGAGTTCATCAGCTTAATCTGAACTCCCGGCAGATATAAGAGTAGAAATAGATAGGTTCATTTTGCAAAAAGAAAAATATGCATTGTCAAAAGGCTGCTAGTTCAAATGCGCCAAAGAGAAGAAAAATGTTAGGAAAGATAGTGGGGTAGGTAGAAGTATCATTGATGTTAACCATGCTGTCATTTTTCAGAAATAACATCAAGAGAAGGGTAAATTTTGCGCCAATGGAGAAGGCACTGGTCTTCATAAGCCAAAAATCTGAATTCTGGACACCTCCTGACGAGGAGCTGCCCTCCCCAAATGGAGCCACTGTTAGCCATCAGTATTTTTTACATGTTAGTGATGACTATATATACAGCTGAGTTTTCTAGAAACTGATTTCCTTATGTCAATATGTCATCTAGAAAACCCTCCTAAAATTTTTTTTGCCTTTCTACTTTTCAGTCCACCCCTGTCGAAATCAAAACCTCATTGTCACTATCCTATCTAGCTTCAGCCTTCTTGATCTGCCCATCAGCTTTAAAAGGCAAATCCACATCTGTTTCAAAAGTCTCCCCTATGTTAGGAAGTGGCGCTTTAAGACATTTTACCCTTGGCAATCATCAAAAAGCCAAAAAGCCTCCATCTGCTACAGACCAACCATGAATGACCTCTCACTCTGCAAATGAAATTGACAAACTCCTCTAAGTCGCGCCACTCACATCCCCTAGATCTCAACACTGCATAAACCCCAATCTCAAGCTGACTATTAGGTTTTTCACAGTGTTCTATGGTTTCTACAAAGGCAGGGAATATAATTTCATCTCATGGAGTAAATGCTTGAATTTACAGTTAGAGGAACAACTGCTTCTAAATGTAACTTGAGCCTAAGATATGTCTGCAAAACAGAAAGCTACTCATCCAGACTTTACAGCTCTTTCCAGCATGAAAATCACAGTAAGAAAGGGACACCACTGTCTCAGCAAACTGGTAAATTGTCATGGCCCAGAACCTCCTTCATTTACAAGCAGAGGGTTAGGGCGCCTCCTTCATCCACAAGCAGAGGGCGCTGGCCAGTATTGACTTTGAAGATTGCAAAAGTCCAGGTTTGCCTTTTACTGAACAATGAAACAATATCTCCAAGTTTTATGAATGTGAGTGATGATCATAACAGGAATAGAGTTTGAAATATGCTAGCTCAAAGGAAAAAGAGTCTTGTCTGATAAAGGAGGTCATCTGAAGCTTTCAAATCATGTGAATTGTTGAACTTTAGAAAGGCATGTCACTGGTAAAAATTCCAATCATAAGTAGCCTGCTTGTCCACAAGATCAAATGGAATAGATGCTGACAAAAAATGCCATTACACAGGCAGAAAGAAAGTTCTTGGTTTTTCAAAAAGCACTGACCTCCATAGTCACAGAGACTATTTTTCAAGTAATTTGTCATGAGATGACCAAAGCAAATGATGACATTTAAGTCACCCTCAGAGCAGTACAGGAAGACAGTGACACTTTGGCTAGGGTTTTTCTGAAGCACTGTAGTGTTTGCAAGCAAAGTTGCCAGTATTGATGTGTTTTAAGTTGATTGCTTACCATCATAATCACGCAAACCCTTGTCATACAGCCTTATCACATAATCCTCATATACTTTGCCAAGTGAAGGGCCTCCTCCTTTTATGAGCAGATGGCCAAAGCCTTGGATGTTGTTAAAGACTGATTGATCTAAGAGACAGTGGAAAGAGACAAAGGAAGAAAGCTAAAAGGTCTTTACACCAGGTAAATGATAGTGTTTATGATACAAAAGTATTGGTTTTCCTATTCAAATGAAAATGTCTGTCAAACTGTACCTATATTGGAAAGGAGACAATATTGAATATATGCATGCATTGATACCAAAAAGGAGCAGTTTCTTTAAAGGAAATGGTTAAACAGTACTCCACTATCACCTGCCCAGAAGTCTAAAGGAGCTCTTTTTGAGTAAAACAGAGAAAATATGGTATGAAGGGATGCAAGCTAAAATATAGCACTTACAATCCAAAAGGGAACTTGTTTATCACCTGGAAGCAGGAACTGACACCATGTACAAAAAGAGCTTTTGCCAAAAGCCTGCACATCATATAGCCATCAGCATATCAAGACAGAGTTTCTGGAAATGAGTTTTATTAGCTCTGGGCAGCACTCAAAACCCATGAAGCACTTCACTATTACAAATCCAATCAAAGGACATCTACAAGATTCTGTCAAAACCGAGCTTAAAAAGAGGAGGCATTTCTGCAAAGCAGGGAACAGTCAGGACATTTTATCACAAGTCATTATCCAGTTTTGAAAACTTTGAAATACATGGAAAGAGAACCAGCAGACAGGGCTTTTTGAGTTCCATCACCAAGAAGATATCACCTTTTGAGTTATTGTTCATTATGTTCAAAAAAGTCATTTAGCATATGATCATTGTTTGGATAGTTTAAAAAGAAACACAACCTTTTATTATTCAAAGAACAGAGGTATTGTATACTACACCTACAGGCAGGGAAGTATTTGAGAGAGAGGCGCCCTTATCAAATCAGGAGGTCATGATCAAGTCCAAATAGGGTCAGCAAGTTTGGCACCTACTGTAGATGAAGGTTGAAGAAACTATCAAAGAACAAGAGCTGTTAAAACAAGTTGACAAAACTAGCCCTGTCCTTCAAATAACAAAGCAGTTTGCAGGTATTCTCTTGACTGTTTTAAAGGAAAGGGTTACTCTATCTCATGTATATGACCAGTATTGTTAAAAACAGTGGCAGAGATGATGTAGGAGTTATGGAAATATTTTTCAAAGCAAGAAGTTCGATGTTAAAATGTCACCCAAAGAACAAAACAGGAAACCACTATTCGAACACCGGTACATGAGTAAGACAAGTTCCGGTTTTTTAAGCCTTTGTGGTTTTTATAAAAGGTAGGTCCGTGATTGACACGGTCTAAAGGTATGGCTAATCTCCAATACAGATATGGAATACACCAAAATTATTAAAAAATCAAAGGGTTTTTCAAAAAACGCCTTGCAAAAGCCAAACCTGACCTTCACCTTACATTCAAAGACTAAGGTGACCGTTGAGAAGATTTGAAGTGTCATAAGGTTGAAGTAGGAGGGTGAGAGGTTCATTTTCAAAATTTAAAACAAAGCTCCACGCCACCCTCAGCATCGAAACAACAAATTTCTGGTCGATTTGCAGAGTGTGGCACTGATAAACGCCGAGCGACGCGCCTGGAAGCCCGCGCGACGCGCCTGGGGGCGACTTTACAAAGGCCACCTGTGTTAGCGCGACGCGCCTGTACAGTGGCGCAACACGCCTGTACAGGCCGCCCGACCACCCGACAGGCCGACCCGACAGGCGTTTTTTTTTGCGCGACGTTCAATCTTTAAAGAGTGCCGCGCAGTTTGAAAGGTCTCCAGAGCTGATCCAACTCTCCTCCAAGGTTTTTTTCAACGATTTCAAGAGGTATTTCGAAACTTCATCCACATTTCCGAGATTTCCAAATGATAAAAGTCAGTTTTTTTGCATAGGCATATCCGTTGAAACAGCATGTATGGTTGAAAGTTTTTCTCCCCAAAGATATATATTCCGCATTAAAAGGGTCTTGATTATTGCAAAAAAGGGAATCTTTACAACTTTTTGCTCAAAGATTTGGAGCCTTTAAAACCCTGGTACCTCTGCTCTAAATATAAATCTGACTGTATATTCACACCAAGGTTAAATGAGCATGTTTTTGTTTAAAAAGTGACATGCATGGTGAATAGTGAATTAGTGGGAGAAAGGGTTCTTGGTCAAGCAGAAGTGTATAGGTTGAAGCTCCGGAGGAAGCTTGTTCACATTACTCATAAAAAGACAGTATTCAATGAATTGTTAGTTGGCTGCCTTGTATTGTTCAAATCTTATTGACAAAGTTGCCATCCATCCAAGCAGAGGTTTTTATAACATAACCAGAAGGTTACATTCGTAAGGCGCCATTGATTGCTTTGAAGGGATAAAACTCACATAACCTCTGCCTAAAAACTTGGAAGCCTTCAAACTCTGTCAGCTTTGCTCAGGATTGTTACAGTGACTGCTTAAATAGCACTAAGGGTTGATTTCACATATACAAGTTAGTTCAAGGTTGGCACACTTATACAGGGCAGAGTTTTTTTATGATTGCAAAAGTTACCATGGAAAGGAGTAAGAGGTATTGAGTGACATCTTAAAACTCACAAGAACAGGGTAATCAAAGCACTTCTCACAGCAAACTCCTTCTAGCAATCTGCCCCTCTTGTTCACAGTATTATTTCCTACTGTGAATTTGTTGACAGAGATTTTCCAAAGGTGAACAGGACACTTTCTGAAGGGCAGGTTTTTTGATGGGAATTTAATATTGGAGACAGAGATATAAATGTGGTGGTTGATCTCTTAAATTCACAAGTAAAGGGTGTTTTTCCTAAAACACTGTGCACTGATATTTCACCTAACCTAAGTCTCCTTTTTCTTTCACTGTATGGTCTCTTCTATAGAAATCTGTTGACAGAGATATTCTAAGGGTGAGTAGGGCCACTTTCTGAAGAGCAGGGTTCTAATATTTGAGTTTTTTCTTGGAGACACAAATACAAGTATGTTGATTGGCCTCTAACAAACTCACAAGAAGAATGATTTCTTAACACTGTATACAGGAAATCTACACAGCAGTTTGTCTCATCTTTACATATGGTACCCTATTGAGAATTTTTCCTGGCTGAGGTACATCCAAAGGTGAAAGGCTGGTTTTAAGGAGAGCAAAGGTTGTGTATTCAAAGAAACATTGTTGCAATCCATCCAAACCACATTGTTTATCTGTCCAAGCAGCATATTGACACAGTTTGACTCCAGCAGAGCATTTTACATACAGTGAAGGCAAGCTTATTCCTCAAAGATTTTTCAGTCAAGATGTCTTTCAGGCAAGACAAATGTGAGCAGCATGACAATGATAAACAGAGTGCAAGAAAGTAGAAAAAGATAGGAAGAGGCCGAATGCAGCATCCCGCAGTGATAAACAAGCAGCTTCAAGAAGCGCCTAAAGACTTTAAGGAAGGGAAAAGCATATCAGCCCTTGATATTTTGGCCTCAGCTTCAAAGAATGTTGCTATGGACCCTTGAGGGTCATGCATGCCAATTTTGGGCCTATTTC
This sequence comes from Pinus albicaulis, assembly GCA_034641835.2. Lineage (NCBI taxonomy): Eukaryota > Viridiplantae > Streptophyta > Pinopsida > Pinales > Pinaceae > Pinus > Pinus albicaulis. The sequence continues at coordinate 1,355,622,248 of CM076574.1, forward strand.
GGCAACTTTTTGTTTTTTGGCATTTTTTGGGTTTTTGGTCGAAAACTCATAATTTCGCCATTTCAGTTTGAGGAATTGTCAAGGGAGGAGGATGACACCGATAGATGCCATAATTCTATGAGCAGGTCTCCAGCGATTTTCAGGGCATTTGGAGATCATTCACCCCCTCAAATTGGCGAAAAACACCCTCTTTTGGCACATTCTGCCCGCCATATCAGCACTCTGCTATTTCCTGGCTTTTTACACACAGGTACAGTTTTGGATGACTTCCAGGCCTCGGATTGAGATGGTTTCAATTGCGCCGGAAAGTAGACACAGAGAGATTTCCAGCAAGCCCTCATGAGCCCCATTTCGACATCGGGAAGGCTGCCAATTGCATCCAGCAAGTCAGGGGACCTTTTTCAGGCATAAATATGAAGTATTTTTGTAATTTTTGAACCTCAAAAATCTGCTTTTCCCAAATGTGCGTTAAGCTATTTTTATACTTGGGAAATGATGTAAAGTCAATATAATTTCCATTTTTAGCAGTTTTTTAGATATTTTATGGGATATTTTGTGCCTTGGGCTTTGCAAAGCCTCGAGGACAAGTTTAGATATTTTGACTTGGCCAATGGGATAGCTAGTTGCTCCATGAGGTTTTCCTTCCTCTAGCCTATTTATTCCACAAGGATTCATTGTAAAACAGAGGGTGAACTTGAGAGAAGAATCAATATATTGGTCATATGAGCTTTGAAGAACATACTTGTGTTATGATTTTTGGACTGCCTCTTGGATGCTTTTGATGAATGATGAAGGATTGGTGATGGATTCCATGACATGGTAGAATGGTATAGTGTTTCTTGCTATGTTTTTGTCTTCTAGTTTTCATCCATAATACATGCTTCTTGCTGCTATAGATCAGTAAAGATTAGTTTTGAGATATGCCCATGGAGGCACCTCAAAATCCCTGAATCTTCATAGCTTGATGTTTTCTTCTTCCTTAGTTATGCTAAAGAATTCTTAACTACTCTTTAGTAACTTAAGGATAATGTTTGCTAGTTTTATTTACAAGTTCTATGCATGTTGAGTAGGATGTATGGTGTGCCCTGCCTACCTATAAGCTGTCCATAGTTCTATCCATAAAACTTTCTCTTTGACTGATTTGTTGATCATCTTGTTGAACCAAGGAGGCCTAGTCCCGATCTAGCCCTTTGCCTAAAACTATGAAAGCTTGTTTTTCAAAGTGCCCAATGACTTAGAGACTATGTTTAGGCATTCCGACGTAGTTTATGAGTTGTTAGTTTTTCTATTATGTTTTCCCCAAAGTCTGATAGCCATTTCCCGAAGTTAGAGGGTCTTATGCCTCTATGTATGGCTGGAATGTTTGATTTCTATGTATTAATTAGCTCATAGTTGCATTTAGCATGATTAATGGCTTGCTATAACATGTTTATGTCTGCTATAAACTAGTTACACTTGAAATCCCTTGTCTTTCACAAACTTGTTGTCCATTTAATCCATTACGCAAAGATCCCTTCTACCGTGAATCAAATCGGCCCTACAGCAACCTTTCATCATCATTTCATAGCTTCCTTGACCTGTTTGACCCCATAGCCCAATTAATCTGACTTCTTGTTATCCAGTTTATATCTTTGATCAGTTTTATCCCTCACGAACTTTAAAAACCAAAAAAACCAAAAACTCACTTCATAACTAGCCTAATATCAGAATACCATAAGCAAACACACCGACATCTTTTACACATATAGAGAGAGCCCTCTCTGAGTCCAGGAAGGCTAGGTCCTTGGGCTCAAAAGCTTGGTTTGATGTTACATCGTCATTTGGCTCACCAATCGGCCAAATCACAGGACCTAATATAATGCACTATGGAAACCCCTCATAATTAAATACAAAGAGTAAAGGGAGCTCTACTTGAATGGTTCATGAGGCACAATACTTGCTAAGGTTTTCCAAATGGGGTAGCAAGCTAAGTGGGCTTGATTGTGGGGAAAACTCCATAGTTAAGCGCACTTGAGCCAGAGGCGTTCTGGGATGGGTGACCTCCCGGGAAGTCCTGGTTACCGAGTGAAAGACCCAGAAGTGATGATTGACTCTATGTGATTCATTTCACTAGTTTCAATCCCACTTCTTCACCCCTGTGAGCATCACCCAATGCAATGAGTGCTAAGGGGACTATTCAAAAATCATGATAAATTAGTCAGTTACGACTACCTATCATGGAAATGGTCATTGATAAATGCCTTACTTAACGTATTTGAAACCCAAAAATGATATCTAATATAATACACCGCGCAAACCCCTCATACTTAAATACAAATAGTAAAGGGAGCTCTACTTGAATGGTTCATGAGGCACAATACATGCTAAGGTTTTGCAAATGGGGTAGCAAGCTAAGTGGGCTTGATTTTGGGGAAAACTCCACAGATAAGTGTGTTTGAACTAGAGGCGTTCTAGGATGGTTGACCTCCTAGGAAATCCTGGTTACCGGGTGCAAGCACCGAAAGTGATCATCGACGCTATGTGATTCATTTCACTAGTTTCAATCCCACTTCTTCACCCCTGTGAGCATCACCTGATGCAATTAGTGCTAAGGGGACTATTCAAAAATCATGAGAAATTAGTCAGTTACGACTACCTGTCATGGTCATATATGAATGACTTACTTAACATAGTTGAATACCAAAAATGATATCTAATATAATGCACTACGGAAACCCCTCATACTTAAATACAAAGAGTAAAGGGATATCTACTTGAATGATTCATGAGGCGCAATACTTGTTAAGTTTTTGCAAATGGGGTAGCAAGCTAAGTGGGATTTATTGTGAGGAAAAATCCATAGTAAGTGTGCTTGAGCCAGCGACGTTCTAGGATGGGTGACCTCCCGAGAAGTCCTGGCTACCATGTGCAAGCCCCGGAAGTGATGATTGACACTATATGATTCATTTCATTAGTTTCAATCCCACTTCTTCACCCCTATGAGAATCACCCGATGCAATGAGTGTTAAGGGGACTATTCAAAAATCATGAGAAATTAGTTAGTTACGACTACCTCTCATGGAAATGGTCATAGATGAATGACTTACTTAACGCAATTGAATCCCAAAAATTATATCTAATATAATGCACTGCAAAAACCCATGATACTTAATTATTAAATAATTATTTGATAATTATTCCTTGTCACATCTGACTAAATCACTTAGGAATAATTTAATAAATCACAATTTATTTACTATTCCTTAATTACTTTTTTGGAATAATTGTTAAATCGTTATTTAATAATTATTCCAATTTCACACCTTTCTTAATTCTCTCGAAATAATCAATAAATCATTTTATCTTTTAATTATTTCTAAATTAGGATATTTCGCCATCTTGAATATATTTTCTCTCTCCAAAAAATATAATAAAGTACTCCTAACAGTTAGATCTTGATTTGGTCAATAATATTATATTTCCCAATTTCAAGATCAACCCAATATTTTGTTATAAATAAGAGGGTTTTTTTCCATCATTCCTCACCATGATCATTATCATCGTCACCACTACTGTCTTCTTGCATTCGAGCTCCTACTAGAGTCCTACATATTGTTTTGGGTTTTTCACATATTGAGAGAGAGAATCGATCACTGAAGCATCAAGGACATCTAAAGGACCCATCCCACTGAGGGGGATTTGCAGACCCTTTTTGAGTTCTCCTTCACCAGGTGTTATCAATAAATATTATTATTCATTTTAAAGTCTTTCCATATTGGGTTATTACATTGGATATCTATTGTTGTTTGTTGTTTTGGATCACATATATATTTTTACTACAGGTTTCTTCTTGTTTTACTATTTCAGATCTGAGACACAAATGACCACTTATTGTTGTTAGGGTCACTTGTTACCAGCGACTTAAGTGAAGTGTTTTTGGTACACCTTCCAAGAAATTTTATACTAACATTAGTGCACATGAATCATCTAATTAATCCTACGCTGCAATTCATTAGGTTCTTCATTAATATCTTGTAACCTCTTCATGATTTTTGTACTAAGATAGAGCGGGATGACAATTTCTAGACCATATACTAATTGAAAAGGGGAGACAAAAATATACTTTTTAGTGTTGACCCTATCTGCCCAAACAACATATTTCAACATAATATTCTAGTTTCTCTTTTTGGAATTTAAATATTTCTTTAAGATTTTCAAAATGTTCTTGTTAGTGGAATCGGCCAAATCATTCCCCTATGGATAATAGGTTGTTGATTATCCCAAACTAACCTCATAATTATCGCAAAAAAATTGAAACATCACAGAGCAAAATGGTTTAGCATTGTCATTAATATTTTTATTAGGGAACCCAAAATGAGAGAAGATGTTTTCTACTAGAAAATACATCACTAGGCTTATCATTAATTTTCTTTAAACGAATGGCTTCAAACCATTTCATAAAAAAATATGTGGTATTTATGATCCAGTAGTGTTGGCTACTGGAGAGAGGATGGATCTCACCAATGAAATTAAGTCCCCATTGTTGGAATGGTGCTTTGGCTACAATAGGTTTCAAAGGTAATGTGGTCAATTTTTGCTTCCCAACAAAGATCTAGCATTGATGATAGGTCGAACCTTTTTATTTACATCTATGAACAGTGTGGTCCAATATAGTTCGCTTCTTAGAATTCTATGTGTGGTTTCCTTCCAAGCGTAGTTCCCACCACACACGCTATTGTGATGTTGAGCAATAAGGTAATTGGTTTGGTTTAGTAAAATACAATTAATTAATACACCTACCAGTTATTTCCAATATAGTTTACCATCTATTATACAGTATCTTATAGACTTAAATTTTAAAGAATGTTTTTCTTATTTAATCACATGAAATGGAAACTGCAAAGTCTTGAGGTAGGCTATGATATCTCCATACCACTCAGATGATGAAAATCGTTTACTGACTAGTGTGGAATTTTTTTGATGTGGAAATAACTTTGACTGCTTATCCTTCTCTGTATATCTAGATTGTATAGTGGGGTACATGAGAGTGTATTGGTTAAATCGTAATGCCTCAAGGTTTCCCTTGATTAAAAAAATTTCTAGTCCCTGTCCTTTGATGATTTTGATGGGTTTTAATTCAAGATCATACTCTTGGACCATAGCTATCCATTTTCCGCGTCTTCCCTCCACACCATGTTGTATCAATATATCCTTAACTATCAGATGAGGGAGGTAAATGATAGACTTAGACTGTAGAATGTATTCTCCAAAAGGATTTAAGGTTTTTACTAAGGCATGGGCTTGTTTCTTGATTATATTATACTTAATTTCAACAGCCTGCAAAGCTTTATTGAAAAAGGAAATCGGTTATTCATGGCCATTTTGATTCTTTTGAAAAAGAACTGTAGCAATCGTATCCTTTGATGTGAAAAGGAATATGGTGAAATCCTTGGTACAGGCAGGGTTAACTAAGAATGGGGCTTCCATAATGGCTTGTTTAATTCTCTCAAAATAAACCCTATCTTCCTCATTCCACTTTACTTCTCTTCCCTTCTTGAGCATATTTATTATATGTTTGACAATTTCTACAAATTTTGGAATAAATATACATAAAAATTTAATTTTTCCCAAGAAAGCTTGAATTTCTTTCTTTGTTCGGGGAAGAGGAATTGTTTATATGGCCTGAACCCTTTCAAGATCAATCCTAACTCCTTTTTGTGATACGATATAACCAATAAGTTTGTCTTCACTCATAGCGAAGAAATATTTTTTAAGATTCAATCATAAAATCAGTGAAAATTTTAGGGGCTAATTTTAGCCCAAAGGCGAATTTTAAGGTATTTTAAATTTTATTAGGGTGAATTTTTTTATATAAAACCCATTTTTTATAGTTTAATAAAGTTAACCCAATAAATATTTTAAAAATAATTAATTATTAAGTATTAGCCCACCAAAAAAAGGGCGCATAAAAATGGAAAAATGAAATTCGCCCCGATTTTTTTGGGTTGGAGCAGATTTCCATGGCATTCGCCTGGATTTACACGGTCGAAAGGAGGGGTTACAGTGATTCACCCCAATTTTTTCAATGGTTAGGAGAGGTGGCTGGCTGCTGGACACCGATCTTCTTGCTAGCTGAGCAAGGCCGACCCTCTCTGTTCTGTTCTCTGGT
>CM076574.1:1355628495-1355783495 GCA_034641835.2 Pinus albicaulis
TGGGGAAAGGAAAGCAATTGTTTTGATACTTTAGATTGAATGAATGGATAGTTCGGTGTGAGGGAGGTAGAAGAGGGCAATAACGGCTTTCAGTCCTCTTCAGCAGATGTGGAAAATTAAGCAACTCAAGGCGAGCAAAGTAGTCAATAGATTTCACCTTTATCACTCATTTGTTTAATTTAAAGAAGAAAATAAGGAAGAAAAAAGTACACATGAAACATCAGTAAACTTACAATCACAGAGAGAAAAACACCATCAAAACATAGAGCCACATGGATCCCAAAGAGTGCTACAAACCCTGGTCTATTCCTTTGCCAAAATTGCAGAGATGAAATGTATAATGAAGTGCCAAGCAATCCCAACTGTCCAACCCTGAAAATAACTGAAGAACTACAAGATATAGACCAGCATAACTCATCCCCATGCCTCTAGGGGTTGAGCTCACCATTATATGAGCTGTTTAACCAAGATCTAAACTAAAAACTGGAAAATAAGCAATGAAACAGCTTGCCTCTATAAGATAGGAAACTGATTCATTTAGTTACATTTCACTTTTTGGTAAATGAATCTACTTGAATGAGTAAAAATGTGCCAAAATTACATCAAAGTCATGAAATTACATCAAGTTACATCAATATCTGTACATAAGATGATAAAAAATTCAAACTGGCCAAAACTAGGCGAAAATCTGAACCGTTGAGTGAAAATTAGGCCAAATTTCCCAATGCGTCGCGCCTGAAATCTCTATGCATAGCGCCACTTTGAGGCTGATTTTGAGGGCCTTCCCGAAGTCAAAATTGAGCATAGAATAGCTCGTTGGAAATCTCTACCTGTCTACTTTCCAACCCAAGTGGAATTTCTGAATTTGGTTGCCATTTGCCCCTCGAAAAATCAAATCTCCCAACACTGCTTCCTGTGTGTGCAAAAAGTGGCAGAAAGGTCATTTTTAGGGTGTTTTTTACCCTTCAGGCATTTCAAAACTTGTCAAAATCCTTATGTAATGGATAGGCATGCATAAATTTTGATGAAAAATCTAGAAATGAAAGTTTTCTTCAAGAGGAGCTGCCAATTATAAGCGCGCGCCAAGTGCCGCTACGCGTCGGGCAAGAAAATCTTTTTTAAGACCAAAATTTTCAAAATTGACAAAAATTTTCCCGAATTTCTTGAAATTTGGGCTGAATTTCCACCATCAAGTGCTATGCTAGGCCAAAGAAGCTTCGGCCAAGATTTGGAGTCTATCATGCCTTTTGCAACGCTTCAGTGCCTTCTTTAGTCTTGCTTTCAGGATCTTGATCCTCGCTTTGCAAACATGATTCCGCGCCCAATAATGGTTCTTCATGTGCCTTAGCATGTTCTTTTCCTTGTTTTCCTTCTCCAACAACTTCTCAAGATGAATATTTACTTTCTCAAGCCAAGTCTCTCTATCATCTTCAATCTCCCGCTCAATGGATGTCATCTCGGTTTGGCTTCTTTGGGCAGCTTGCCGGTTCTCACGGATGTTTTGCAACTCCATGATTGTTTTCTGATCTTCCAACTTTTTTTTTCGCTTCTCCAGGTAATTTATGATCCATTGGTCTCTCTGCAACTTGACGGTCAATGTTTCTATCTCTACCTTCTACTCCTGAATGGTCTCTCTCAACTTTGAGCTTGGAGAGCTCAAATCCTCATCAATCAGTATGAAACCTGTTTCTTAGCCTCCTGAAGGGCCCTCATCCTGCATAGGCCTCTTACCTCTGTCCTGTACCTGTACCTGTGTTTCTGATGACGGAAACGAGACCCCTCCCACCCCAGGTGGAGATAGTACTCGTCAGGCTGTTGCGAATAATCCTCTAGTGCCTCTCTGATAAGTGACATATGTCGACACACTAGTAGTTTCTGCCTCCTGACCTCCATACTGATGTGAAGGTTCACCTGCATCATGGACAACCTCTGGAGGAACCTGAGGAGCTGTGAAGAAATCATGGGAAATGAAATCCTCCCATGAAATACCCTGCAATCCAAGCTAATGTACAACCACAATCTTGATGAGTGCATAGTGATAAATACTGTTGTACTGCTGCTCGGGAGTTTTCCTCTACACAAGAGTGGTCATTCTCTCGATATTCCAGCACATGAAATAAGGGATGTTCATCATCCTCACCATGGTGAAATGCATCAATAACCTGATGTGGTAGGCATAGAGGTGTGAAAACAGGCCCTCACAACTGAAATATCTGATAATGATTTTCATCAAAGGCGCATAGGATTCCTTTAGGAACTGGAATGGGAACACCCTGCTGAGTTGCCTCACAAAGCTAGGCCTGATGTATGGTTCATAATGCACTCTGTCCACCTATTGTCTTTTGTTCCATTTTTCACCCACATTAAGTATTCTGGTTGCTTGAGAAATAGTTTCCGGTGTCAAAGTGAAATTTACACCAGCAAGAGTTACCTGACCATCATGTAAATGCAATACAAACAAACGAGCCAACTCTTGATGATGATGGATCCTAGCAATCATTTCACAAAACTGATAGAATTCATTGATGAGCGGCACAGATTAATTCAAATGAGGTGTTCTCTCCCATCTTCCTTACCTTTGAGGCCAACCACAGGTGCATGTGGCTATTAGTGGAGATACTATCACAAGTCGTATAAGTGTATGGTGTCATGGTGTTCAATGTCTGTAAAGTGTATGCTGGCTTGCCATTGAGATGAGAATGAGAATTTAGGTCTTTATTTTAATTTCCCAAATGTGTGTTTGGTGGAGGGCCCATGGGAAATAGGGGAATAGGAACAATGAAGTTTTTATATCGATGGAATTTGCCTTTTATTCAGTTGTCAAATATGAAACAGGAGACGACCCTTATTTTTAGGATAAACTTGGGATTTGGGGAAACTTTTACAAATGGGATAGGGACAGTGGGAATGAGATGGTATGAGAGGATTTAGGGATTTAAGGGAGATAGGGGAATGGACTGTAGTGGTGAGATTACAATGAGGGGGAGTAACAACAAGGTGGGGAATGGAGTATTTGGCACCACAATCAATTTTAAAACTTGACTGAAGCTAAGGAAACAATTTTTGTGAATGACTAAGTTTAAATTTTGTATTAAATTCTCACTAATCATCTTCAAACATTTCAATGTACCCCAATAGAGGTCCACATATAGGAGTAGCAAAATGAGAAAAAACCGAGTCAATTTAGTTTGGAAACAATAGCCAAAAATTTGTATTTATGCGCCCGATTGCATGACCCCTTTGCCCGGTGCGTCGCCTGTAACGCGCGACAGTTTAAATTTGCACAGTGAAGAGAAGCCCTATGCGTCGCGCTCAGCCAATGCGCTGCGACAGTTGCCCAGTGCGACACGCCAGCTAATTTCACCGCAGTTTGGCCTCCAAACCTATTTCTTCACTCCTCCACGATTTTCTTTGGCTCATTGATGTCTTGGCTTGCAAATGAATTGTTGAAACACAAAATATCTTTATGCCAAAGATTTTGATTTTTGATTTGAAAAAACCCACTTTACAATGTTTGAAAACTTTGGCAGTTTTCAAATGAACTTTGTTTTGCTTGATTTTTTATTTTTGGACTGAATGATGAATTTCTTGTCTATTTTGCAGGGATGGATGGCATAGAGTTTTGAAAAATGGGACCAGGGCTGTTGATGGAGCATTATTACAACTGAAGAACTTAAAAATTACATTGCATTTATTACAAACGGATAAAATAGACAAATTTTCTTCAAAATAGAGTTTTGAAGAAAAATCATTATCAAGCATTATGATGATGAAATTTTTGCACTGATACCTTATTTGAAGCTTCCTCATGTGCCTGCTGACATTATTAGACACTCTGAAGACCAAATTAACGAAACCCTAGACCTAATGAGACTAAAAACCCTAAAAAGACTCTTTGCCAACCAGGAGACCAAACATGACTGTAAATGATTTTGATGAACAGAACTAGACCAGCAGGTACATGACATGAGGGATATAAGTGATAAGACCCTACTGTCAGATGATCCATGCTCCTAATGGAATGCAGCTAACTGAACTGAATGAGACACCTAAAATGAAATGAAACAAGAGAAATTTGATCTCTGACTGAGGGATGAAGATACCGACTCTAACATTGGCTCCAATGGGGATGGTAGCTCCTTGGAGGTGCCAAGAACTACAGATTTCTGGGAGAGTAGGCAGTGCCTTTGTCCATTGGGCTATGGAGTCCATAACTTCAAAAAATCAACACAAGACTCTTGACTCAATTTTATTGTCTGAAAATTAACTCAAACTGACTCAATTTTGAAACCAAAATGACTGAAATCAATATTCAGAGTTATAGCCTTCACCTCGAGCCCCAAACTGAATAAAAGATCACAACACACACTTGCAATGAAACTGAAATAAACTGGTATGTACAATGAGAATGTAAAACATCAGAAAACATTTCAGAAATGATACCACTTGAGCATCCGACCATTGACCGGCCCTCCTGGACAATCTTCCCCGTTCATCTCTTTCAGGAGAAAAGCATTCTGACCCCGATAGGCAGCAATTTTAAAGAGTCCCTTCCAGAGATTTTCGAACTTACCATGCTTACCCTTTTCCTCATTTCGTGCATCTCATTTTAGCACCACTTCTTCCAATTGAAATTTGTCTGCCTTTGCTTTTCTATCATATATTTTCTTAATTCTCTCTTACAACTTGAACGTGTTTTGAAAAAATTCTTCTCTATTCTGCTGCAAATGGATCATTTGATTTATTCTTCTTTGCATATGATCATCTTCACTGCCAGCTTCCTGCAGAAGTTTGACCACTGGAACTACGAGAGAGGTAGGAAATATCGTGTCAACTCCATATACTAGCTCAAAAGGGGACATACCAATGGATTTCTTCTGACTCACTCTGTCTGCCCAAAGTGCATTAACCAAATTCTTATGCCAACTTTTCTTGTTTATCTCCAGCAGCTTTTTAATAATGTTGACCAAAGATTTATTGGAAGACTCCGCCAATCCATTGCCTTGTGGATGATGTGATACTTGTTACAAAACTCAACCATTCTTTTTGATTTGAAAGCTGCTGCGTTATCAGTAATTAACTTATTCGGGAAACCAAAGCGAGACAAAATATTATTCTCAAGAAACGAAATTATTACCGAATCTGTAGCTTGCCTGGTGGGAATTGCTTTAATCCATTTCGTGAAATAATCTGTCGCTGTGAGGATCCAACTATGTTGAGCTGAAGAAGCAGGATGGATCTCGCCAATGAAATCCAAACCCCACTGCTGAAAAGGAGCACTTAACTCAATGGGCTTAAGCGACAAACGCTGCAATTTCTTCCTCCCTTAAAAAATCTGACATTCATGACAGCTTTTGACAGTCTTATACACATCAGAAAAAAGAGTCAGCCAATAATATCACGCTCTCAAAATTTTTTTGGCCGTTGTTTTCTAGAAAAGGTGACCCCTGCAATATCCCTTATGAAAATCCTCCATAACCTGCTTTGCTTCTTCTTCAACCAAACAATTCAGCAAAACACCAACTGGATCTTTCCAATAGAGTGCATTGTTCAAAATACAAAACTTGGTAGCCTTCAATTTCAGAGTTCTACTTTTGTTTTTAGCCATTCCTGATGGTGGTGACAAATTTTGGAGCACATATACAATATCTGAATACTAAGGAGAATAAACAAAGATTTCTGATACCTGAATTAGCGAGCTTTCTTCATTTTCCTTGGACATAGCAGCAATGAGATTAATGTCCAAGGCATGTAAATTTGATTAAGCCATTAGCTTAGCCAGCCCTTGTCCTTTGATAAGCTTTGTAGGCTTTATCTCCACATCATACTCCAACAAGGAAGCAATCCATTTTCCTCGTCTCCCTTCCGAATCTGTTTGCACTAAAACATCCTTAACAGCAGCATTAGGAACATAAGCAAGAATATGAGAATGCAGAATATATACTCAAAAATATTTCAATGCTTTCACTAAAGAAAGAGATTTCTTTTCAATGATGTTATACTTTAAGGCTGCATCTCTTATGGTTTGGCTGAAAAAAACAATTGGTTTTTCATGCTGATCTCTTTTCTGCATCAATACTGCTACCATAGTATGCTCCGAAGCAAATGAAAACAAAATAAAATCCTGAGTATAATCCGGGCTGATCAAAACCAGAGCTGAAGAAAGAGCCAACCTCGCTAAATTGAAAGACTTTACAGCCTCCTCAGTCCACTTTACTACGCTATCTTTCTTAAGCATGTTTGTAATCTCTCTTAGATGTTCGGCAAGATTAGGCACAAAGTGACGTAAGAAATTCATCTTACCATTGAATGATTGAATCTCCTTTTTATTTCGGGGAAGATCAATTTGCTGAATAGCTTCTACTCGAGCTGGGTCAATGCGGATGCCATCCTTTGATATTATGTGACTAAGAAGTTTTCCCTCATCCATGGCAAACAAACTCTTCTTCGGATTGAGTGACACCCCATACTTTCTACATCGCTGAAAAACAATCTTCAAATGGTAAAGGTGCTCTTCATCAGAATTATAAAATACTGTCAAATCATCAAGATACACAACTAGAAAAATATCCTTCTCATTTGCAAATGCCATATCCATTGCCCGCTGAAATGTCGCACCAACATTCTTTAAACCGAAAGGCATTTTAGCATAATGGAAAGTTCCCCACAGAGTGGTGAACGTTGTTTTGTCTCTATCATCCTCATGGACCAGAATTTGATTATACACGTAATAACCATCGAGTAGCGACATACGAGATGCTCCAACTACTCGTTGAAGTATGTGATCCATTTTGGGCAACGGATAATTATCTTTCAAAGAAACCTTATTCAGATTCCTAAAATCAATGCATAAGCGAATCTCATCTGTCTTCTTGCGTACAGGCACCAAATTAGAAATCCAGTCTGAAAACCTTATGGGAATGATGATACCAGCCTTGTACAACCGATTGAATTCCTTTTCTATTGACGGTAGCAACTTCGGATTTATTCTTCTCAATTTTTGTCGAAAGGGCTTTTGATTTGGCTTGATTGGAATGGTGTGCTGAATTATGTTTGTATCATATGTCTTCAAATATGAATAGTCCCAAGCAAATACATCAGAAAAAGATGACAACAAACTGATATACTTTGATTTTACCTGTGGGGATAATGCTTTAGAAAATTTCACCATCTTTGGATTTTCAGCTGATCCAATGTTCACATCTTCAACTCCCTTTTCGGTTGGCCGCAAGGTTGGTTTTCAAGCTACGTCATCTTGATCGAAAAGCTCCTCTAAAGGTATCAAACCTTTAGGAATGACATTATCCTTTAGCCGCAAAAATTCCATCTGATTGATTTGTACATCAGCCTCACCATCATCATGCTCTACATCAATAGAAGTGTCTTTGAATTTACCTTTGTTTTGCAGAAATTCATCAATTTCTTCGTCATCTTGAAACACTTGCCAATACCTTTGATTGTCCGGGACAGTCGGATGATGCTTCACATGAATTTCAAATTTGTTACTTGAGTTCATCGAAATTTTCAAATTACTTGCTGCCTTAGCAAGTGCATCTGCAATACCATTCTGAATACGAGGAACACAAGTCATAGTATAGTCTGAAAACAATTTCAAGATATCAAGAACAACATTTCGGTAAGCCTGCATTCGAGGATGCTTAGCTTGGTATTCACCTTTCACTTGCTTGATAACCAATTCGGAGTCGCCATATACTGCAATCCTCTTAGCTTTTAACTTTCTAATAATTTTCAGACCAGCAATCAAAGCTTTGTATTCTGCCTCATTATTTGAACAATCAAAAGCTAATTTATAAGAACAGACCCTTACATTACTCGGTACCTTGTTTGGGGCGGAAAAAGGGTTGCATACCCAAATTCAAATTCCAGCACCATCACTTCCTACTGCACCATCAAAATCCATGGCCCATAAACCATCTTCATCCTCTTCCAAGTGCTGAAATTCTGTTTGCTCTGTTATTTCTGCTTGTTGTCCATCAATTTTTTTCTGTTGTCGAAAGGTTGATTGCTCAATGGAACTTTCCTGTCTTTGTCTCTCTTTCTTTAAAAATTCTCTGAAATTTTCAGTGATCTCCGGAATGTCTTCTACTTCAACTAATTGACTATTTACATCATTGAAACTATCTGAATACAAAACAAATGACTCTAAATCTGTATGTACATAATTGATTGGATGATTTATTGGTTTCTCCTTGCTAGTAATCATATACTTCATCTTTTGTTCTTGATATAATTTTCTCATCTGACCAAACACGGGAATAGTAGCATAGGATAAATCAAGCTGCAATGTCCCTTTAAGTTTTTCTCCCCAATATCTGGAAAGAAGCATGCCAAATCTAGGAGGAATATCCGCCACAACCACATCCATCAAAACATTTTTAGTAGGAATCTAATCCAAACTGACCACCAAGTCTTTGATAAGCCCAATGCATCTTACTCTACTGGAATCGAAAGAGTAAAGATCATGATATTTTCTAGTGATATCCAATCCCAATTTCTCCATGATTGCTCTCGGCATGAGATTATGAGATGCTCCGGAATCAAACATAGCATTATGTAACACAAAATCATGCAATCTAAGGCTGATATAAAAAGGGGGCACATCACTATCTGGAGACTCACCATCCAGTGCTGGTCCAAATATCAACTTAGGTTGATCATCTTCCACATTTACCATATCAGACGTTGGATCGAAATTTAAAATCTTGGATACCTGACCCTTATAGCTGCTATTCTTCATCAATTCAGTCAAAGGAATGGATACTTTTAACTTAGCAATTTCACTTTCTAAGTTAAAAACTGAAGTTTTTTCTACCTCTTTGGCTGGAACATCCTTCTTTTTAGCTTTCTCCCTCGATATATTTGGCTGATTAGATCTTTCATTTGCTGATGGGGATTTTCTAGTAGTGGGATCAGCTATCTATTTTCCCTTCTTCTGTGTAACGGGTGAATCATTCTTTGGTGCTGAAAATTCATTTCTCTTTTGAATTGAATTAATAGGGAAATCTCTATTTCTAAGTGAATATTGACGCTGCTGGGCGGACAAAGAATTCATATAACCTCTCTGATATTCATCCGACTCTTCTTCAAGAGTTGTCTCATTTACCAAAATGAAATCCTCATCTTTTTGTACAGCTGAGCTTTCAGAATACTCCTCATCTTTAGTGATAAAGGTTTGCATATCATCAGGTGTAAAGAAGTGATTCTCTTCTTTTATTACATTATCTTCATCATCTGATTCTTGACCAACAAAATTCTGCTGTAAAGGTGTCTTTACCTGTTGTTGTACTGCTGGTTCTTGTGCTTGCTGCTCTCGTTGTTTGATCCTGAATTGTGGTTGCTGCTGGCCATGAAAGTTAGGATTTCTGATTTGCGATTCGGGTTTATCAAGTGTTAATATTTCAAACATCTTTTCCACCTTACGGAGTACTTGATCTGAAGTAGAAACCTCTTCCTTTATTGCTACTTTCTTTTCAGCTTTCAATCTAGCTCTCTTGTCATTCAAATTAGCTTCAACACTGACTGCAATTTTTTGCATGTCTTCCAAGTGGCCGGATCTCTTTCTCTTAATTGATAGGCCATGTCCGGATCGAAACCATCCGGAAACTTAAGCAAATATGAACTCATAGATGGCTTTATATCATCAGGAATTGCATTGTAAACCGCATTGAATCTAATACAATAATCTTGGACAGACTCACCAACATTCCGCTTGATTTCGGTATATTCAGAAGTGATCTGAAGAGGATCTTTCTTTACCTCCCATCGATCCAAGAATTGACTCTGAAGCTTAGGCAATGTAGCAATACTTCTAGGCGGCAAAGCTCTGAACCACTTTCTCACTTCACCTCCAAAGGTTTGCACAAATAATCTCATGGTCACATTTTCTGCATCAATTTCATGAAGGTCAAAGAAATCTGCCATTCTATCAACATGTTGCTGAGCAGGAACACTTTTAGGAGTGCCATAAAATAATGGAATCTTACTTTGATAATTAGCGGGCATGTCATCCAAGTTCTGAGGCAACACAAGGGGTGAAAATCGGGCAGCCATTGTTCTTGGTGGATTTACAACCGGATTTGGAAATATGGGAGGAGTCGGAGCAGTTGATGTATGAGGTGTGGATGGAGGTGAAACTACTGCAGATTGTTGATCATAAATAGATGGTTCCACGGGAATGGTAAGAATGAAAGGAGGCTCGGTATGAATTTGTGAACTGGATGTAACTGCTGATGGCCCAAGAGTTTCAGATGCAGACTCTATAAACTCAGGAATATTTTTTGCCACAATAGAATTTTGAATATTCAAAATATAACTTTCAATGGATCTATTAGCCTGTTCAATTTCAAGATACTTGATAAAC
Source organism: Pinus albicaulis (assembly GCA_034641835.2). Taxonomy (NCBI): domain Eukaryota; kingdom Viridiplantae; phylum Streptophyta; class Pinopsida; order Pinales; family Pinaceae; genus Pinus; species Pinus albicaulis. The sequence goes on from CM076574.1 coordinate 1,355,638,877, forward strand.
TCTGGATTTATGACAGTAGAACTAATAGCACTTTCAGACTTCATCTCAAACAACGACAACTCAAATTGTTCATCAAATTCAAGATCTTCAAGGTACTCAAAAACAGCAGGACATGAATGAGATTTGAATAGAGTAATCACAAGACTTTCTCGACGAAGAATTCTTGAAATCAGATTGGGATTTTCATACACTGGAGGTGGATCAGGATCCGGATTTTCTCTAGTATGTCTTCTGGAAGCCAGTGTGTTGAATTATTTTCAAAAATCAAAGGGACAAAACCAACTTGTTCAGCCTATCAAATTCTAAACTCATCATCCAAAGTCTAGAATGATCTGATGTACTGGGGGAAATTTACAATTCAAGTGTCACGTTTACAAACTAGACCGGATATTGACTAAAGCGGCGTTTATCTACTTTCGCTAATGCAAAGCAAGAGTGTTTCGAAGGCTACCTGGCATAAATTCAGGCTCTGTCTGTAGTCTATAAAACAAATAGCACTAGCAAGAAAACCATTTTATTCCCCAGTATGGTCGCCACTATGTTATAGCCTAAATCTACCTCAGGCTGAAAGAAGGCAGAGTTTAGGGTAACATCAAACCATGCTTAGTTTGGTAGCTAGCCCTACCAGATCAGGAGAGGGCTCTCTCCGGGTCAGTCTCAGCAAAGATAATCAATAAGGCTTGAGATGAATTGAAATAAAGGCTGATTTTAGGCTAGGTATATAAGTAAAAGAGTTTGATTTTGATTTTGGGGGTTTTTTTGGAATCAAAGGGAAAGGCAGTTTTGGGTCCGGGGATGAGGCCTAGTTTTTGCAGAGTTCTGAATGGGGCAAGGAAGGCAATTGTTTTGATGCTTTGGATTGAATGAATGGATAGTTCAGACCGGTGAGGAGCTGAAGAGGGAAAGAGGCTTTCAAGAATCCTCTTCAAACAGATGAAAACATGGGAAATTAAACAAAACTCAAGGTAGAGCAAAACAATCTAATGAATTCCACCTTTATAACCCATTTGTTTAATTTAAGAAGAAAGGAGAAGGGAAATGGCACACATGAAACATCAGTAAAATTACAATCACAGAGAGAAAAACACCATCAAAACATAGAGCCACATGGATCCCAAATAGTGCTGCAAACCTTGGTCTATTCCTTTGCCAAAATTGCAGAGATGAAATGTACAATGAAGTGCCAAGCAATCCCAAGTGTCCAACCCTGAAAATGACTGAAGAATTACAAGATATAGACAAGCCTAACTCATCCCCATGCCTCTAGGGGTCGATCTCACCATTCTAGGAGCTGTTTCAACAAGATCTAAACTAAGAACTGGAAAATAGGCAATGAAACAACTTGCCTCTATAAGATAGGAAACTGATTCATTCAGTTACATTTCACTTTTTAGTGAATGAATCTACTTGGATGAATAAAAATGTGCCAAAATTACATCAAAGTCATGAAATTACATCAAGTTACATCAGGAGTTTCACATTTGGAGATAAAAAAGTCAAACTGGCCAAAACTAGGCGAAAATCTGAACTGCTGAGTGAAAACTAGGCCAAATTTCCCAATGCGTCGCGCCTGAAATCTCTATGCGTAGCGCCACTTTGAGGCTGATTTTGAGGGTCTTCCCGAAGTCCAAATTGAGCATAGGATAGATTTTTGGAAATATCTGCCTGTCTAATTTCCAGCCCAAGTGGAATTTATGAACTTGGTTGACATTTTCCCCTCTAAAAATCAAATCTCCCAACACTGCTTCCTGTGTGTCCAAAAAGTGGCAGAAAGGTCATTTTTAAGGTGTTTTTGACCCTTCAGGAAACCCAAAACTTGTCAAAATCCTTAGGTAATAGGTAGGAATGCATAAATTTTGATGAAAAATCCAGAAATACAAATTTTTTCTCAAAATGAGCTGCCAATTATAAGCGCGCGCCAAGTGGCGCTAAGCGTCGGGCAGGAAAATATGTTTTAAGGCCAAAATTTTTGAAAATTGAAAAAAATTCTATCAAATTTCTTGAAATTTGGGCTGAATTTCCACCATTAAGTGCTATTCTAGGCCAAAGAAGCTTCGGCCAAAATTTGGAGTCTATCATGCCTTTTACGACGCTTTAGTGCCCTTTTTAGTCTTGCTTTCAGGATCTTGATCCTCGCTTTGCAAACATGATTTCGCGCCCAATAATGGTTCTTCATGTGCCTGAGCATGTTCTTTTCCTTGTTTTCCTTTTCCAACAGCTTCTCAAGATGAATATTGACCCTCTCAAGCCAAGTCTCTCTATCAGCCTCAATCTCCCGCTCAATGGATGTCATCTCGGTTTGGCTTCTTTGGGAAGCTTACCGGTTCTCACGGATGTTTCACAACTCCATGATTGTTTGCTGATCTTCCAACTATTTTTTTTGTTGCTCCAGGTAATTTCTGATCAATTGGGCTCTTTGCAATTTGACGGTCAATGTGTCAATCTTCGGCTTCTGCTCCTGAATAGTCTCTCTCAACTTTGAGCTTAGAGAGCTCAAATCCTCATCAATCAGTATGAAACCTGTGTCTTGGCCTCCTGAAGGGCCCTCATCCTGCATAGGCCTCTTACCTTTGTCCTGTACCTGTACCTGTACTGCTGATGACGGTAATGAGACCCCTTCCACCCCAGGTGGAGATAGTACTCGCCGGGCTGCTGCAAATAATCCTCTAGTGCCTCTCTGATAAGTGACATATGTTGGCACACTAGTAGTCTCTGCCTTCTGACCTCCATATTGATGTGAAGGTTAACCTGCATCATTGAAAACCTCCGGAGGAACCTGAGGATCTGTGAAGAAATCATGGGAAATGAAATCCTCCCATGAAATACCCTGCAATCCAAGCTGATGTACAACCACGATCTTGATGAGTGCATAGTGATAAATACTATTGTATTGCTGCTCTGGAGTTTTCTTCTGCACAAGAGTGGTCATTCTATCGATATTCCGACACATGAAATAAGGTATGTTAATCATCCTCACTCTGGTGAAATGCATCAATAACCTGATGTGGTAGGCATACAGGCGTGAAAACCGGCCCTCACAACTGAAATATCTGATAATGAGTTTCATCAGAGGCGCATAGGATTCCTTTAGGAACCAGAATGGGAACACCCTGCTGAGTTGCCTCACAAAGCTAGGCCTGATGTATGGTTCATAATGCACTCTGTCCACCTGTTGTCTTTTGTTCTACCATTCACCCACATTCGGTATTCTGGTTTCTTGAGAAATAGTTGTGTCAAAGTGAAATTTACACCAGCAAGGGTTACCTGACGAGCCAACTCCTGATGATGATGGATCTTAGCAATCATTTCACAAAACTAATAGCATGAATGTTGTTGGAAACATTCCATGGCAAGTGGGCAAGCCTGCAATTCAGTCAATGAGGGGGGCTCCTCTCTCACATGTCTACCACCTTTACGAGGCCTTCTAGGTGCATGTAGCTCAGTGGTGGAATCACTATCTCGGTCATATGATGTATCAGTGTCTGTCTCCATGGTGTTCAATGTCTATGCAAGGTGTATGCTGGCTTGTATTGAGATGAAAATGAGAATTTGGGTGTTTTTGTTTTAATTTCCAAATGTATGGTAGTGTGGGAGGGACTATGGGGAAATAGGGGAGTAGGAACAATGAAGTTTTGTCAAGTGGAATTTTCCTTTTGAAAACTTGTGATTTGACAAATGTAGAGACAAGGGACAGCCATTTGATTTTTAGGATAAACTTGGGATTTGGGGAAACTTTTACAAATGGGATAGGGACAATGGGAATTAGATGGTATGAGTGGCTTTAGGGATTTAAGGGAGATAGGGGAATAGACTGTAGTGATGAGGTTATAGTGAGGGGGAGTAACAACAAGGTGGGGAATGGAGTATTCGACACCACAATCAATTTTAAAACTTCAGCTTCAAAACCCTAAGGAAGCAATTTTTCAACAGAATGATAGGGTTTGACATTTTTGTATTAAATTCTCATAATCCATCTTCAAACATTTTTAAATGGCAACTAGAGGGTCACATGAACTTACTTGAGTAGAAAAAACCGAGTCAATTTGAGTTTTAGGAAGCAATGGCCAAAAATTTGTGTTGTCTGCCCTGTGCGCCGCGACCACTGCCCAGTGCGTCGCGCCCTTTTTATGCGCCTCGGTAGTTCAAATTTTCACATTGAAGAGCGGCCCTATGCGCCGCGCTTAGCCAATGCGCCGCGACAGTTGCCCAATGTGCCGCGCCAGCTAATTTCACCACAGTTCGGCCTCCAAACCTATTTCTTCACTCCTCCACAATTTTCTTTGGCTCATTGATGTATTGGCTTAAAAATGAATTGTTGAAACACAAAATATCTTTATGCCAAATATTTTGATTTTTGATTTGAAAAAACCCACTTTACAATGTTTGAAAACTTTGGCACTTTTCAAATGAACTTTGTTTTGCTTGCTTTTTTATTTTTGGACTGAATGATGAATTTCTTGTATATTTTGCAGGGATGGATGGCATAGAGTTTTGAAAAAGGTGACTAGGGCTTCCGATAGAGCATTATTACAACTGAAGAACTTAAAAATTACATTGCATTTATTACAAACGGATAAAATAGACAATTTTTCTTCAAAACAGAGTTTTGAAGAAAAATCATTATCAAGCATTATGATGATGAAATTTTTGCACTGATACCTTATTTGAAGCTTCCTAATGTGCCTGCTGACATTATTAGATACTCTGAAGACCAAATTAACAAAACCCTATACCTAATGAGACTAAAAAACCTAAAATGACTCTTTGCCAACCAGGAGACCAAACATTACTGTAAATGATTTTGATGAACATAACTAGACCAACAGGTACATGACACGAGGGATATAAGTGACAAGACCCTACCGTCAGATGATCCATGATCCTAATGGAATGCAGCTGACTGAACTGAATGAGACACCTAAAATGAAATGCAACAAGAGAAATTTTATCTCTGACGGAGGGATGAAGATACCGACTCTAACAGTGGAATCGAACGAGGTCAACAGGGTGTAGACAGATTGAGTTTTCACCATCAATGGTACAACTACTTTTTTAGTTGTAGTGGTCTCGACACCAGTGACAGATGAGTAAACAACACAAGTCATGGTTCCCATGCATGATGATATGAATCATATGTGGTTTTGCATGTCATCGATGTTGGATGATGGAGGAATTTCTATTGTGGTGGCTTGCATGGGAGCAAGCTTATGTTCCTTGCGTGGCGTAATAAGGGTACTTGAACTTTCCTAGATTTGGAAGTTGTGCTGAGTGCAGAGGTGCCTAAATGTTTCCATTAAAGGGCACAACTCTGTTTCATGATTGGAACCAGTGGAAATGGTGCACGGTGTCACAGTGCTTATTGAGTAGATGGTATGAGAACCAACGCTACTCTTTGTCCCTGAAGTGGACGCTCGGAGATGATTGGGAATTGGGGCATGATTGCACTTTTTCAATCTTTGATTTTTTGGTTTTTGATGGTATAAATCCTTTGGGGAGTTTAGAATTAACGCTTCCCTTGCTGCTTGTAGCCTGGGGAGCTACTCTCAATCCATCGTATGGTGGAATTGTGAGAAAATCCTGAAATAGAAGCGTGTGATATTCTCTTGATTTGAGAGATTGATCTGTGGGATGGGGATGACTATGCGAAGGTTGTTAGTAAGCTTTTTTAGTGCCTTACATTGATTTACTCGGTGGTCGATTCTATCGCATAGCCCGCATGTTGTCCTTGGCTGGTCTTAGGCCCTGCTAGGACGATGGGTTTTTTAGCTCTCCTAAGGTTTTTGGTAATGATGGGGGGCAGACTGCCTCGGGGCAGGTTGCCTTGTGTTAGGTTGTCTTGGTTCTAGACCAACTATATCCAAGTGTTATGCATCCAACGAGCTTATGATGTATATCAAAGGGTGTACTTGGGAGATGTAAGTATAGTGTTGAGTCTGATGGTTGCCTCGACAAACTAGAAAAGATTGTCTTTTCTCAGTACTCCTTTCCCTTTGGGATGATGAAGTGATTGGATACCATTTGCGAAGCAATTATAGATTTGGGCATTGGGCGACCAAATGGTTACGCGAGTTTCATAATGAAAAGATTGGTATTATCCATGGAGGGAGGTTGGGGGTGACAATGTGCACCTTTACTAGCCGTTTTTATGTCGACATGAATAAAATGGATCTTCTTGTCACACTTCTTATGTTGTCAAACTTTCCATGGATTCTTTATCTAATCCATCTGCTACGACGAGGCGTACTATGGCCATGCATAAAATTTTTAACACTGAACAGAATCAGGGGATATAATGATAATGACAAACTGGGTGGTCGGCCGAACACACCCGAAACGAATACTGGATTGCTCGTAAGTCATCGTAGTATACAGGGTCGACAAGGTACCATCTTTGGAACAACTCTAGGACTCCACAGTCAGCAATGAAGTGATCATGTTCATCACAAAGTGCACAGATTTTAATGGGAGCTGGAGGGCAACAACAGGGGGGAGGTGGTCATTCAGGTGATTTCCTCTCCTCCACCACATATAGTATGGTCCTTGTTTTTTCTGTCCCTCAAAAGGTGGTGCTATTTTCGGATTCTTGTGTCTGAGCTGGCTAGGTCATAATTTTCAGCGATGAATCCTCGCATGAAATCCAACATGGACTAGAATCATTGGATGTGTGGACATCAATGCACATGATTGTTGTTTTAGAAAATACGACATCTTTGTCGTTGATGCCAGGCTAAGTTACTTTGGGAAACATGAGGGATTTGGTACCAATGGGTGAATGCCCTTAATTCGGGACACTGTGTGACTAAGTGGTCAGGCTTGTCACATAGTGCTTAAATTGGGGCTGGCTGAGTGGCCTCTGTTTCCTGTCTTTGGTCTATTGGGGTGACTATGTATGAGCAGGATGTAGGTTCCTCTCGTAGGTAGAGTATGGTTCTACGTTTTTCCTCATCCACCTGCATGGGTGGATGTGAGGGATCCTGTTGGTATGATTGCTCTAGGGCTTGCAGGGGATCCCTATATCATGGCATCTATGGGCAGTGATGAGTGTAATTCCCATAAAGGTCACATTTGGTGCACGCGTGGTTGATGCACAATGATTTCCCTTGATTTTTTGTGGCCTGTTCCTTTTTATGGGAACTTGAGGCCGTGACATTTATTTCGGTGCTTAGAAGAGGTTTTAATTCATCTATATCTGGGAAAATATTGATAGGGTGGCCTATGATATAACATAATGAACAAGGTTGCAATGCCCTATGTATGTTGGGATTTTCGATTTTCTTCCTCTTTTTTGTTGGTTTTCTTAGTCACTCTAACTGGTGCTACTACGAGAGTTTTGTTTACCAGTGTCGCCTCCTGAGGAGTGTTAGGGATTAGCCCTGTAGAAGTGATGCCAATACTTCCCAGCATGGATGGTGGGACCAAATACCAGACAGGTATTGCGAAAGACATGTTTGGCTGTGTTACAGTTGCCAAGAATTGCTTTGACACAAAACAAGCTGGAGGGTATAAAAATGGGGTTCGGGAGGTGGTGTAGGTAGGAAAGCTATGTCAGCGGTTTCAGTTTCCATACTACTAGTCTCCATCTTCGGGTTGGTCTCGCTGTTTTATGATAGCATCATGCACACTCATGTCCCTATGACCTCTAGGGCTACCTCTGGTATGGTAGGGGGATATCCTACGAATGACCCTAGGATCGATGATGGTTTGATTTGGACGAGGCCATATTCTTGGTACCGCAGGAGTGATTTAGTCATTGTGTATACATAAGGTAGAACGAAGTTGAGATATTTCATGGGTTTACTATCATAGTATGTAAGTTGGTCTATGATGATGATTCGATCCGCATGGGGGAACATTATCACCCAGAAAATGAAGGATGCTATCGCAGTCATGGAATACATATAACTTCGCTCGAGGAGTATATAGTAGTCAAGATGGCGTCCAAGACTTCAATGTCTATGAGTACCATTTTTCTGGCCAAGTTTTTAGGGACATTCTGATATAGACTGATGGGAGCTGAAGGTCGACCATCGTATGCTCTGAGCATGATGTTGGATGGCTTCAGTTTGGGTGATCCCAATTTCTGCCAAACGGACTTCGAAATGATGCATGTAGATGCACCTTCATCAATGATACATAGGTGTATAGTGATATTTTGGACTGAAACCAGTATCTGAAAGATGACTAGTGAAGGAATCCTAGGGGTGGATTTGTTTAAGTCGAAAGCCATTAGGTGCGAATCAGATGAGTCGATCGTGCCTAATGCGGAAGGTAAGGCTTTCTACTGTTTTGAAAAATATTGTAGGACCTCTAAGGCTGACATGGAAGCATGTGATTGTGATAAATCGTGCATGATGCTGTAGTTATGGGAATATTTTGAGTGGTGTTAGTGTCCCGTGATTTGGCAGATTGGCTAACCAAATGACAGGGTAACATCAGACTAGTATTTGGAGTCCTAGGACCTAGCCTTCCTGGACTCAGAGAGGGCTCTATCTTTTTTGTGAAGGATGTGAAATTTTTTGCTTCAGATGATTGATTTTGGGCTAGTTGTTTAAGTACAGTTTTTTTTGTTTGTTTTGGGTTGGGGTATGATGATTAAGTAGGATAGGTGGAATGAGAGAATATCAAATCAATAGGGCTATGGGGTTAGATGAAGTCTAAGGTGTCTAAATGCTGAAGCAGAGTGTATTGGAGGGCCGATTGAGCAAGGTGAGTGGATTATTAAAGTGATGATGAGGTGTAATTAACATTAAGTTTGGGAAGAAACTAAGAGATCTTAAACGTATATAATCTGAAAGCAATGACTCATGGGGTAGGGAAAACCACTAATATCTATGAACAATACTCAAAATGATAAACATACAAGATGAAAAATCCAGTGGTACATAGAAGCAATAGAACTCCTAACTTTAGAAATCCACCTTCAATTTTTTGAGAAAACATATAAGATAAACAAACAATTCAGTATATGGAGAGGGAAATCCTAAACAACGTATATCAAACTATCAGGAACTGTGAAACAATTTGATGAGCATGGGCAAAGGGTAAGATCGAAACAAGGCCTCTTTCCATTATCCTAATCAATCAGTATTCCATAGGAAAGCTTCACAATAGGTTTTTTGAAAAACTTTAAATAAGCGGGGCATACCATGAATCATATTTATAAGCTAACATACTGATCATTTATGAAACAAAGAACAAGTTTAGTAGGCCTAAGGAACATTCAATAATTCCTTAAGATGAACTAAAAGAAGAAAACATCAAAGCTATAACATCCAGGAGGTTTGAGGTGCTTCCATGGGCATATCTCAACCTATACTTTTCTAATCTATAGAAAACAAGCTGACTGAAACAAAATGAGGATAATAAAACACTAACAAGTTAGAAAAACATCACCATTCACCAAGCTATGGAATCATACAAGAAATCTTCTCCAACATCAAGCCACACAAGTCATTCATTTACTTCATGAAACCAAATATCTTCTCCAAGCTCATAAACCATGTATTGCTCTATAACACATCAAGTCCCAACTGTTTACAATACATACTGATGCCTTATATAACACATAAGGAGAGGAGAGAGCTCACTAGAGCATCTAGAAGCCTATTGGCCAAAAATAATTATCCTAACCTGTCCTTGAGGCCTTGCAAGGTCCAAGGCACAAAATATCTTTTCCAGACCAAAATAGAAAAAAATTGACTTTTAGGCCTGACATGCCTAAGAAAACTTGCCAAACGCACATTTTTTCCACTTAGTTACAGGAGCACAACACTCTGTCTCTGATTTTGAAAATTTTCCAAGAGCGCAACACCAAAAAGGGTCTTTTTGCAGCTAGGTTTTGGAGGCCTTCCCTATGTTGAAAAAGGGTCCGAGATGGCTCGTTGGAAATATGTGGATGTGTACTTTCCAAATCGACCTTTTTTTCCTCAATCGGATCTCTGAAAATTTCCCAAAAAGTAGAAACAGTGAAGGTTGCTAGGAGCATAACACCTGTTCAGAGAAGGGGATAGAAAGGTGAAAAAATGGGTGTTTTTGACCCTTTTGGGGGACCAAAACAACTCCAATTGAGCTCAAAGTTGGTGATCATGCTCCTCTCATGATGGGGAATCCAAAAATGTGAGGTGCTCCCTCTAAAATTTCTCTAGGAAAAAGCGCAGCACCCAGGGTGCTGCGCTCCTAGGCTTAAAAATTTTCAAAAAACAAACAATCGTTCAAATTGCCTCAAATTTGGTAGGTAGGTGCATCATGGGTCCTTGGAGACCTGTAGAAAATATTGGGCCAAAATACTAAGCCTAGCTTAGTCTTTTTCATCTTTTGGTGCTAGGCCCTCATTTTGGGTAGTTTTGAGTTTTTCCCTTGCAAAGTGGTTTATTCGTTCATAGTGCCCAGTCATTCTCCTTTGCAATGTAAGAGGTGCCTTGATCATTGCTTGGTACATTTCCAAATTCATGAATATCCTTCTCTTCATCATTTGACACATTGTGTTCACTTTCAAATATCACTCTTTATACCACTGTTAGCACTGTTTGTAGGGTCACTGCTTTGGGCACCTTCATTGATCTTGTCAACACTGTGAGAATCATTCCCTTATTTATTTGATGAGTCCCTTTGACTGATATTTCTTCACTACCCTGTTTATTTTCTTCATTACTTGGCCATTTGTCATCATTTCCTTGCTTATTGAAAAAAAATTTAAAATCTGTTTGTGGGCTGCCTTTTTCATTTTGGTCACTGTCATGGCTTTCTTTCACTTCCTCGCCACTGTCTGTTGTAGTGCTCTCAGTGTCATTTTCTTCATCAGGAGACCCATTGCTTTGGCTTCTTTGACCATCATCTGTATCACTGTTTTGACTATTTTTCTTTTGGCCATTGCTGCTTTCTTCTTGGCCATTTTCCTTACTGTTTTGTTCATGATCATCACTCTTTCCCTCATCTTCATCATCCTTACTCTCTCCCTCAAAATCTCTTAAAATTTCCTTCCACATCAAAAAACAAATTTTGCTGAGCTTTTTGGACAGTTTTGACACTTCTCCAGGCTTTCTGGGCAGTGCTACAATTTTACGCCAGGAGTGCAGCGTCGATGATGGGGGCAGTGATAGGCACAAAACTTCGTGGTCTGGGTGGGATCTGCACATAGACTCGGGTGATGGACGTAGTTGCCAAAGCGTAGCGCCATTGGGCAGTGCTGCACGCAGACTCGGGCGACATAAGATGTTGCTGGAGCGCAGCACCGTTGGCGGGTGGGAGCTGCATGCAGCGTCAGGAAATGGAAGCACTTGCCAGAGTGCAGCACCGTTTGTGGGCAGGAGTTGCACGCGACGTCGGGCGATGGAAGAAGTTGCCGGAGCGTAGCACCATTGGTGGGCAGGAGCTGCACGCGGCGTCGGGCGATGGAAGTAGTTGCCGGAGCGCAGCACCGTTGGTAGGCGGGAGCTGGACGCAGTGTCAGGTGATGGAAGAAGTTGTCAGAGTGCAGCACCATTGGCAGGTGAGAGCTGCACGTAGCGTTAGGCGATGGAAGCAGTTGCCGGAGCGCAACATATGGTGGGTAGGGCTGCACGTAGTTTCGGGCATCACTCTGCATGCCAAGAAAGATCGTAAGAGCGCAGTTCCCACCTACAGGAAGCATAGAAATTAGTGTAAAAATGCACTAGAGGCAGCTACAAGAGCGCAACACCATGAAATTTTTTCCCGAGCCTCTGTTAGGAATTTTTGAACTTTCCAGGAGCGCAACGTAGAAAAGGGATTTTTTTGTAGTGGGAATTTGGAGGCCTTCCCGATGTCAGAAATGGGCCCGTGATAGCTTGTTGGAAATATGGTTGAGTATACATTCCAAAAATTCTTTTTTTTTTCCATTTGGTGTCCATTTACCTATCCAAAACTAGATTCTCCCAACACTATTCAAAAGTGGTGAATGTTGGTGCAGAAATGCAGAGTGTTGGTGCAGACAAATTTTGGATGCCTTCCTCAATTCCAAACTGAGCTCATCATAGCTCATGGTAAATCTGGTTGAGTATACTTGTCATTTTACTCATCAAGCAAGTCATTTGGATACTCCAGCTATGAGAAAACCTGATTTTCCCAAGGTCACTCCAACAATGCAGAAATTCTCTTGTGACACCTGTATTTTTGACATTTCTCCTAAACCATGATACCTGTGTAAAAAATGAAGGAGGTTTTTCTTTTTGGGCCCATTATGGACAAAAACCGCTCTCACGTTTGTCAATTGCATCTCTTTTTGGTCAGAAGCACAGTTTGAAGTAAAACTGGCCCTAGGTGTGACACATGGCTTGTCTCTTGGAATGAATTATGGTAAAATGATGGAGGCATGATGTTTATGAGCTAGTATGGCTTCATGATTGCTGATATGACCTACCATATGGATCTTCTTCTCTTATGCCTCTTTTCCATAGCAAACCCTAGCTTAGTTGGAAGAGGAAAATAGGGTTTGGTGTAGGGGATTTAGGACTGCCTTATAGAGGGAATGGAATGAAGGGGTTAAGGGTTGTCTACATTCTTGGGAAATTTTTTACGGATAGGGACAGATGTTAGGGAGTAGGGGAAAGTGGAATTTCAAGGATTGAGTAAGGGGAAGGGGTTCAAAAGGGAAAAACACAGGCCTAGTCTTAAAAGGTATCAAATTGCGGCCATAGACTAGGTTTTGGTAGGAAAATGATGAATTTGAGGGATAGGAGTGATGGGGAGTGTTTATGAAAGTATATTAAGGATTGGAGGGGTTGTAAGAGCATCAAGATACAAGCCTTGTTGATGTTTAACCATGGAGTTCATGAAACCAAGAAAAAATGTCTTTAAAAGCCTTAGATGGACAATGGAGGAGTTAGGCAAAACAAAATAGAGGGATGAGGCCAAAGGTGACACAACAAATAAAAAATGAGTGACCTGAGCCCATGATGGGCCTTCTGGGATGGGTGAGTTGAGCATTGACATGATGGGATGATAAAATAGTGAAAAAATTATCTTAAGGATAATAAAGGTAGTGAGATTTATAGAACTTACAATGTTCATGAACTTTGTTTCTAGAAATATAGAACCGATACTTCGTCATCTTCAGATAGTGAAAATTATGGATGACTAATAGTGGCTCCACTTGGGGAGGGCAGCTTATTTTTAGTAGGTGTCCAGAACTTTCAGATCTCTGGCTTGATGGAGACCAGTGCCTCATCCATTGGGCATATTTTTACCTCTTTTCTCTTGTTGATGCTTGCTTTGAAGCTATGATATCAACAATATAAAAGACATGATTAACTCAAATCCATCTCTACCTACCCAACCTACTTGCCTAACATTTTTTCTTCTTTAGGTGCATTTGGACTAGAAACCTTGACATCTTCTTATTTTTTGAAAGAAAAATAAACCATATATTTCTACCTTATTTCTTCCCGGAGCTCAGATTATGCTAATGAACTCCTTTGATTCTCTACCTATTCTATTTGACTGTCAAGATTAAGCAATACGACAGACTTCATTCTCTAAGTTATTTGACAAGAAATTTAAAGCATGAATTGAACCAGGATTAGGTAATCTGATTCATCATGAGTTGTGGCATTTGAGACAAGCTGCACACTAACATTATTTTTGTATGATGAAAAACTAGAAAATATGAGGGCTATGATTCAAAATTTGTTAGGTATCCCTATCTTTTCTTTTTGGTTCAGATTTAAGCATGTGGAACCAATTTATTTCTACCTAATCTACCTTTTGACAAGTCAAGCTTGAATAATTTGACCAGCATTCTTTCACTAACTTATCAACAATAAATTGAAAACATGTTCAACCATGATTAGGCTAGATGACTGAACAAGACCTTCTTTCAAAACAAGTAGTGGCATTTAGGCTTGCGCACTTTTAGTATTACTATTTTTTGGGTATGGGGTTGTACCTTCTTTTCAAATCTGCACTCTTTTTCCATTTCTATGTGTTTTTTGTGTTTTTCATTTTTTCTCAAAACAATCTGAAACTAAAAATATGCTCATAGGGCTGAGCTTATTTTTCATGCCTATCTATTCTAATCTAACCTATACATGATAGAAAATTTATTTCGTGAACTCTATTTTCCAATATAAACAGTCAAGTAGATTATTGCATGGGTGATCTTGTTTCAGCTCTTTGAGGATGCTGAAGAAATCAAAAGGCCACTTGCACCTCACTTGTGCTTGAACAGTAGTGCCTAAAATTCTATTTAAACCTTGCATCAAATTATTCTTGGCAGAAAACACTCTTCTTTTAGATTTCTTAAGGAAAACAACAAATGGATCTTGGAATGATACCTGATCTTGAGGACTTGAGACATAATCTTCATCCAGGACTACTCCTTCTTCCACTTGGCTATGCTTGAGGCTCTTTTGGGAAAGAAACTCCTCCTCTTCCTCATGATCACCTGAACTATCAGACTCATCATATATTGCAGTGTCGTCCTCTTGCCAAGCAGATGTGTTCTTATTGAGTGGATTGGAATCTGTGTGAAGGTCATCATGTTGACAAGCAGGGATACTCTTTGGTAGTAAATACTCTTGAGAAGGTGGTGTAACAACTATCATGTGCTTATCAACTTCTATGCCTTCATCTGCAATTTGTAATTCAATGGAACTTGGTAGCTGCAAATATGGAGTTAAGGAGGATTTCATGTCCCAAATGATTTCCTGAACCATTTCAGGAAAAGGCTTCTCAAAACTGAAAGACTGTTGATTTCCAATCACATGAAAACTATTTGTGATGGAATGAAGTGAAGTAGAGAAAAGAGTCAGAGACTCTTCACTTACTTCTAAACTTTCAAGGATTTCCTCATCAGTGTCATAGGTGACCTGTCTTAGCTGATTACTGCTTTCAATCAAATGATAGTGAACTTCATCCCACAAATCAACTGTTGATGGCTCTACAAGGTTAGATTATGTTTGGAGAACATCATCATCACCAGATTTATCAAAATTTGGAGAATCAACAACATAAATAATTTCACCAATCAAACATATTGGGTTACCAGTTTGTTCTTCTTTGAACTTATCTACAAGTTTACTTTCTGATTTATGGTAGATGGCATTAGTAGGAGGAGGAACATAAATGTTTTGTTCACATGAAGGTTTAGAGGCTGGCTGTGTGTTTATCATCTGATTTATTTCCTCTTCAGTTTAAGGAGGAGGCATTTTTCTCTTCCCTTGGATAATACTACAACAATTCTCTTTCTCTTGTGAAGGCTGGTTTCAAGGCTGAATGTTTTCTTGAGCCTCACCTAGAAGAGATGGTGAACCATCACTTGTGCCTTCAGAGAGATCCTGTGGGTTTTCCTCTATTTCTTGATTGGGTTCTTCCTCAACTAACTCCTCTAGGCTGTCATGGTAGCTACCTTGAGAATTAAATGCATGGAGTTCTTCTAATAAATCTTCAATATGCCATTTTCATAAATCTTTATCAATGTTCACAAGGTATTGTATAAGGTCTTTAGATTGATCACGACAATTTTCAGCTGATGATAGAGATGGACAATACCCTATATAGTGTTTATAAAATACCTTGTGGAAATCCTTCAAAGAAAACAAGATGCCAGGTTCTAGCCATTCATACCAATTTCTTGCCCTACCTTCTAATGTTACCATAAACATTTTCATGAGGAAGTTTTCGTACCATTCAACCTTTAACCTCCATATGTGTATATGAAATTTGATGAGATGTAACACAGGGTCATCAAAATTTTCATCTCGAAAGATAGGTAGGTTTTTCATCCAATTTATTTCAGGCATTTTGTGTGGGAATCTAGGGATATGATCTCTACTCATTGGAGCATATCTCCTTTGTATCCTTTGATCCATGTTGTAAATCAGAAAGGGTTACTGAATCTTTTCAACCATTCTAGAGTTCTTTACCAGTGGAGTCATTAGGTATATTGAAGGTTGTGGAGTCACCAGGTGGAATATTTGAACTTTGCTGTCCACCATCATCATGATTGGGATTTCTCAATGCATTCCCAGGGGTGTCTATGAGAACTTAGCGGAGTATTAGGCCTACTAGAGGCTAGTGGAGTTTCCAGGTGGATATTTTTAGTTGTTTTGAAGGTATGTTGTCAATGGTCCACCACCAATACTGACAAAAATCCAATCTAGAAATGTTTTGGGGTTTTTTTGAATTCCTATATGTAGCCCTGAGGTTTGTAAGAGTGTCCTATAGCTGAATCATCATTTTGCTAAGATGGTGAAAAATATAGTTTCTACTCTTTATACAATACTTAAGTTTTCTAAGTTTGAATGAGACTTTGAGAGCTCCTAAGGGATACCTAGGATGTTTTGACTCAGTGTCCCACCATGATCGCCACTATGTTAGGGTGGCGATGAGGTGGCAGATGAACCACCAGATACTATCAGTCAAACATGAGGGTCTAAAGAGTCTTAAGAGATGTTCAGGCAATTATATACTCACAAAGTCCCACCGTGATCGCCATTATGTTAGTGTCCCATGATTTGGTAGATTGGCTGACCAAATGACAGGGTAACATCAGACCAGTCTTTGGAGTCCTAGGACCTAGCCTTCCTGAACTCACAGAGGGATCTCTCTATTGTGTGAAGGATGTGAACTTGTTCGCTTTGGATGATTGAATTTGGGCTTGCTGTTTAAGTATAGTTTTGTTTGTTTGTTTTGGTTTGGGGTAAGATGATTAATTAGGATAGGTGGAATGAGAGAATATCAAATCAATAGGGCTATGCAGTCAGATGAAGTCTAAGGTGTCTAAATGCTGAAGCAGAGTGTATTGCAGGGCCGATTGAGCAAGGTGAGTGGATTCTTAAAGTGATGATGAGGTGTAATGAACATTAAGTTTGGGAAGAAAATAAGAGATCTTAAATGTATATAATCTGAAAGCAATGACTCATGAGGTAGGGAAAACCACTAATCTCTATGAACAATACTCAAACTAATAAACATACAAGATGAAAAATCCAATGGTACATAGAAGCATTAGAAATCCTAACTTTAGAAATCCACCTTCAGTTTTTTGAGAAAACATATAAGATAAACAAACAATTCAATATATGGAGAGGGAAATCCTAAACAATGTATATCAAACTATCAAGAACTGTGAAACAATTTGATGAGCATGGGCAAAGGGTAAGATCGAAACAAGGCCTCTATGCATTATCCTAATCAATCAGTATTCCATAGGAAAGCTTCACAATAGGTTTTTTGAAAAACTTTAAATAAGTAGGGCATACCATGAATCATATTTATAAGCTAACATACTGATCATTTATGAAACAAAGAACAAGTTTAGTAGGCCTAAGGAGCAGTCAAGAATTCCTTAAGATGAACTAAAAGAAGAAAACATCAAAGCTATAGCATGAAGGAGGTTTGAAGTGCTTCCATGAGCATATCTCAACCTATAATTTTCTGATCTATAGAAAACAAGAAAACTGAAACAAAACGAGGACAAGAAAACACTAACAAGTTAGAAAAACATCACCATTCACCAAGCTATGGAATCCTGCAAGCGAGCTTCTCCAACATCAAACCACACAAGTCATTCATTTACTTCATGAAACCAAATATCTTCTCCAAGCTCATAAACCATTTATTTCTCTATAACACATCAAGTCCCAACTGTTTACAATACATAATTATGCCTTATATAACAAATAAGGAGAGGAGATAGCTCACTAGAGCATCTAGAAGCCTATTGGCCAAAAATAAATATCCTAACTTGTCCTTGAGGCCTTGCAAGGTCCAAGGCACAAAATATCTTCCAAAATATCTTTTCCGAACCAAAATAGAAAAAACATTGACTTTTAGGCCTGACATGCCTAACAAAACTTGCCAAATGCACATTTTTTCCACTTAGTTATAGGAGCAGAGCACTTTGTCTCTGATTTTGAAAATTTTCTAGGAGCGCAGCACCAAAAAGGGTCTTTTTGCAGCTAGGTTTTGGAGGCCTTCCTGATGTCGCAAAAGGCTTTGAGATGGCCCGTTGGAAATATGTGGATGTATAATTTCAAAATATACCTTTTTTTTCTCAATATTATCTCTAGAAGTTTCCCAAAAATTAGAAACAGTGAAGTTTCCTAGGAGCGCAACACCTGTTCAGAAAAGGGGAAGAAAAGGTGAAAAAATGGGTGTTTTTGACCCTTTTGGGGGACCAAAAGAACTCCAATTGCGCTGAAAATTGGTGAGCATGCTCGTCTCATGATGGGGAATCCAAAACCATGAGCTAATCCCTATGAAAGTTCTCTAGGAAAAAGCGCAGCACCCAGGGTGTTGCGCTCCTAGGCTTAAAATTTTGCAAAAAACAAAAAATTGTTCAAAGTGCCTCAAATTTGGTAGGTAGGTGCCTCATGGGTACTTGGAGACCTGTAGAAAATATTGGGCCAAAATACTAAGCCTATCTTAGTATTTTTCATCTTTTGGTGCCGGGCCCTCATTTTGGGCAGTTTGAGTTTTTCCCTTGCAAAGTGGTTTCTTCATTCATAGTGCCCAGTCATTCTCCTTTGCAATGTAAGAGGTTCCTTGATCATTTCTTGGTACATTTCCAACTTCATGACTATGCCTCTCTTCATCATTTGACACATTGTGTTCACTGTCAAATATCACTCTTTATACCACTGTTAGCACTGTTTGTAGGGTCACTGCTTTGGGCACCTTCATTGGTCTTGTCATCAATGTGAGAATCGTTCCCTTCTTTATTTGATGAGTCTGTTTGACTGATATTTCTTCACTGCCTTGTTTATTGTCTTCATTACTTGGCCATTTGTCATCATTTCCTTGCTTATTGAAAATAATTTTAAAATCTGTTTGTGGGCTGCCTTTGTCATTTTGGTCACTGTCATGGAATTCTTTCGCTTCCTCGCCACTATCTGATGTAGTGTTCTCAGTGTCATTTTCTTCATCAGGAGACCCATTGCTTTGGCTTCTTTGACCATCATCTGTATCACTGCTTTGACTATTTTTCTTTTGGCCATTGCTACTTTCTTCTTGGCCATCTCCCTTACTATTTTACTCATGATCATCACTCTTTCCCTCATCTTCATCATCCTCACTCTCTCCCTCAAAATATCTTAAAGTTGCCTTCCACATCAAAAAAAAAACTTTGCTGAGATTTCCGGGTAGTTTTGGCACTTCTACAGGCTTTCTGGGAAATGCTGCGCTTTTACGCCAGGAGCGCAGTGTCGGCGATGGGGGCAGTGACAGGCACACAACATTGTGGCATGGGTGGGATCTGCATGTAGACTCGGGCAATGGAAGCAATTTCCGGAGCGCAGTGCCGTTGGGCAGTACTGCATGCAAACTCGCGTGACGGAAGCAATTGCCGGAGCATAGTACCGTTCACTGGCGGGAGCTACACGCACCATTGGGCAATGGGAGTAGTTGCTGGAGTGCAACACCGTTGGCTGGCGGGGGCTGCACATGGCGTCGGGTGATGGAAGCAGTTTCCGGAGCGCAGCACCGTTGGCAGGTGGGAGCTGCACGCAGCGTCGGGTGATGGAAGCAGTTGTCGGAACGCAGCACCATTGGCCGGCAGGAGCTGCACATAACGTCGGGCGATGGAAGCAGTTGTCGAAGCACAACACCGTTGGTGGGCAAGAGCTTCACGTGGCGTCGGGCGATGCAAGCAGTTGCTGGAGCACTGCATATGGTGGGCAAGGCTTCATGTAGTTTCCGACGTCACTTTGCATGCCGAGAAAGATTGTAAGAGCGTAGTGCCCACCTACAGGAGCAAAAAAATCAGTGTAAAAATGCATTGGAGGCAGCTACAAGAGTGCAGCACCATCCTACATGAGCGCAACACCATGAAATTTTTTCTCGAGCCTCTGTTAGGAATTTTTGAACTTTCAAGGAGCACAGTGGGGGAAAGGGCCTTTTTGCAGTGGGCATTTGGATGCCTTCCTAATGTCGGAAATGGGCCCGTGATATTGTGTTGGAAATATGGTTGAGTATAATTTCCAAAACTTCTTTTTTTTCCATTTGGTGTCCATTTACCTGTCCAAAAATGGATTCTCCCAACACTGGGCAAAAGTTGTGAATGCTGGTGTAGAAATGCAGAGTGCTGGTGCAGAGAACTTTTGGATGCCTTAATCAATTCAAAATTGACCTCATGATAGCTCATTGGAAATATTGTTGAGTCTCCTTGTCATTTTACTCATCAAGCAAGTTATTTGGATACTCCACCTGGGAGAAAACCTGATTTTCCCAAGGTCGCTTCGGCAGTGCAGAAATTCTCCTGTGACACCTATATTGTTGAAATTTATCCCAAACCATGATACTTGTGTAAAAATGGAATGAGGTTTTTATTTTTGGGCTCATTATGGACAAAAACCTCTCTCACGTTTGTCAATTACACCTCTGTTTGGTCAAAAACACAGTTTGAAGCAAAACTGACCCTGGGCGTGACACATGGCTTGTCTCTTGGAATGAATTCTTGTAAAATGATGGAGGCATGATGTTTATGAGCTGGTATGGCTTCATTATTTCTGATATTACCTACCATATGGATATTCTTCTCTTATGCCTCTTTTCCATAGCAAACCCTAGCTTATTTGGAAGAGGAAAATAGGGTTTGGTGTGGGGGATTTAGGATTGCCTTGTAGAGGGAATGGAATGAAGGGGTTAAGGGTTGTCTAAATTCTTGGGGAAATTTTTGGGGATAGGGACAGATGTTAGGGAGTAGGGAAAGTGGAATTTCAAGGATTGATTAAGGGGAAGGGGTTCAAAAGGGAAAAACACAGGCCTAGCCTTAAAAGGTATCAAATTGCGGCCATAGATTAGGTTTTGGTAGGAAAATGATGAATTTGAGGGATAGGAGTGATGGGGAGTGTTTATGAAGGTATATTAAGGATTGGAGGAGTTGTAAGAGCATCAAGGTACAAGCCTTGTTGATGTTTAACCATGGAGGTCATGAAACCAAGAAAAAATGCCTTTAAAAGCCCTAGATGGACAATGGAGGAGTTAGGCAAAACAAAATAGAGGGTTGAGGCCAAAGGTGACACAAGAAAGACAAACCGAGTGACATGAAACCATGATGGGTATTTTGGGATGGGTGAGCTAAGCATTGACATGATGGGATGATGAAATAGTGAAAAAATTATCTTAAGGATAATGAAGGTAGTGAGCTTTTTAGAAATCTAGAACCGATACTTAGTCATATTCAGATAGTGAAAATTATGGATGACTAAAAAATGGTGTCCTACGCGCCTAGTTGGCCACTTAGCCATCTTTAGAAGGCTTCAATAGGTACTTTGTATATGGTCAACAGTGCAATAGGTGCACTCATGCTTTCCCCTGACGGGTTAGTGTCTGGGGGGTGTCATAGTTTCGATTCCTTGTCTGGAAGAACATTTCTTTGTCAGTCATGTAAATTTTGTGGCTATCATTCCCAGAATAATTTTGGGGCGGTTGTTGTTGTTGGTTATTAACCACTCCTTGGTGGCGAAAGGGCTCTTGCATTATAACAGTCTGCTGTGTAGGTTACCCTGAAGTTTTTTGAGTTCATGGAGTTTGAGACAATGATGAGTGTAATGGCCATAATCACCACATATAGCACAAGAATGGTTTGTCCCTAGATTTAACCTCTTTTTTTTCCCTTGGGAGTTGTTTTTTTGCTCTTGGTTTTGATTTCGGTTGGAATTTCATCCAGGCTCAGATCGCGGGGGGCATTGCTGGGTACTGCCCCCTTATCCAAAGTCTCCCTTTTGTTTATTCTTAGGATTTTTACTTGCAGCGTTAGGAGGATTATTATGGTTCTCTTGGTCATAGGATTGGCATGGCTGAGCCTGAGAAGGTTGCATGAAGTTCACCGGCACATTGTTTTGCAATGGTGGGTTTTGTGCGGGGGAAACAAAATATTGGTTTTTGTGTCCCTGGTTGGTGTATGGTGCTGGGGGGAATCTCTTCCATCAACATTCCTTGCTGAGTACTGGGTCCCCTGCGAGGGAGGGTATGATTCCCACTGTTGTTGATGGTATGATGACACTCTATTTTTCATATTTTATAGAGGTGCAGATTGACTTTGGTATTAGCCAGGTTGTGTCATGTTCTGGTTAGACTTATACAAGTAACCCAGGTATTGGATATTTCTGCCTAGGTTACCTTGGGTCAATGACCTGATCAAGCGGTCTGTAGTATTTGATGTGCCTCGCAATTCTCTGTAAGTTTTCAGGCATGGGGCATTAGGCATGAAATTGTAAATGTATCCTGACTGGGTATAGATGAGTTCGAGTTTCTAGGATTTGCAAATGGCGTCCTCCTCGGAGGTATGTCCTTGTGTCGCCACATATTTTGAGATCTCTGCTGTGAGATTTTTCAAAAAAAAGTCCAGTAAAACCTGATCATCGAGTTTGGCTTTTCACAAACTATGACATCACAGGCATTCATGGAGATGGTATGAGATATGGACAACTAGCGTTTGCCTAAAATGAGTCAAAAATTCATCCCCGAATCATGGTCGATAGGTAGTTGGAAATAAGTGAGGAATGCAGTAGGGAGGGTGCTAAAGGTTCCATGAAAAGAAAAAGGCTACTCCAAATACCATTTCGTAGCAGGTCCGGTTAGGGTGCATTGAAACAATCTTAGTTGAATAGTATCATCAATAATACTATTGGAAAAACACCACAGGTGGAAATTCATAATATGATTTCCAGGGTCTTCTGCTTGCTTCCCTTCGAATTTTGGTATGCTCAAGGGGAGCTTCGTTGGCATGGGAGGCCAATTGGGGATGTGTGCAATGGGGTCATTATTTAGCTTTGATAGATCTAAAAGGTTTAATGATGCTAAAAAAGGTAACTGAGTATTGAATGCCATTGTGTATTGTGGAAAAATAGGTATCTGAGTGTTATAATGTATGGGGGGTGCTTGGGGAATATTACCCTATGACGTACCCTATTGTGTGTTTTGATGACTCCCCAAAGGGGTAGTGCTCCTTTGCCCTTTGGGGGTTGTGGGAGGAGTTGAGTGTGGTGACCCTACTGGGGTTTCCACGGGTGTGGTGTTGGGTGACTTGTGGGGGTTTCCAACTAAATATTCCCCGATAAAGGATGAACCAATAATGGTGGCAGTGTGTCGTATTTGACACATTAATGGCGAAAGACCTGGAACTCCTCCCTCTAATGGGGGGAGGTCCAAAAATTGTCTATATCGACGAGGTCCTGTTGGGTCCGTTACGGTGTCAACTAGATTAATTTTGGAAATATTTTTTAGTTTTCTGAGAGAAGGAATATTATTACCAAAGAAAATATGATCACATACATAAAACAAAGCGGAAAATAAAAGGTAAGTTTTCCTCTAGATTAATGTTATGTGATCAAGAAAGAAAAAAATATAGTTTGGTTTTTTTGCGTATGATACTAAAAAGCCTAAAAATGCCTAATCATCCTCACACTCTAAAATATAACTGTGCATTGCGAAGGTATCTTCTGATGGGTGCTGGAGCTAACGTCTTGAAAGAAATGGCGATACCTTCTAGCAGCTGAAGAATCGACCAAGGTAAAGGTATAAGGATCTAGTGCTACCTGTAGAGTCACCTATAGGGAAGAATGCCTTATCTTCCCAAGTGATAATTCGAGTCTTGAGCTTCTTGGTATTCAACTACTAGTACCAAGCACTAGATGGGTCAGGTAGCCCCAAAGAGTACCGCATGCACTGGGCCTAAGCGGAACTCTGTTCCTTGGGGGGATAAACAGATTTTAAGATCCCTAAAAAGTCAACATCTATGTTTCAAAATGGATAATGACCACGATGGCTTATTGGATTCCTACCCCCAATGGTCCTAACTTGAACTATAATTTCTTTTGTGGCCCCTGTGGGGAGAATTTAGTGAGTTCAATTACTAGTTAGTTTTAGAGAGTCTTAATTTTCTTAAGGTGTGCCTTGGTGAAGCTAGTGTAAGAATAGGACAAAGGTCCCAATGCACTGGGTTCATTTTGGTCCAATGCTTATCGATGCTTCATGTGTGCTTTGGTGTAATATCCCAAAAGGGAGAATGCAGTAATACAAAAACACAATAGTTGAACAACAAAAAAGTAAAAAATTAATCTAAATACAACATCAAAGTGTACATAATAGCTAAGCCATTTTATTAATAGGAGGTGGATAAACCAATACAATAGTTCTCAAAATATGAGACACTTAAGCCAAAGAGATGGCCTAGAATGACCCTGAAATGATCCCACTAGAGGAACTACGTAATTGCTAGACTGCTGGAAGGAAAAATGCGTTGTTCCTGCTGCAACTATTGGGACTACAACTACTGGTAAAATTTAAAGTTATATCTAGGCAGTTCTGTAGCTCCGATAATGCTAAAAACATAGATCTGGACTCTATGATGGATACCCAAGATAACCCAGAAAGGATTTTCTAGTTCTATCAATATAAGAAAATCACCCTCTTAAGGATTCACTATACAACTGTTGGGTATGTAGATCTGCTACATAATCTGATGAAAGATGGCTGCCATATGGTGTATAATTAGATCTATGAAAGAAGGGTTGATTCTTTCACTAGATCCTTGGGCTAAAAGCTCAATATCTAGCTTCTCTTTCCTCCTCCACTGAATGTGGCTACTAAATAATCAACAGCTTCAAAAATTTGTGTTGTCAAGGAGGGAGAGACTCAAGCCTGCTGCTATATATGTCAAATCAGCTCCAGACTGATGGAAACAATGAATACAAGGTGAGGATATGGTCACTCACAAGATTTCTAGCTGAAATGCTGAAAACTTCCTTCCCCCAATATATCTATATGACTGAACTGCGCAATCCTTGAGGGGACTATTGCTACATGGAGGTAAAATACAATGGCCCGAATTCCGGATATATATATGCTACTCCTGAAAGATTGATCCTGAAGAACAAGGTGAAAGGGTGAATCCTCCACCAGTTTCCTAGCTGAAATGCTAGAAACAACCTCATGAAGATGGCACCAATGCCTAATGAGGAATGTAGCTCAATAGAAACCTTCCCAGAGTAGGAACTCGAAGTCCCCCATGGGTAAGGGTGGGATTTCCACTCAAAAACACCCTATGCTTAATAGCACTGCAGACTTAGCTAAACAACATAAGCGTGCATAGAAATTTTAACCGACAAATATAAATCTAAACATATCATAAATAATAATCTAAAGCCTGCCTTTTATTGTCCTCCATCTCCATTATATAGGTTATGAGTCTTCCATAGCCTAGGCCCACCTCACAACTGTGTTGCCTATGTGGTCACTGGCCTCCATGAAGACTACACTGTCTCTCCATGATCTCCATCATGTCTGCATTTAATTCCCACTCTCTCCATCATGTGTGCATCAAATGCACCACTTCCTCCACTATCTCATCATAAGTGCTTTATGATCTTACTTTGAATGCACTATGATCTTAGTTGACCTCCTCCATGATCCTCATGATTTTACATTTAAGATCCATGATCTCCACTCTTAATGTAGATCTAGATCTAAAATATCCACATACACACATAAAAAGAGGATTTTATTCATCTATGGGGTTTGTGGGTCCCTCCACCCTCTTATTTACTTAATTAATTATGAAAATTAGGAACTCTAATATTCCAATTATCTTGTGGAAAATTGGGAATATTATAGTCCTCCCAGCCAAAATGTTTCTTTTCCTCAAGAAAATGCAAAACTGGATGCTACAGCAAACATCCTCCCTCCTGTTGGGGTTCCCATGTTTTGGAAAGTTTGGCAATACCAAAAGATGAGACAACATCAGAACCGCTTTCAGACCTCAGGATCTAGCCCTCCTAGGTCCAGAGAGGGATCTCTCTATATAGGCAAGGATATAAGTCTTTGAAGTTTTAGTTTAAATTTTTAGGCTAGTTATAAGGCACAGGGTTTGTTTGTTTGATTTTTGTTTGGTTGTTGGGAATCAGGAAAGAATAGTTCAGTATAAGACAAGGATGAATGAAGATGATTTTATGCAAAGGAGAGATAACTCAGAGGACACTTGAGACCATTGGGAAATGGAATCAGGAAAGGGTTTACTTGCTATTCAATATGCAGGTTTTCATTTGGGCTAGTCATCTAAAGCATTGGATCTTAAAGGTGGCAGTGTGATATGAAATGGTGAGAAAGGAAAATGAAAGACAAGGAAACCTCCAAGATGACCACTTAGGAATTAGGTCCAGGGATAGGAAATTCCATTAGACACCTGTGATCCAACTCCTAAAAGGTTAACTCTTCAGACAAAAGAAACATTAAAGATTTAAACACAAAGGTGAAAACCTGAGATCAGAGAAAGGCTTTGAACTTTCAATTCTTCGGCATCCAACTTAAGGGAACTTAGAAAGGTTCAATTAATTGAAAAGGACCCTAGTGAGATAGAATCAACATTCTAAACTCCCAGTATCCAAATTATTGCAATTAAAACCCAACAAGAACATCTAAGAACATATTCAATCAATTCATACATCAGCTAGCAGTAAATATTAGCTACTACATTGGTTAAATTAGCTTGAATCAGCTCAGATAACACATATAGCAGAAAACATAAAAGGTAGGGAGAGCAGAAGCTTAGGGTACCATGCGAGGGTATATCCTAAACCAGATTTTTGATGCGTACCAGAGAAATGAAATGTGATGAATTACGAAGGAAAACGGAGACAAAGTAAGAAAAACATCACTGCTGTTTTAAATCAGGATCCAAATAAATGTGCTTGTCATATTAAAGAGCAACACCAGTCGTGTACAACATTGCCAAAAACTTGATATTCAGTCTGAAAGCATCTTCCTTAGCCTATCTTACACTTTACACAGAGAACTATATCTTAAGAGAAACAACTTACAATTCACAGATATCTGATCAAAAACCTTTCAATGAGTTTCTTCATGAGTTTTATAGCTAAAAGAGAGGTAGAGGAGGTAGATGAAACACTAAATGAAACATTAAAAACAGAGTAGAAGAAGTGGGTTGAAATCCATTCTGTTTTAATATCTGAGCATTAATCTTCAGTACTCTTTGGATGAAAGAGTGGTCTTCGACAGGTGGCAATTTACTCTAGGTATGCTCTTGATGTGATTTCGCTGCAGTACCCGTAGTACTCTAGTGAATAAAAAAAGGTGGATAAATGACTTCAAAGTCTGCCATACCACGTAACAAATGCTCTGGTAGCATTAGGACTGTTGTCAGGGTGGAAACCTTCTCATGGACACAACATAGACTAAAACAGTATGAGTATTGTTTCCTTTCTCGGGAGGAGACTTCTGCTGATGTGAAACCTTGATGATATTGTTTTCTGCGCATTGGGCCTTATTAGGCATTCCGTGTGAGTCATGAGGTCTTCAATCTGGTATGTTGCCTTTAAAACACAGAATTAAGGCTTAACATCTTCAATAATGTGCATTAAAACTCCTTAACTATGTACTGATACTCTTTGCCGCTTCATGACTGTCTCTATCTATGAGATTTGATCTTTGATGGCGCTGGGAAGGTTTCGCACAGTTAAACCCTGTACTTTTAATGAAAATTATGCTCTAACACCCTCCCAGGCTCTTCTCTGATATTTTAGGCTCTACAAAAACTTCATCTGCGCTCTGCGCCACTATAACAGTGACTGTGAGCAATGACGGTTCTCACCGCCTGTACACCTGCAAAATGCACAAGTCTGTTAAGAAATCCATGCATGGGGAAGGGTGGCTGTAGTGGAATGCTTTGACGATGGCAGCGCAACAGGAGCGAATCCTATGGATGCAATGGAAAGCGGTGGGAACATGCATGTGGAAGTTGGGCGAAATGAAAAAAATTTAATGTAAAAAACATTAAAATCTTAATGCCGGGAGGGATGGTACGATGTTTAATGTAAAACCCAAGGTTTGGGCCTTTGAACGAAATACATATACAATGCGTGGAAAACATATGAAATGGGTTGATATGGTGGGACCCAATCATGGGTGGAGGGCGATTCAATCAGGACCGTTGGATCTTAGGAGGAGATCGACAACTGCGATCTAATCGGAGGGGAGCGATGGGAGGGTCAACACTCCGATGAGCGATGGTGCGATTGGCTTATGACCGTTGGATCTTATGTGAGATCAATGGCCAGAGATTACAATCAGGGGATTGTAATCGGGGAGTGCAGTGGGCGGCACAGTTTAAAATTTTCGATTGCGATTGGCGCTGGCCGTCATATTAAAAGTGAATCGACATTCAAGATCACGACGTGGGTTTACAGACCAAACCCCAATCACATTGGGAATTTTTCATATAGCATAGAAATATGCTCATTGAAAGTTTCGATTTCGATTAGCGCCCAGGCGTTAGCACTTGGTCTTAGCGCTCGGGGCATATGGGGAAGTGGTTAAGGGGCTAGATGTAAAAAGGGCTAAGCCAGCATAACGAAAAATGGGTCTTTTAGCCTTAGAGACAGCGTTCTAGGCTAAAAAGGAGGCTTTCGATAGAGGTAAAAGAGGGATTTAAAATAAAACAAAGGGTTTTCACTTGGTTCTAAGGATGAAATGGGTGGTTTTAGGAGATTTTGGGAGGGATTCTTTGGGGTTAAATGGGGGAACTTTGAATATGGGAAAAGGGTTAAAATAGGGAATTTTGCAGGGATACAAGGGGCAAATGAAGGCCTTTCTGAGCACAATTTTTTACAGTCAGTGAGGCTTTTTGGATGGAAACAGTAGTGAGGATCTTTTTAAAGGAAATGGACACACAGAGGCCTCAAGGATGAGATATTTTCATAGAAAATGTATCTCTTGAAGGCTCAAAACAATTTAGCCACCTATTTGCTTGGCAAAAAAATTCATACGTGGCTAATACCTCCAAATGGAATCCTCATATGGAAGGCCTTCCCATCTGTCACAATTTTTCATGCATGTACAGCTTCAAAGCTGCCTCTCTAGAATGTATAGAATGGCCTCCAACTGAGAAGTTAGATACCCATCCTCATCAATGAATCTCCAAGTGGAAACCATATGATATCCAAAGATCTCCTCTATACATGAGATACATGAAATGAAGTGGTTTCTTCCCAAAATGGAAAGTCCCAATTCATTAACTATCTCCAACCCATGATATATAGAGTAGATTGCATCTATCAATGCTCTCATCATTAGCCCTGTTGGCCATGTAGGATCCAAACATAACATCAACATAGTAAAAAAATAAAGTAGAGACATATGGATAAACATGAAAAATGTCAAACCAGATTCTCCCAATAACAACCACCACAACAAAGCCTGCTGCTGCCATGCTAGATCATCATGAAAACAAGTAAGAGAGCCATACTCTCTCAATAGAATCCATTGCAGCAATACTTATTTTTTCTATGCCAAATCTACATCAATATAAATATGAGAGCCATACTCTCTCAATAGAATCCACTACAACAAAGCTTCTTGTTGTCCCATCACATCATAACTATACCAATTATAATGACCATAATCCCCCAACAGAATCCAACGCTGTAACACCTCTTGTTGCCATCCTCCATCAATGTCAGGCAATGTATGGGAAGAAATCAACCCATACTCTCCCAATAGTAACCAAAGCAACAAGGATTTTTGCTACCTCCTTACATCATCATGATGCAAGTCATGGAGCAACAACATACTAATGGACATGTGGAATTTCTCATTAGAACAATACTAATAAACTCCCTTATTCCACATCATGTGAGAGTTATGCTTTGTCCCAAACCCAAATACATACATGGACATGAGATATATCCCAAATAGAAATACATGTAAAGACATGAGACGTATCCCAAAAAAAGCAAATACATGGACATAAGATACATCATGAGGTGTCCAAACTCTCTCATGAACAACCAACGCAGCCATGCCTACTGTTGCTACATGTCATCAATGATATACTTGGCATGGACCGCAAAAGTGTGAGATGTTGGGTAGTATCCATACTCACCCAAAAGCAACCAATGCAACCATGCTTCTTGCTGCCCGATATCATAGATTTGTAGAAAATTAGGCAACCTCCTACTCCTCATCTAGATCCATTCATCCCAACGTGGGTGATGAATCATGCCAAGCTCAATCTTGGAATCCTCCCATTGTGGAGTACCAACATCCTCCATATGAATAGCTTTTCACTTCATGAAATGTTGAAGTGCACCTCCATTAAGGTCTCTCCATGAGATCCTCTCATCAATGGCCCATTAGAACCCATAAGGCTCCATACATGCTGTAGGTAGAGATCCATCTTTGAGCTGTGAAATTCTCATCAAGGAAACTTCATCTTGACAATGGAAAGTGCTCTCCATGACAATATGTCTACCATCTATCATTTTTCCCTCCAATGCTTCATGAATGAAGCTACCTTCTGAATGCTCCAAGAATAATGGGGCCCTCTCATCATCACTGCTGCTAATTGACAGAGCTATAGATCTGCATAGTGATAAATGAGTTGTCTCATGGCTAGATACAATGCTAAACTCATAGTTTGGCACTATACTGAATAGGATTTTGCTACTCCCATCTTCTGAAACTCCACACTTCAACACAAAGTGTTGTGTGTAGCTCAACCGTGACAAAATGGGATAGCAATACATCTTCTCCTTTATCAAATCAAGGGTCCTTTGTGCAGTGATAATTTGTTGCTCCAAATCAGAAAGGTTCTCTACTCCTTGGTTATGCACTTTCCCTGATGGCATGGCCTCACATATCTCAATATGAGTTACTAAAATAATATGAGAAGAAGGTATGTGCAAACCTTGGATAAGCTGAATCTATGGAACATCTTGCACATCCACAAGAGTTCCTCCAACCAGTGTAATAGTCTCTCAAACTACTGGTAATGATGATGGTTGCATCTCTTCAACTATACGAACACTGGTATCTATCTCCTTCTCATCATGCATCTCATGAATCATGCACGGGGCTCCAAATATCAAGAACTAAAGACCATCTTGCAAAGATTAAAGTGATCCTCCTTATGATGTAAGTACATCTGCAGCTGGTGGTGGTGGTAGAGGCTCCTCCTCCTGAGTGGAAATGAGGAAATATTCCTTGGGCTCTTCATGCACTATCTCCTCAATGATAGGAGATGTCACTAAGTGAGATGTCTCTGGTTTCTTTCTATCATACCTCTTATTTAGTCTTAGAATAAAATCTACATAAGCAGACACTTTCATATGGGACAAGTGATTGAACCACCAATCTCTTGCTTCACCTTCTAGGTGCAGCACTGCAATCTCCACAACCTCTCTTTCTGCTACATTATATTGTAGAAAGAATGTAGATAACTCTTCCCTCCAAGCCCTCAATGTGCTTGTATAAGATCCATTAAATGTAGGAAAGAAGAATCTATGCCTCTTTCTTCTATTGCTGCTTTAGGATCTTCTTTCTTCTTTGAGTTGCAAGAATTGTTGGAGAGAGAGATTCTCCTTCAAAGCTCTAGGATGTGCTTTATACTTATACATATATTTACTTAGGGTCTCATTCCCCAAGTCTCCTTCATATTCAAACCAATCCTCTTTCTCATCAAAGAAAGTGGACCTAGTAGAATGATGTCAAGCTCTTTACTTCCCCGATTGCTTCTCATGTTGATAGGAAGTGGTGGGACCTTCCTTATCCAATATTCTTATTGGATCCTTACTTTGCCTTTCTCTCTTCATTTGATTGACCTCCTTGGAAAGATATTGTAGCGATATAAAGAGAAGAGTGGAAAAGCAACAATCCTCCATCATGATAGATCTCTACTATCTTCTTCTTCTTTCGATGCAAAATATTAAGTGTCCACATGCTGAGCCAAATATCATGATTTGATACCACTGGAATATCCCAAAAGGGAGAATGCATTAATACAAAAGAACAATAGCTAAACAACAAAAAAGTAAGCAATCAATCTAAATACAACATTAGAGTGTACAAAATAACAGAGCCATTTTATTAATAGGAGGTGGATAAACCGGTACAATAGTGCTCAAAATATGACACTTAAGCCAAAGAGATGGCCTAGATTGACCTTGAAATTATCCCACAAGAGGGATTGCGTAACTGCTGGACTGATGGAAGGAAAAATGTGTTGTCCCTGCTGCAACTACTGGTGCTGCAACTATCGGTAAAATGTAAAGTTAGATCTAGGTAGTTCCAGAGCTTTGATGATGCTGAAAATAGAGATATGGGCTCTATGATAACCCAAGATAACCCAGAAAGGATTTTCCAAATCTATCAATCTAAGAAAATCACCCTCTTAGGGCTTCACTATACAATTGCTAGGTATGTAGATCTGCTACATAATCTAATGAAATATTGCTGCAATATGATGTATAATCAAATCTATGCAAGAAGGGTTGATCCCTTCACTAGATCATTGGGCTAAAAGCTCAAGATCTAACATCTCTTTCCTCCTTCACTGAAGGTGGCTGCTAAATACAAAATAGCTTCAGAAAATTGCACTGTCAAGGAGGGAGAGACTCAAGCCTACTGCTAGAAATGTCAAATCAGCTCCGGACTAATGGAAATAGTGAATACAAGGTGAGGAGATGGTCCCTCATAGGATTTCCAGCTGAAACACTCAAAAATTCCTTCCTCTAGTAGATCTACAAGATCGAACTACGCAATCCTTGAGGGGAATGCTACTGCATGGAGGTAAAATAAAATGGCTTGAATGCCAGATATAGATCTTCTGCTCCTGAAAGATTGATCTTGAAGAAAAATGTGAAAGGATGAATCCTCCATTGGTTTCCTAGCTGAAATGATAAAAACAACCTCCTGAAGATGGAACCAATGCATGATGAGGAATGTATCTCAATAGAAACCTTCCCAGAGTTTAATTTTCTTTATTATTTATCATAACATCATTTATATATTTGAATATTGTGGTCAACCTATCTTAGCTCCAGTGATTTAGTGAACAATAGGTTTAAGTCTCCTCAGACATGTTGTTACTGGCCCATTTGTGGCATTTATGAAATACTTGTACCTAAAGTATAACTAATAAATGAAATGGTTTTTTTAGAATGAATACAACAATATAATTTGAGTGATATTGTGATTTCTTGTTGTTTAAAATACACTTTTGAATGCATAAATGAATTCAACACCCCAAAAACCACATGCCGCACTCAAATTTTGCATACTAGACTACTTTCATGAAAATCTCTACTTGATTTTGGAAAAAATAAAAAGTGCTCCAAAAAAAATCATTTCATCTATTCGCCAAACTACATGCCTTGTGTAATACATTCGACCAATCATTCAAAGTTACATAGTCAACCAATCTTTCAAAGCTACAGAGTCTCTAACAATTCTCCTTCCAAATCAAATAAAGAATCAAAAACATTACAATTTAGTAAGCGAGCTAATGCTAAAGAGTAGTTAAACTTAATAAAGATATGTTTGATATTATTAAGAGTTATGCAAGTTAAGAAGTAGTGCTATCTTCAGTCTTCATTTTATCATAAAATGTATAATTGTGTTCCTCCATTAACAAGTTCATTGTATACCTCATGAGCATTGATATGAATCTTCACCAACATATAAAGGAAGGACCAAAATGATTTCAATAATGCTTACATCAACTCAATTCTCCTATTTTAAACATTGTTAAAGATACTCAAAAGATATTATTTGAAACTAATATTTTTTTTTATTTAAGAATGACTATATTTTTAATTCCATGGATATGCTTATCTCTTAATAGGTTTTCATAATTTTAAAGTAATTATGACTAATTATTAGATGGGTGGTGGAGATTTAATCTTATTCACAAAAATATTTTTAGTAGTATTTAGAGATACATGATTGAGATTTCTATTAAATGTCGCTATGCATTACTGATTTTTAATTTCATTTAAAAAATGGTCATGTTTGGTAAGTGTGAGATTCTATTTTTATGTATAGCATTGAACTCTTGCCTTTTATTGTTACTTTACTATGTTTTTATTGTACTTATTTTTTCAATGTATATATGTTTAACTCATATATTACCTTTTATAATAATAATAATAATAATAATAACGTTATAATTTAATAAATATTTTAAGATTTTTTTAATATTAATAATGTGAGATATATTATGGCTTAAGTGTTTTGATGGCTATTATCACTTAATATTTGTCTACACTTACTAACCATTTGATTTATATAATTACACTAATCATATTCATCTAAAAATGATAAGTAACTCTCACTAATTCTAAAATTAAACCTAACTAATTAAAAATATAATTTACCTAGTTTTTTAATCCCCATTCTACAGGAGATCAATTTTCCATTGAATCCACTCCTAGCTTCCTTTTCCAACCCACTAACTATTTTATTATTTCACAAATTGTTTTCGTACCAATTTGCAACAAATAATACATCTTCGTTTGACGAGGACCTTCCCACTGTGTAGCCAAATTTGGCCAATGACTTCTATGACATCTAGATAATAGATGAGGTTTCTACTATTGATATGTAATGATGACAAAAACCCTATCATGCCACTGATTTTATATAGATATATAAAGACCAGTATATGATTCATAATATACCAGGATATCCCCCCCCCCAAAAAAGGGGGAGAGAATAACATAGTCCCCATATATATGGAAAATTATAGTCTATATGTTCCCCCCAAGCTTCATAATTATCATCCACATAAAAGACATTAAATTAAATATCCAAAAAGTGTGCTATGATTATACAATGCAAAACTAATAAAACCCAATTAATTGAGGGGCAGTGTGCCCTCCTCCTTGACCAAGCCATCTTCTATAAATTTGTATCGAATGACTCCTAAAGGAGCATGCAGACCCAGTTTAGATAGACCATTCTCCACCATGTTCGATTCTCGGTGTATGTGTTGGAAATAAACAGACTGGAATTCATGTTGAAATAGCGAAATGTGATCCAACCAACAATTGAGATGAGGGGGCACAAAGTTAGTCTGACCCACGATGCCATCAATGAGAGCCTTCAAGTCTCCATGGATATGAATGTGCTCTAACTGTATTTTCCTATAAAACTATAATAGACCCCATAGCGTCAAAAATTTTTCTTTGGTATTGATTCCATATCTGCCATGGTAATAAATTTTGTAATGAGAATGAGGAAAAATATTGATCCATGCACCGCAACAACAAATGCCAGCCTCTGCAGCCCCGTCAAACATTCCTACTGGAAAAAGAGTTTGTATATGAGATGACCACACCATGATCCTTTTATCAGCCTGAGCATTTTCCTCATGTTTATCCATCCATGCTAGGATATTGGTGTTGGGGTTCCCATGTTTTGGCCAGATTGGCAAGACCAAAATATGAGACAACATCAGAACCACTTTCAGACCTCAGGATCTAGCCCTCCTAGGTCCAGAGAGGGATCTCTCTATATAAGAAAAGTTTTATGTCTTTGAAGCTCAAAATTTAAGATGTTAGGCTAGTTATAAGGCTCGGGGTTTGTTTGTTTGATGGTTCATTTGGTTGTTGGGAATCAGGAAAGAAGGGTTCAATATAAGACAAGGATGAGCAAAGAGGATTTTAGGCAAAGGAGGGATGATTCAGAGAACATCAAGACCATTGGGAAAGGGAGTCAGGAAAGGGTTTACTTGCTATTCAATGTGCAGGCTTTCAGTTGGGCTAGTCATCTAAAGCATTGGATCTTAAAGATGATAGTGTGGCATGAAATGGTAAGAGAAAAGGTGAAAGCAAGGAAACCTCCAAGGTGACCTTCAGAAATCAGATCCAGGGACAGGACATGCCATTGGAAAACCTGTGATCTAAAACGTAAAGGCTAACTCTTCAGTCAAGGAAACATTAAATATTTGGATACAAAGGTGAAAACCTGAGATCAGAGAGAGACTTTGAACTCTCAATGCTTCGGCCTCCAGCTTAAGGGATCTTAAGAAGGTTCAATTAATTGAAAAGGATCCTAGTGAGATAGAGACAGTGTTCTAAACTCCCAGTATCCCAATTCATTCAATTAAAACCTACCAAGAACATCTAAGAACAGATTCATTAATTCATACATAAGCTAGCAGCATATGAAACCACTACACTGGTTAAATTAGCTTGAAATCAATCCTCAGATAACACATACAACAGAAAACATTGAAGGCAGGGAGAGCAGAAACATAGGGTACCTAACAAGGGTAAATCTTATGCCATATTTCTGATGCGTGCCAGAAGAAACGAAATGTAATGAATTAAACAGGGAAAACATAGACAAAGACAGAAAAACATCACCGCTGCTTTAGATCAGGATCCAAAGAAATTTTCTTGTCATATTAAGGAGCAACGCCAGTCAAGTACAACATTACCAATAGCTTGATATTAAGTCTGAAAACATCTTCCTCAGCCTATCTTACAACTTTACACAGAGAACATGTCTCAAGAGAAACAACTTGCAATTCCCAGATAGCCGATCAACAACCTTTACAATGATTTTCTTCATGCGTTTTATAGCTGAAAGGAGGAAGAATAGGTAGATGGAAAACTAAATGAAAAATTAAATGTAGAGTAGATGAAGTGGGTCGAAACCCATTCTGTTTTAAATTCTGGGCATTTATCTTCAGTACTCTTTGAATGAAAGAGTGGTCTTCGTCGGGCTGCAATTTACTCCAGGTATGTCTTTGATGTACTTGCTGTAATACCTCTGCAATACTCTGGTGAATTAAACAGAAAGGTAGAATAATGATTTTAGGTTCTACCATTCTGTGAAACAAATACTCTGATAGCATCAGGACTGCTATCAGGTCAGAAAATCTCTCTAGAACATGGCATAGAATGAAAACTGTATGGGCACTCTGTCCTTTCGTGGGTAGGAATATTCTGCTGATGGTGACACTGATATACATTATTTTCTGCGCGGTGTACCTTCTGTGTGATCCATGATGTCTTCAATCTGGTACCTTTGCCTTCTAAACCCTGGAAAAATCCTCAATATTGAACATCGAATTCCCTGATCTTTTACTAATACTCCTCTACCACTGCATTAATGTCTCCGTCTGCGAAATCTCCGCTTTAATGGCTCTGGAAAGATTTTACAGAGTTTAACCCTGTTCCTTTAATGAAAGTCGTGTCATAACACTTTCCTAGTTCTTTTTCATATTTTCGATCTCTGCACATGACATTCTCTGCGTTCTTTGCCACTGTAATAGTGACCGTGAACCATGGCGGTTTTTCGCTTGGCCTGTAACCCTGCAAAACACGAAAACGTGTTAAGAAATCATGTGTGGGGAGGGTGGATGCAGCGAGGGCGATGAGCATGGCCGTGCAGTCTGGTGAATTGATGGGACAGTGCAGGGTGATGGCGAAAAATGCAGTGAAACAATGGAGGATGGTCTGGTGAAAGTTGGCGGACTGCGGCAAAAGTTTAAATGCAAACATTTGAAATTTGACCTTTCAATGAAATATAGGGAGGATAGAGGCAAATGCGAAAAAATACGTGGAATTGTGACGTGGTGGGACCCGGTCAATGGCGGGACATGCAGTTAATCCAGACCATCTGATCTCTGGAGGAGATTGACGGTTGAGAATGCGTCGGAGGACGACGGATGGTGGGCTAGGGGTCCCTTTTCCTTGAGCTAATTCCTGAGCATCTTCATAGCGCGTCGACCGTTGGATGGACAGCTTCGGATCGGATGGTGTATGCGCATATTGTGCCGGGTCCATAGCCAAATGTTAATGCGCGATGGGGGGCGGTTTTTAAATAGTGCGTGAAGCGACATGTCATGCGGTGAATGGAAATGCTACGAAACAAAAAATACCGCCCACCTTCGAAAGGCGGTGTGATAAGAACCAGTGGTTTTCTGCATAGTGTTTTGGCAAGGGGACCACCGGGGCGGATGAACTACTGACCGTTGATTTGCAGCTTAAACAGACGGTGGGTATACGATCGGGCGGTGAAAGGGGTGGTCCACGGACGCTATGGAGTGTGCGACGACCGTCCGATCCGTATAGATCGACGGCTCAAACGCTCCTGATACATGTTTGCGATAAGCGCCTTTTGGGCTAGCGCCAGGTTCTAGCGGCCAAGTCACGTGGGGAAAATAGTTTTGGGGGCTGGCCGATAAGGGCTAGGCCTTAAATATTTTAAAATGTGGGATTTCAGCCCTTTTATGCAATTTGAGGCTAGGAAATGGTAAAAATAGAGGAAAATGGGGGAATTAGACCAAAAAATGGGTGTGCGTAGGATTTAAAGGGATAGTGAGTGGTTTAGAAGGACTAGGGGAGGGATTTGTGGGGTAAATAGGGGAATTTTGACAAAAGGGAAAAAAGGTTAAAATGGGGAATTCTGCAGGGGTACAAAGGGAAAAAGAAGGCCTTTTGGAGCACAATTTTTACAATCAGTGAGGCTTAGAAACAACAGTGGAATTTTACCAAAGGGCAGAGGGTATGGAGAGGC
Source organism: Pinus albicaulis (assembly GCA_034641835.2). Lineage (NCBI taxonomy): Eukaryota > Viridiplantae > Streptophyta > Pinopsida > Pinales > Pinaceae > Pinus > Pinus albicaulis. The sequence goes on from CM076574.1 coordinate 1,355,677,154, forward strand.
TTTCAAGGATGATGTGTTTTCAGGAAAAATGCATTCCTTGAAGGCTCAAAAACAATTTTGGCCCCCTGCTTGCTTGTCAAGGAATTTATAGGGGGCTAACAGTGGCTCCACATGGGGATGGCTTCTTCTTGAAGGAGTCAAGAATCCAGAAATGATCTTTGAGGTAGGCCAGATGCCTGATATTTGAGCCATCTTCCTTCTTTGATTTTAAGCTACCACAAACATGATAGATCAGCAGAAACATTCCCAAACAATCTACCTACCCAGACTATAGTCTTATCATTTTCTCTTCCAGGGTGCATTTGGACTAGCGGACCCTTCACATCATTTATTTTTTACAAACAAGAAAGTAAACCTATTATATTTCTACCCTTATTTCTCCATGAGACCAGATTAAACTATTGGTCTCATATGTTTCTCTACCTAATCTAATATCTGTTGGGATTAGACTATCCAGCAGATTTCTTCTCTACATTCTACAACAGAAAATTAAAAACAGTCAAACTAGGATTAGACAGTCTAGTTTGTTGTGGATCCAAGGCATAAAGACTGTTGCACATGGACAGAACCTTGCAGAAAACTGAAATCAAAATCTTGAAGGCTTGAAATTTGAAGTTTTGAAGCATCCTTCTTTTCTTTGTGACTAAAGTTTTGAGCTTGTTAGAGTCACTTTCTCTTCTTCATTTCAGCTCTGGTTTTGGGCTCGTTAGAGCTGATCTTCTTCTTCTTTGATGGCTCAAGTTTTGATCGTGTTAGAGCCAATCCTTTGCACCTTAGAGGTTCATGTTTTGAGCATGTCTGAACCTCTTCTTTCTCTCTATTTTTTGGAACATTTTCTCTTTTTCTTGAAAACAAACACAACAATGGTATTTACAATGGAAATGGAAACTGGAAATTGGAAATTAGCAGAAGTAGTGTTTGAGCATCCTGCCATTGACAGGACCCCCAAATAGCTCTGTACCATCTAGTTCTTGTAGAAAAAAGGCATTTGGACCCACAATGGCCTGGATGATGTATGGACCTTGCCAAAAACTGTCAAACTTGCCGTGCTTTCCTTTGTCCTCTCTCCTTGAGTCCCACTTCAGAACTTTATCTCCAATTTTGAAGTCAGAAGCTTTGGTTCTTCTGTCAAACAAATTATTTATATTTTCCTGAACTTTCATGGCTCTGTTATAGATCTCTTCCCTTGTTTGCTGGAGATGAATTGTCTGGTTTATCCTTCTTACCATGTTGTCTTCTTCTGTCTGAATTTCTTGGATAAGTTTAATCACTGGTACCCAAAGGCTGGTAGGAAACACTGCTTCTGTTCCATAGACAAGCTAATATGGTGACATGCCAATGGATTTCTTTGTTGTAAGCCTGTTAGCCCACAAAGCATGCACTAACTTGTTATGCCATGATTTCTTATTCTCTTCAAGCAGTTTCTTGATAATTTTCACCAAGTTCTTGTTTGATGATTCAGCTAACCCATTACCCTGTGGGTAATAAGCAGTTGAATGACCGAGTGCTATTTGATACCTGTGACAAAAATGAACCATTTTCTTGGATCCAAAAGCAACAGCATTATCAGTAATTATTTTTCTTGGGCAACCAAACTGAGAGAGGATATGACCTTCTAGGAACCTAATGATGACTGAATCTGTGGCATTCCTAGTAGGTGTGGCCTCTATCCACTTAGTGAAGTAGTCTGTGGCTGTTAAGATCCATTTGTGTTGTGCAGAAGAATCAGGGTGTATTTCTCCTATGAAATCTAGGCCTCGTTGCATAAAGGGACCCTCAACAGTGATGGGTTGTAAAGGTAGGGGGAGGAGCTTTCTTTTGCCTTCGAAAATCTGGCATTTGTGGCAAGCAATTATCATCTTACGGATGTCATTGAAGAGTGTGGGCCAATAATAGCCAGCTCTGAGTATTTTATTAGTAGTGGCTTTCCAATTTAGGTAGCCTCCACACTCTCCTGCATGGAATTCCTGTTTAATCCTCTCTGCCTCGGTTTCAGGAAAACATTTAAGCAATAGGCCATTTTCATTTTTCCAGTATAAGCAGTTATTTAGTATGCAATAGCTTCTAGCTTTTAGTTTTAGGAATCTGGCCTTGGTCTTTGACAGTCTAGGAGGGGCATTGAGGTGTGTGAGCACATAGAGAATGTCAGAATACCATGGAGAGTTCTGAAACTTCTCCTCGACAGTGGGATCAGGCAATCCTTCCTGCTCATCCAAGGCATCGACCATGTTTATGTCAAGGCATTGTAAATTTGTTTCAGCCATTATTTGAGCTAGGCCCTGACCTTTGATCAATTTTGTGGGTTTTATCTCAAGGTCATATTCTAAGATCACAGCAATCCATTTGTCCCTCTTCCCATCTGGGTCTTGGGACAAGATGTCTTTAACCACTATATGTGGCACGTAGGCTATGGTGTGGGAATGCAGTATATACACCCTAAAGTATTTCAAGGCCTTAACCAAGGCATAGGCCTGTTTTTCCATTATGTTGTATTTCAAGGGTGCATCCCTCAAAGCTTTACTGAAGAAAGAGATGGGCTATTCCATTCCCTCTGGATTTTTCTGCAGCAGAACTACAGCTACAGTATGCTCGGAGGCAAATGAAAAGATCAGGAAATCCTTTGATAAATTAGGACTGATTAGGACAGGAGTCCGGGTGAGTGCAAGTTTAACTGATTCAAAATATTTCTTGGCCTCGATAGTCCATTTAACTCCTACACCTTTCTTTAACATGTTTGTCATATTCCTAAGGTGTTCAGCTAAGTTGGGAATAAACCTCCTGAGGAAGTTGATTTTCCCAATGAAGGACTGTAACTCTTTGATGTTCCTCGGGTGTGTGATTTGTAGTATTCCCTCAACTCTTTGTGGGTCTATCCTAATTCCCTTCTCAGATATAATGTGGCTGAGAAGCCTACCTTCTTGCAGCCCAAATACAGTATTTTTAGGATTCAATGACAGACCAAACCTTCTACATTTTTCAAACACTCCTCAGATGTCTTAGGTGTTCTTCATCAGTCTTGGAATAGACCGTTATATCATCCAGGTAGATGACAATGAAGTGCCCTATTTCATTTGAAAAGGCTATGTCCATTGCTCGTTGGAAGGTTGCACCAGCGTTCATCAGTCCAAAAGGCATTTTTACATACATAAAAGTGCCCCATGGAGTGGTAAAAGCTGTCTTGATTTGGTCTTCTGAGAGTACTAAAACTTGGTTGTAACCTGAAAAACCATCTAACAGGGAGATCCTTCTTGAGACTACTACCCTCTGAAGAATGTGTTCCAATTTTGGCAAAGGGTAATTGTCTTTGAGTGAGGTTCTGTTAAGGTTCCTGAAATCTATGCACAGTTTGATCTCTCCCGTTTTCTTTCTCACAGCCACTAGGTTTGAGACCTAGTCAGAGAACCTCACAGGAACTATTATGCCTGCCTCGTACATCTTTTTGATCTCCTTTTCAACTGCAGGCAATTGTTTTGGGTTTATTCTGCGGAGTTTCTGTCTGAAGGGCTTCTGATTTTCTTTCAGAGGTATTTTGTGCTGTATAATGTTTGTGTCATAGGCCTTTAAGTCCTCATATCTCCAGGCAAACACATAAATGAATACCTTGAATAGGTCAATGTATTTCTTCTTCATGTTTGCACGCAGGGAATTAGCCAATTTAACCATCTTGGGCTTATCTTCAGTGCCTATGTTGCATTCCTCGACATCAGCTTCTACGTGTTCTAAAGTGGGATTTTTTGCTACATCATCAAAGTCAAAAAGGTCCTCTAAAGGTGCCAGACCTTGAGGTATGTTCTTATCTTTGGCCTGCAGCACCTCTACTTCTTCACTATCTGTGTTTTCGCGTTCTTCGTTTAGATTTCCAATCTGTTCATTTAGAGTGTTTATTTCTATGTTATAGGGTGTTTCTTCCTCATCTGAGGACTCTCCACTTAGGCAGCTATTGTTAGATTTAGAGTCTGAATCGAAAAATTCAAACTCGTTTCTGCCTATCGGGAAATCCTCAATCTGTTTATCACCCTCAAAGACCTACCAATATTTTTCATTGTCTGGCACTGCAGGTCTGAATTTGGTCTGAATGATGATTTTTTGGTCATTGGGATGCTTGTGATACGCACTAGCCATGCAGGCTAATCCATTTGCAATTGCGTTCTAACTCCTAGGGACAAACACTAGTTCGGTTTTCAATAGATCCATAGCGTCATTCCTGTATGCTCTCGGCCTAGAATGTTTCACTGTGTATTCACCATTCACTTGTTTAATGATCAAATCAGAGTCTCCGTGCAAAGTTATCCTACGAGCTCCTAATTTTCTCAACAGATTCAAGCCTAGGATAAGAGCCTCATATTCTGCAATATTGTTTGTACATTTGAAATGCAAGTTAAAGGCATGACTCTCTGCGTAGTCGCTCTCGGTGTTATGTACTCACACTCCTACTCCTGCGGTTCTCTTGGTGCATGACCCATCGAAATTCAGTTCCCATAAAGTTTCGCTCTTGGGCCTAACATTGTTTCGTTCTTGGTGTGGTGCATAGGCTTGCGGAGGGTGACTATTCAGTTGACTGCATTATATTTCTTGCTCACTCTGAGTTTCTGTTCCAGTGCACTGTCCAAAGTTTTCTACATCGTTCTCCTCCAAGTCTAGAGTAGCCATTATGTTAAAGTCCACGGGCTCCATTTCCTTGTTTGTATCTCTGTTTTTGAATTCTGAACCCTCTAAGAATTCATCATTATAAAGGATGAAGGATTCAAGCTCTGTGTGTACAGAGTATAGAGGTGAATTTTCAGGCTTTTTGGGGTTGCTGACCAGGAATTTCGTTTGTGCCTCTCTATACAATCTTCTAAGTTGGCTAAATACTGGGATTGTGGCATAGGCCCCATCCATCTGCATTATACCTTGCATCTTGGCTCCCCATTATCTCGATAATAACATGCCATACTTGGGTGGCACATCTGCCACTAAAACATCCATGACCATACATTTTGTAGGGATCTGGGTAAGGTTTACACACAGGTCTTTGATTGGGCGCAGGCATTTTACTCTGCTAGAGTCAAATGAATATAAATATTTATAAGGGAAAGTTATCTCTAGGCCTAACTTTTCCATAACTACCTTAGGCATTAAGTTGTGTGATGCCCTAGAGTCATGCATTGCATTGTGAAGGATCTTGTCATGAATATTGAGACTGATATAAAAAGGTGGCACCACCCCTTCCTGAAACTTCCCTTCTATCTTTGGACCAAACAGAAGGGCTGGTTGATCATCACTCAGAATGACAGTGTCACCGTTTTCCTCCTGCTTTAAAGCTTTCAAAATTTGGCCTTTATGTACATCCTGAGTGGTCATTTCAGAGAGTGGGACAGAGATTTTAATTTTTGCAATCTCACTCTCCAAATTGAAAGTGGACTAACTCTTTGGAATGTTAAACTCTGTTTTTTTAGCCACCACCTTGGTGGCAGAATCAGTGGGTTGATTCTCACTATGTACAGTGTTTGTGACAGTTTTATCAAGAGAACTAACTGCAGTGCTAGTGCTGCTAGTTGGTTGACTTTGTTTATCAGTATTTTGGTTGTCCTTTTCTTTGTTCTTCCCAAAACTATCAGCTGTTGATTTGTTACTTTTAGCAGTTAATTTAGAATTTTTCTCAGGCCTTTTCTTGATATAAATCTCAGAAGCCTTTGGTTTGGAAGTGTCTAGGCTCTTTTTGCTTCTAAGTTCATATTTTTCTCTGACCTGCATGATGGCATTTTCAAATCCAAGCCTGTAATCCTCAGATTATGATCCCTCCTCATCCCAGTACGAGGATGAGGGTTGATCTTCCTCTGTGGAGCAGTTGTGGATTGAGTTTTCTATTTCGACCATGTTTATTCTGGTTCCCTCAGACTCTTCTATGATTCCCTCATCTTCATCAAGAAATTTATCTTGAAATGGGGGAATAACTTGTTGATCTGATTCTCTTTGTCTATTGGGAGTGGTGTTGTTTCTTCTAAAGTTCTGGTTCTAGTTAGGATTTTGATTTTTGTTCTGGTTACTAAATGTGACAACCATCTTTTCCATCATTTTTTGTAGATTTTCCATTTTTTTAGACAAACGGTCATAATTGGGGTCATATGTGGAGGCTACAGTGTCATCTCTATATGTTACCCTTTTCTCAGCTCTTAATCTTGTTTTTTTCTCAATCAGATTAGCCTCTACACTCACTGCTCCCTTTTTCATGTCTTCCAGTGTGTTGTAATCTCTCTCCCTAAGCTAGTAGGCCATGTCAGCATCAAAGCCTTTCGGATATTTTACTAAAGCCATACCTTTGGGAGGTTTCATATGTGGAGGAAGAGCATTATAAACACTGTTAAACCTTGTAGAGTAGTCATGGACACTCTCTCCTACATTTCTTTTTAGGTTCTTGTATTCTGCTAAGATTTGGAGAGGGTTGGCCTTAACTTCCCATTTATTTATGAAAATCTGATATAAAGCAGGAAGGTCTTGGATACTATTAGGAGGTAGGCCTTTAAACCATTTCTTCACATCACCTCCTAAGCTATGGGCAAAGATTTTCATTTTGACTGTATCATCATCTATCTCCATGTAGTCAAAAGAATCTTCCATCCTATCTACATGGTGCTGAGTTGCGGTGGACTCTTTTGCAGTGAAGTGTGGGATATTTGATTGATAATCGTTGGGTAAGGGTACTAGAGGCTGGGGTAAAACCAGAGGTGCATACCAGGCTGCCATGATGATGTTCAGGTGAGGTAAAGGGTTGGTTTGAGCAGCTGGTATTTGGATGACAGGGATATTAGGACCAGCAGAAGTCTGTTGGGCAGACCTAGGGTGGCGGAGCCCCAAGTTTTGAATGAAGTGAATATCAGGCGGTGTAGATGGAGGGGTATCTCTGTCCCTAAAGTGTCGACCACTATGAGGTGGTGAACCGGAAAGCTCAAGGCATGGCTGGTCTAGAACACTGAATGACCTAGTTCTTGGTAATATGTTTGGTAGGTCTAGGTCGAAAGGTGGGACTAATATAGCTGTAAGGTCTTCCGGTGCAGAGTTAGCTCTATGGATGTGGCTGGAAATAGTTGATCTTTTAGGTGTAGGAGACTTCTTGAGGATGCTCTCAGGGTTATCAACTATTTTAGGTGGGTTTGGGTTGGGATAAGCACTTGTGTGAATGGTCCTTGAAGCCAGAATGTTGTTCTCCAACCAAGCAGCTTAACCCTACTTGTTACTTCTAATGTGGCTGATGTTATAATGGGCTCTGGTCTCCCATTGGAGTCTTATGTGAACCAAGATAATCAGCAGGCCTACTGATCACCAGTTGAGTCTTTTAATCATTTAGGAACTATGGAATCGCCAAGTGGAAGGTTTAGGGTGTTTTCTAGGGGGTGCACTGTCCACCACAGTGCTTTATGTAATGTCCTTTTTAGGGGAATCCTTAAAACACAGCAGACTCTAACCAGAGATGGACTGGGAGGGAATTTACCAGATACATCACCTCTGAAAGAGGATGAGATCCGGAGGCTATCTGGCCCTTTCCAGACTCTGTCTAAGAGTGTGGGAGAAAACACAACAAGTGGTATAGAAGTTGATTTGTGAATAGGAGTGTTTACAGCCAACCTAACCAGAGATTGTAGGTTTCTGAGGCTATTTTGATGTAGTGAGATGGAAAATACTCAGAATCCCCAGCGGAGTCGCCATTATGTTGGGGTTCCCATGTTTTGGCCAGATTGGCAAGACCAAAAGATGAGACAACATCAGAACCACTTTCAGACCTCAGGATCTAGCCCTCCTAGGTCCAGAGAGGGATCTCTCTATATAAGCAAAGTTTTATGTCTTTGAAGCTCAAAATTTAAGATGTTAGGCTAGTTATAAGGCTCGGGGTTTGTTTGTTTGATGGTTTGTTTGGTTGTTGGGAATCAGGAAAGAAGGGTTCAATATAAGACAAGGATGAGCAAAGAGGATTTTAGGCAAAGGAGGGATGATTAAGAGAACATCAAGAGCATTGGGAAATGGAGTTAGGAAAGGGTTTACTTGCTATTCAATGTGCAGGCTTTTAGTTGGGCTAGTCATCTAAAGCATTGGATCTTAAAGATGATAGTGTGGCATGAAATGGTAAGAGAAAAGGTGAAAGCAAGGAAACCTCCAAGGTGACCTTCAAAAATTAGATCCTGGGACAGGACATGCCATTGGAAAACCTGTGATCTAGAACCTAAAGGCTAACTCTTTAGTCAAGGAAACATTAAAGATTTGGATACAAAGGTGAAAACCTGAGATCAGAGAGAGACTTTGAACTCTCAATGCTTCGGCCTCCAGCTTAAGGGATCTTAAGAAGGTTCAATTAATTGAAAAGGATCATAGTGAGACAGAGACAGAGTTCTAAACTCCCAGTATCCCAATTCATTCAATTAAAACCTGCCAAGAAAATCTAAGAACAGATTCATTAATTCATACATAAGCTAGCAGCATATGGAACCACTACACTAGTTAAATTAGCTTGAAATCAATCCTCAGATAACACATACAGCATAAAACATTGAAGGCAGGGAGAGAAGAAACATAGGGTACCTAACAAGGGTAAATCCTATGCAAGATTTTTGATGCGTGCCAGAATAAACGAAATGTAATGAATTAAACAGGGAAAACATAGACAAAGACAGAAAAACATCACCGCTACTTTAGATCAGGATCCAAAGAAATGTGCTTGTCATATTAAAGAGAAACACCAGTGAAGTAAAACATTACCAATAGCTTGATATTCAGTCTGAAAACATCTTCCTCAGCCTATCTTACAACTTTACACAGAGAACGTGTCTCAAGAGAAACAACTTGCAATTCCCAGATAGTTGATCAACAACCTTTACAATGAATTTCTTCATGAGTTTTATAGCTGAAAGGAGGCATAATAGGTAGATGGAAAACTAAATGAAACATTAAAGCAGAGTAGATGAAGTGGGTTGAAACCCATTCTGTTTTAAATTCTAGGCATTTATCTTCAGTACTCTTTGAATGAAAGTGTTGGAACACCTAATCCTACATGGGTAGGTGTGGAATGCGAAAAGTCACAATGGAGTCCAAGTGACCTTGGAATGTGAAACCAAGAGTCACACCATTGTATTATAAATGTACATCATGTATAATGGAAAAATAAGAAAGCCTCACGCTTATCTTTCATTGTGTGTTGAGTCTCTTGTGTGTGTGTGTTCATCTTCCTCATACACCATGTGTGTGCTTAACATGGTGTTTAACATGGTATCAGAGCGGGCGATTGCTGGCCCTGCTCCAAATTGAGTGAGCCATTTGTGTTTATGGCCTATGCATATCTGCAAAAATTATTGACATTTTTGCAGCACTCCGAGTTTTTGTAGCAGTGATTTTGCAGCATTCAAAATCCCAGCATTCAGAAATCTGCTTTGAAAAGAAGAAGCATTCAAAAATTGACAGCACTGGTTTTGAAGAAGAGCAGCATTGTGCATCTGAAGGTTTTCTCACTGCTCATTTCTTCCTGCAATTTCCGCATTTTAAATTCTGCACCTTTTTGGAGAGCTGTTAGAAAAATTGTTTAAAGTTGGTTTCTAAAGAAGTTTATGAGTTTTTTAGTGGAAAATAAATCTAAGTTTTTCTGCTGTAAAATTCTTCATATCTGCATTTTTTGCTGCTGAAATTAATTCTGCTCTATATTTGGAAGAAGAAAAAATTCTACTGCTATTCTTACTCCTCTGCTCTCTGCTGTTTGAAAAAAATTAAAAAATTAAAAATAAAATTAAATTAAAATTAAAAAAAAAACAAAAACAACATCTTCCCATCGACCTTCCTACTCGGCCTCTCTACATCGACCTCACTGTCCCTCCTACCGCCCCCACTCTGCGCACTCGGCCTACCTCTACTGCTCCCCCATACAACAACGCACTCCCTGCGCACAAGCCTAACCCTCACGCCCTCTCCTCTCCCTAACCCCACACCTACGGCTGCTACCTCGGCCCTCACGACCTCCCACTCCCTTCCCATGCTCTCAAACTCGACCACGCCCTTTCCTTTTGGCTCAGCCTTTCGGCCTTCTCCTTACCCCCATCCCCCTACGCACCAACTCGGCCACCCACCTACGCCTCTGCTCACTCACTCAAACGCACTCTCCATTCCCCCTTACGACTTCCTCATATTTCGTTTTTAAATTTTTTTAAATTAAAACCCCCCCACCATATCGTTACCCCCCCCCCCCCCCCTCAAAATAAATATTTCGATATTTTAATTTAAAAAAAAAAAGAAAAAAAAAGAAAAAAAAAAGCCTTTTGGCCCCCATCACAATTCATTTTTTAATTTTAAATTTATAAATCCGCCCCTCTTTTTACATTAATTCCCCTCCCTCCAAGACTTTTTAAAATTCGAGTTTTAAATTCCCATTTTTAATTTTTTTTTTTTAATTAATTAAAAAAAAAAAAAAAAATCTCCCTACTCTCCCACTCCTTTTAAATTCCCCCTCCCTTTTAATTCCCCTCCCTACACATTTTTTTAAATTTCCATCCCCCTCCCTTTTAATTATTTCCCATTTCAAATAATTAATTTTTTTAATTAATTTTTAATTAATTAAAAAAAAAAAACAGCAGAGAGAGAGAGGAAAGAGAGAATATGAACAGCAGAAAAAGAGAAAATGACATGTGAGCAGATGGACTATACATAGAGAAAATTGCAGATTTACATTGTGATTTGTGGCATTGATTTGAAGGGTGATTTTCTGAAGAAATTTTACATGAGAAGACAAGTTTGCTATCAGTTTTTAAACAGCTCTTTGAAGGAAAAATTAGCTGTCTTAAAGGCTTCTTGCATAGTGTTTTCAGCTGCACATATTTTGCATAAATATTGTATTGAACTGACATTGATTTGCATCTTCATTCAAGACTTGAAGTGTAATTGAGTTGAAAAATTGTTGATTACCCTCCATCATTTGAGGAGCACATTTTGTACTTTGAAATTTCCATAGTTGGAAATTCTTTGGAGTCGTTTGTATTTGTTGTTGAATCACATTGTAAACGGGTGCATTTTCGGTTGAAGCCGACACCCTTTCATTTTTTAGCCTAAGTTGTTGAAATGGCTAAAATCAATGAAGCATTAGAGTTCTTGAATAAAATCATTCATTCAAATGTTGATGACATGATAAAAATGAGCAAGGATGCTCTTTGTAGAATTCAAAATTGTTTACAAGATGCATAAGAAAAGATTGAGTTTTTGCAGTTGGAATCTCAGCTTCAACAAGATGAACTTCAGCAAAAGAGTCACCATTCTGAACCTGTTTCTGTTCAGAAGATTGAGAAGGACTCTCATCAGAAGAAAGAAGATAAATTTGTAGATGATTCACATTCAGTTCCTTGTACTAGAGCAGATGTACATGCAGATGCAGCAGTTCAGCCTGCACTTCTCAAGCCCATCATCAGACCTTGGGAAGATCTTGTCCACAACAAGCACCGAACTGGTCTTGGATATGACAAGGATGCGTCCTTTCATATACCAGACTACACCAAGCCCATCATATTTCAGAGTGCCGGATTCATGTGTGACAATTCACTTGCAGCTGTTCCAGATCCTGTTCCACAACAATCACAGATCGTAAAATGCCAACACTGTGATCGATTTGGCCATATGAAAGATCATTGTTTTGATCTTCATCAATGCAAGCACTGTGGTCGACAGACTCATTCTTCAGACATATGCTTCAGACACAAGCCTCCTGCAAGAACAAAGATTCATCTTGGATGGATCGCTTCTTGGCAATGGGCATCAGCAGCCAAGAAGATGTTTACGACACATGTTAGAACTTGTTCACGGATATTGAGCAAACTTGCAGTTGAGTTTTCGCCATCATCTCACCTTGTCCCTGACAGAGGGGAAAATGGTGGTCATGTACAAGCTTCGACGACAGATCAAGCGAGCCTGAGCCACAATCTCTCATTCCATGTTCAGAGTTGTAGCCAGCAGTTCAAGCGAGCTTGAGCCACAATTCGTCATTCCAGATTCAGAGATGTAGCCAGAGACACGGATGCCCATGAGCATGCCTTCGGTTGGTGGACAACCTTAAACCATCATCTTTGGTTGGTGGATAACCTAAAACCATCACAGGTAGTATACCTCCCTTCTTTTAGGTTGAAGGTCTCCCTTTCATATATGAGGAACACTTCCTCTAGCAGAAGCCTTCAGCTTCTTGCCAGCTTTGGTTGAGTTCCAGGAAATGCTTCAAGCATTCCAGAGTTGTTGGTAATCCTAAAACCATCACAGGTAGTAGACCTCCCTTCTTTTAGGTCGAAGGTCTCCCTTTTTATATGAGGGACAATTCCTCTAGCAGAAGCCTTCAGCTTCTTGCCAGTTTTGGAAGAGTTCCGGGAACTGCAACAAGTATTGCGTTCCAGTGTTTGTGGTCATCCTAAAACCACCTCTTTTTTCCAACATTTTAGAGAGTTGATTCAGCCCAAGTGCTGCCATGTATACTTTGCAGATTTGTATTACAACTCTTTTCTTGGACTCACACATACCCCTTCGGATTAAGGGGGATGTTGGAACACCTAATCCTACATGGGTAGGTGTGGAATGCGAAAAGTCACAATGGAGTCCAAGTGACCTTGGAATGTGAAACCAAGAGTCACACCATTGTATTATAAATGTACATAATGTATAATGGAAAAATAAGAAAGCCTCATGCTTATCCTTCATTGTGTGTTGAGTCTCTTGTGTGTGTGTGGTCATCTTCCTCATACACCATGTGTGTGCTTAACATGGTGTTTAACAGAAAGAGTGGTCTTCATCAGGCTGCAATTTACTCCAGGTATGTCTTTGATGTACTTGTTGTAATACCTCTACAATACTCTGGTGAATTAAACAGAAAGGTAGAATAATGATGTTAGGTTCTGCCATTCTGTGAAACAAATAATCTGATAGCATCAGGACTGCTGTCAGGTTAGAAAATCTCTCTAAAACACGGCATAGAATGAAAAATGTATGGGCACTCTATCCTTTCACGAGTAGGAACATTCTGCTGATGGTGACACTGATATATATTATTTTCCGCGCACTGTACCTTCTGTGTGATCCATGATGTCTTCAATCTGGTACCTTTTCCTTCTAAACCTTGGAAAAATCATCAATACTGAACATTGAATTCCCTGATTTTTTACTGATACTCCTCTACCACTCCATTAATGTCTCCGTCTGCGAAATCTGCGCTTTAATGGCTCTGGAAAGATTTTATAGAGTTTAACCCTGTTCCTTTAATGAAAGTCATGTCATAACACTTTCCCAGGCCTTTTTCATATTTTTGATCTTTGCACATGACATTCTTTGCGTTCTTTGCCACTGTAATAGTGACCGTGAACCATGACGGTTTTCCGCCTGGTCTGTAACCTTGCAAAACACGAAAACGCGTTAATAAATCATGCATGGGGAGGGTGGATGTAGTGGGGGCGATGAGCATGGCCATGCAGTCTGGTGAATTGATGGGACAGTGCAAGGTGACGGTGAAAAACGCAGTGAAACAATGAAGGATGGTCTGGTGAAAGTTGGTAGACTGCGGAAAAAGTTTAAATGCAAACATTTGAAATTTGACCTTTGAATGAAATATAAGGAGGACAGATGAAAGTGCGACAAAATATGTGGAATGGTGATGTGGCAGGACCCGATCAATGGTGGGACATGCAGTTAATCCAGACCGTCCGATCTCTGGAGGAGATCGACGGTTGAGAATGCGTCGAAAGGCGACAGATGGTGGGCTAGGGGTCCCTTTACCTTGAGCTAATTCCCGAGCATCTTCATAGTGCGATGATCGTTGGATTGACAACTTCGGATTGGATGATGTATGCGCATATCACGCCAGGTCCACAGCCGAACGTTAATGCGCGATGGGGGGCAGTTTTTAAATAGTGCGCAGAGCCACGTGTCATGTGGTGAATGGCATCGCTCTGAAACAAAAAATACCGCCCACCTTCCCAAGGCGGTGCGATAGGAACCGACGGTTTTCTGCATAGTGTTTTGGTGCGGGGACCACCGGGGCAGATGAACTACTGACCGTTGATTTGCATCTTAAACGAACGGTGGGTATGCGATCGGGCGGTGAAAGGGGTGGGCCACGGACGCTATGGAGCCTGCGACGACCGTCTGATCCATATAGATCAATGGCTCAAACGCTCCCGATACATGTTTGTGATAAGCGCCTTTTGGGCTGGCGCCAGGTTCTAGCGCCCAGGTCACGTGGGGAAAACAGTTTTGGGGGCACGCCGACAAGGGCTAGGCCTTAAATATTTTAAAATGTGGGATTTCGGCCCTTTTATGCAATTTGAGGCTAGGAAAGGGTAACGATAGAGGAAAATGGGGGAAGTAGACCAAACAAGGGGTGTGCGTAGGATTTAAAGGGATAGTGGGTGGTTTAGAAGGACTAGGGGAGGGATTTCTGGGGTAAATAGGGGAATTTTGACAAAAGGGAAAAAAGGTTAAAATGGGGAATTTTGCAGGGGTACAAAGGGAAAAATAAGGCCTTTTGGAGCACAATTTTTACAATTAGTGAGGCTTAGAAACAACAGTGGAATTTTACCAAAGGGCAGAGGGTATGGAGAGGCTTTCAAGGATGATGTGTTTTCAGGAAAAATGCATTCCTTGAAGGCTCAAAAAAAATTTTAGCCCCTTGCTTGCTTGTCAAGGAATTTATAGGGGGCTAACAATTAGAACATATATGGAAAATATTAACATGTATTCATTCAAAAATCCAATAATTCCTGGCACGCCAGAGCTGTTAGAAAATAAAAAATGGTACAATATTTTGCTGACCATGTCTAGAGATCCACCATTTAAGACAAATATTCACTATGAGAAAACTTATAAACAAGATATTTAACATCTAAATAACATGTAAACGTACATGCAAAGACACCAAGCTCTACAAGAAAATATCAAGGCCCAATTCTAGGGATTTTGTGCAAAAAGACACCAACCCGATCCATCATGACCTATTTTATTCAGATTTTACCAACTCAAGATCTTGTTATATAAGAGTAACCATGTGAAAATGATAATATTCAATGGCACATGTCATTTCCATGTTATTTGAAAGCAAAAAGTGTTAGTCAATGAGTAATATGAACAAATAATGTACTTTTAAACCTCCACAACCACCACAGAGCCAGTTTGTAGTTTCCCAAACAAAGTGAGATAACTCCCCTCTCGTTCTGACATAAACCTGACTGCCGAAGACCCTGTAGATATTCTTGCCATACAACCGATTAAGGTTCATCCAAGTCAATATCCTTTTCCTCCTTCCATATTGGGTAATGATCATTACATCGTTTAATAATATTGTTGAAGAGGTTAATCCCCTCTGCGGACAGAGGCGATCCCTACTTGCCCAGATCGGGTCTAGAAACAATAAAACATGCTACAGTGCAGGTTCCTAATTGCAAATAAACCTACCTGGGATGAAGGCTTACCTGGAATCCAACGCTGTCGTCTGTAGAAGAGGTAGTGCTCCCGTTCCTTCGCCCTGGCAGATCACAATCCTCACGATCTCCATGATCGGATACCTGCACATGCAAGAAAAAACAAAAACGCAAGCATAAAATCCAGTATATACAACTATATGTCAGTCGAAGAGGACATAACTCATGAACATAATCAAGAACAAGAGTGGAACCATAACTAATAGTCGCTTATCATTAATGAGTCAAAAGAAGAATACAACCAAAGCTTCGACGCAGCACTCTCCTTTAGCGGGTCGTCAGCAAAGCATGTCTCGATAAAGCCTGTCAAGGATGGGACAAGCCTCTCTCTCCGGATACTTGACAATAGTCTCATTGCTTGGATTTGGCCTTAAGGGAATCAAGAAGGCTCTTGCAGCATAAGGATGTGAAAGCTCTTGGGAACTAGCTTTCAAAGGAGATGAGAAAGCTTTTATAGATGGAGGAAGGGGAGTTGGGATCCCTATAATTATGGGATTGGCACTATCATCAAGGAAGCTTTCATGAGAGGTGGCAAACCACTTCCTCTCTATGGAAATCCATAGCCAAACCTCCCAACTCAAGATAGATATCAGTCCAGGAATTTGTTAGGATGAAACTTCCGCCATTTATTTTTAAAAAACACCTCTTAATATGGTTTCCGCGGGTGCGGCTCTATGACAGAGCACCAATTGGCGTGCCCTCTTTGGATAATTTTCCCCCTTGGCGCGAGGGCTGAACTGTGGAACCACACCAATGGAAAAAGAGCTATTTTTAGGGTTTTTTGCATGGAGATGTCTTCAGGGCAATGAAAGCTCATCTTCATAGGGATGCAATGAAAGTATTTTCAAGTCTTGTCTCTGCTCACAGGTCACAGAATGAGCCCTCCAATGTGTGGGATGGGGAATGGCAGGGACGGTGACAAATTGATATGTAACAGATGCCCCCTAAAGCATGAGGCCCGAGAGAGAGAGAGGGGTGAAATTATTTACGAGAACATGCTGACTGAAAACACTACCATCGGAAAGCCTGCGGAGCGAAGTACAACTGATGTCTCAGATACATGATATATATGCGTGGTATGGGCACATCCATCCATAACAGAGTATACAATAATCTAGATCCAAGGCATGGACGCAGCCATCCAGAGAGGATCGGTAAATAGACTCAGGTATGGTCGCAGCCATCCAATCAGTGAGTCATGTAATAATAGTCCACAAAATTGCAGCCTGGATTTCAACAGACAAAATCTAGGGTCTTGCGCTCCATCTTGACCCGAACAAAGTACAAATTCAAGCATGCGAATATGTGAGCTAAAGTCGAACATGCAAGAATATCGTCTGATTACCAGCCAATGATGAAATTTGTTAACAGACGCGAGAGGAACCACCAATAATGACAATGGCCCTCAAGGTACTATAGGTACAATCTACGGCATGTGAATCAATGAGCTGGCGTCGAACACCCATAGAATCATTCGATCGGAGGCCAATGATGAAAACCTCACGTCGAATGCGACGAACCTGCCATTGAGGCATGCAGGCTCCAAGGTACCATAAAGGAGTCTCTAGATCAACTTCCTGGATAATGAGCTGAAGTCGACAGGAAGTGACCTTGATCGAAGGTGGGCCATAATGTTTCCCACATCATCGACACGAGACAGAGGAACATGATGTTTTTGTGAATCAGGATCATATGAGAATCAGAGGAAGGTTGATACTTGCAGAGGTCAACTTCTCTTGAACATGTAAACGGCACGACAGTGGACTTGGCAGTATTTGACATCAACGGATCAGAGGTCATGGTGACGAGGCAATGAGCAGATGAGAGGTCAAAAGGGATTATCCAAACCCATGGAGGCAAGTGAAGAATGAGATGAGATGTCCCCAACCCGACACGAATGCAGACAAGTGCCATGTTCAAGAGCGACATACTGTCGACACGACAATGATGCTGGTTCCATTTTCCCCCACCATTTCTGGCGAGTACCCCAATTATTTTTGATAACAAGCTTGAAGGGGATAGCATATGCTTGCAATATAAGTCCGCCCTTCGGGCGAATCCATCCTAGTACATTTAACGAGCCTAGGAAGGAGAAACTCAGATAACGTCATTTCGGCTGAATCCGATGTCATCAGAGTTTAACGAGTCTGACAAAGGAAGAACTCGGCGTCTTTTCATGTTTAGAGAGTTTGAAAAGACAGCAGAAAAGTAAACTCCAACGGTCCCTTTTCGTAAATAGTTCCTCAGATCCGAAAAGGTAGAAAACTTTGTCTGAGAAAACCTCCTAGTCGCGATAGGCTAGGGTATTCCTTTTTCGTAAATAATCTATCCCAGCCCGAAAAAAGGTGGCATTATGCGGGTAGATGTCTGGATTTAGCAAACCATACTACTTGAGATTGAAACGACAAGGGCCTTGGCAATCTTTTCATGTTTAGAGAGTCAGAAAAGAGCTGAAAGATGACTCCTCCTAGAGGAACGAGTGGTATAAAGGGTAGCTACTGGTTCTGGTAATGGTGGAACTGCTCAAAAAAACTAAAGGTCAAGAGGTTGGCTAACAAGACCACTCATCGCAGAGGTTCCTCAGGAACGGGTAAAACAACCAAGTGAAGGCATATGATCGGCCAAGCAGATAGTGATGATGGAATGAGAAAACCAAGGCTCATCTGGCAAAAACAAGCTGATAAAATGGCAATCACAGGAGGTAAAATGGGAATGGTTTCATTTTTACACAAGCTTGAAACAAAGATAAACTATGCTTGAAACCGGTTTCATTTTTACACAAGCTTGAAACGGAAACAAATTATGCTTGAAAAAGTAAGCATGCCCCCCAGCATGGTGACTCAATTCGAGGTACATGGCCCCAAGCTTCAATCCATATGAAAGGTGGATGGAATGAAGGTTCAAGTTACGAGATCAAGAGAAAGACTCGACTGGGATTTTACGAGATTTAAACAAAGACTCGAATTGAACAGGAATGTGTTTCATTATTTTAATGAGGTTGACACATTAAAAGAACTATCCTCAGGACACCTTGTTTCATTTTTTAAGGAGCTTGACACAAGACAAGGAACTCTGCTCCAACAACCTTGTTTCATTTTTTAAGGAGATTGACACAAGACAACGAACTCTGCTCCAACGAGCTTGTTTCATTTTTTAAGGAGCTTGACACAAGAAAGGAACCATGCTCCGACCGGCTTGTTTCATTTTTTAAGGAGCTTGACACAGGAAAGGAACCATGCTCCGACCAGTCCCGATTTCATTTTTAAGGAGCTTGACACAGGAAAAGAACCATGCTCCGAAAGACCTCATCATAATGAACAAGAAGCCATCGCTTCCAAGATTTCCACTCCCGGTGGAAGGAAAACATCCTGGAAGTCAGGGCCCAATGCCCCCAGCACTTGATGCATGACGACATCATCACTAAGCACAGGCACGGGGTAGGTAGCCACATAGTTGACCTGTGGTGGGGCGGATACAACGGGTGGATAAAAACCAGGAAGGGATGATGGCGGGCCAGCTGCCACATCAGGACCAAAGAACGAAAGCTGATCAATGGTCACGATCCGTCCTTCGTGTGGAAAACACATCACGCGAAAGAGGGAGGAGACAAGCACTCCCATGGCATAGGTGTAATCGCGCCCCAAGAGCAGATTGAAATCCAAGGGACCTGGAACAACCATCACGTCCATGTGGATGGTTTTACCTCCCAAAGTAACAGGTAACCTTGGAAGGATCCCTAGCAATTGACTCGTTCTTCTATTAAATGCCAACAAATTCTACGTAATAGGCGCAAGCGACGGCGAGCCAAAAGCTTGCCAAGTAGTTGAGGATAGAACACTAACAGACACGCCTTCATCTATAATGGTGCTGGGTACGACCAGACCAAAAGCCTGTACTGTGATCTCGAAAGGAAAATAAGACGGAAGGCGGTATCCTGAAAATCGATTCGAATCAAAGGAAGCGACCAAACTACTCGGAGGGGATACCATCAAACCGAGATGGTATTCCCCTGGTGTTATGGAAGAAGAAGGAGCATCCTCCATGACTTCCATCACGGAGTTGGGAAGAGTATCCTCCAGGACCTCCGTCACGGGAGGCGGAGGAGGAACTTCTTGAGATATAGGGACAGGAGAATATTTCTCCAAGTCTAAGGAATCTGAAGAAACAAGAATAACCTGAAGGGTGTGAGATCCACTCTCCACGGAAAAGACCTGGTGCACCATAGGCGGGGCCAGTTCAACCGATCCCATGACTAATGGTCGGTCAGGAATGGATTGCTGAATTTGAATTTCCGGGGGAGCGGGATCGACCAAGGATGACTCTTGACCAATCGTAGGATTAGCTGGTGGAAGACTCAAAGAAATCTATTTATAACCAGCCGGGAGGCATGGTTTAGAAACAGCCGAGTTGTCCAAGACTCATTTGGATTCATCCATATACAAACAAAGGTGAATGGCATGATGCCCTTCACACAACTTACAGGGATTGGTAATCTTACCCTGCTTCTTAGGAGCCTTACCAGCACCAGTTGAACATGAGCCCCCAACCTGACTCCTAGAAGCCAAAGGCAACGGCGAGCGACCGTTGGACCATACTTCAAGCACCTTGGGAATGCCAGGGCAATCTCGAAGAAGATGGTTTCCCGCGCACAACATGCAAGGGAACTTGACTTTCTGCGGAGGGTTGGAAGGTTTATCGACGAAAGGATTCTTAGGCGCAATAGCCGCAGAGCTAGCCTCTCCTTTATCAGACTTCTTCTTCTTCTTCTTAGCCACCTGGTTACTCGAATCTAGACTTTCACCAGGTGAAGTAGAAGAGGAGGACGCAGAAACAGGCGAAGAAGGGGAGAGGTCCACCTTAGAATCAACATGATGTTGTTCAGGTGGAGGAACTGATTGAATAGTAGCCGGGACATTCGGGACCACAGAGGTTGAGACCAACCAAACAGGAAACCCAACAGTTAACCCAGGAAGGGACAAAGTTGCCATATAAGGAGCACCAACATTTCCAAAAGGAGGAAAAGGACCAGGATTCCCTTCAGAGGGGATTCCTTGGTTGGTGAACTCTGGAAAAGTTTCCATCAACAACTCAAAACCGCACACGGGCTAAAAGCAAGGCACACAATCAAACGGCCAACAAGCAAACTATAACAGGGCGTGTGATCGCAGGTGATTTATTTTACCACATTGAAACTTAGAAACTTCACCGTTTCATGTTTTAAGAGTCGAGAAACGGATGAAAGGTGACTCTATCTCTTTCAGTTTGACACAAGCGTGAAAGGACAAGCGCTTGGTGATCCTTTCAAATTTAAAGAGTCAGAAAATATCAAATGACTACTCTGGTAATCTAGGCAAAGGGTGTACCAAATAACCGTGAACTGCAATATACACCTTGGTTTCCAAAATGAAAGAGAAATAAACCAAGGACTTAACGTACGTGCAGGAAATCTCCCCGAATGCTGTGTCTGGTGTATCACGGGTATGGGGCGGCAGACTCGGCTTCCTATGGATAAAGGATTGAAACCTAGTAGGGTCTCCCTTTATATACGCGACGGTACGGGGAGCACAAGTCCGTACTAGCTTTGTCTAAAGCCAAGAGATGAACGACAGCTACTAGGTTTTAAGACGCCAGAACACGTCTCTAGCCTAGACCTCTAAATGTGTTTTGTTAGATTTCAATGCTGCCTTAGTGTAAATTGAGTAAATTTTAATGTTTATCTTCAATTATGTTTCAGTTTTCAGGCCCTACCGAATGTCATTTGACAATATCCTGTATGCAGCTATATGAGAAAAGAAAACTTTTCAATTCGATGAATGCTATCTAGTAAAGGGAAGAGCTTCAAACAATGATGCAACAAACAACAACACTGCAAATGAAAATTTTCCAAAATAGATGACTTTCACTATCCGAAAGTACTTTCAAACATTCAACGATGTGAATAATGCAATGTAATCTATGCTAAATCCTGTTTTTCGAAAACTATGAAATTGTAATCTATGCACAATTTCCTTTTCCTTTTCAAATTATAAGAATGCACTCAATGCATTTTTCGATGAAATGAGAATCTACTTAATGCATGCTTTTAATGAAAGAGAATGCACTCAAAGCGATTTTTAGCTTTCAATCATTAAACAATGTGATCTAAGTTCAATGATAAACCTCAAAAATACTTTTCAATGCAATGTGATCTAATGCATTTTAACGAAAAGAACACTTTGAGATGAAAACTAAATAAACGCAAATCTTCTTAATGAAGGATGAATGCAAAAGAGATGTAAACAAACACTAAGAATGCAATCATTGTTTCAAACACTTTGTAACGAAATCCCTCAGAAGGCGACAAGACATATGAGGTCAAACACAAATATGACTTCCAAAGAAAGAGATCAAAACAAGGCATTCATTCCCTTTTACATCAAACAATCATGGAAAGAAGACATTTCAAACAATGAGAAATGTAATCTATGCTCATATAGTGAAAAGACTGGAAGGGAAAGACACACTGGTGAAGGATTTAGGGAAAAAGTCTCAATTTTCATACACCCTGAAATTGGCTCAACTTGTACATTGACAACTAGCGCCAACTGGCGCGACTTGCACACTGACAACTAGCGCCAATGGCCAATTGGCGCGGGTTTCTAACTGACAACAAGCGCCAACGCCTGAAAATGAAAAAACAAAGAATTTCTCCCAACCAAGACCAGACTCACCACTTCAAGCAGAATCTCCAAGACCCAAATGAACCATGTGATCTAGGCTCAAAGCGAGACAGACACAGATCAAGCTCAGAAAGCTCAAAACAGAGTAAAACCTAGTACCTTACAGGATTAGCGCGACTGTAAGGCTGAAACTAGCGCCAGAATAGAATTGGCGTGGGTAATACACTAGCAACCTGCGCCAATGGGCGTGACTGTCAAGCTGAAAAGCGCGCCAGTCGAGTTTACCAGTCAAAAATAAAAAAGAGCAATCCAACAAGCAGACCAGTGATGATCAAGATATCCAAAAGCCAAATTCATAGAAAGAGCCAGCCCAAAGAGCTGATCAAGCAAGAAGAATCAACCGAAAAGATAAGACAGTGCTCCAAGTGTTCATTTTACAAACTAAACCGGAGATTGACTGAAGTAGCTTTGATCTACTTCACAATTGCAAAGCAAAAGCGTTTCAAAGGCTATCTTTCCAACTTAAGGCTCCGTCTGTAGCTTATAAAATGAACAACAAAAAGCTAACGATCCCCAATGGAGTCGCCAAATTGTTGAAGAGGTTAATCCCCTCTGCGGATAGAGGCGATCCCTACTAGCCCAGATCGGGTCTAGCAACAATCAAACACGCTACATTGCAGGTTCCTAATTGCAAATAAACTGACTTGCGATGAAGGCTTACCTGGAATCCAACGCTGTCGTCTGTAGAAGAGGTAGTGCTCCCGTTCCTTCGCCCTGGCAGATCACAATCCTCATGATCTCCATGATCGGACACCTGCACATGCAAGAAACAACACAAACGCAAGCATAAAATCCAGTATATACAACTATATGTCAGTCGAAGAGGACATAACTCATGAACATAATCAAGAACAAGAGTGGAACCATAACCAATAGTCGCTTATCATTAATGAGTCAAAAGAAGAATAAAACCAAAGCTTCGACGCAGCACTATCCTTTTGCGGGTCATCAGCAAAGCATGTCTCGATAAAGCCTGTCAAGGATGGGACAAGCCTCTCTCTCTGGATACTTGAAAATAATCTCCTTGCTTGGATTTGGCCTTAAGGGAATCAAGAAGGCTCTTGCAGCATAAGGATGTGAAAGCTCTTGGGAACTAGCTTACAAAGGAGATGAGCAAGCTTTTATAGATGGAGGAAGGGGAGTTGGGATCCCTATAATTATGGGATTGGCCCTATCATCAAGGAAGCTTCCATGAGAGGTGGAAAACCACTTCCTCTCTATGGAAATCTGTAGCCAAACCTCCCAACTCAAGATAGATATCGGTCCAGGAATTTGTTAGGACGAAACTTCCGCCATTTATTTTTTAAAAACACCTCTTAATATGGTTGGCACAGGTGTGGCTCTATGACAGAGCGCCAATTGGCGCGCCCTCTTTGGAGGATTTTCCCCCTTGGCGCGAGGGCTGAACTGTGGAACCGCGCCAATGGAAAAAGAGCTATTTTTAGGGTTTTTTGCAGGGAGATGTCTTCAGGGCAATGAAAGCTCATCTTTAGAGGGATGAAATGAAAATATTTTCAAGTCTTGTCTCTACTCACAGGTCACGGAATGAGCCCTCCAATGTGTGGGATGGGGAATTGCAGGGACGGTGACAAATTGTTGTGTAACAAATATGATCTAAATATCTAAGACCTATTGAATGTAGTGCTTTAATAGATTCATCTGAGAGGCCAATAGAGTGGTGCACACCAATTAAGTGATAAATTCCATTCATAATTTTATTACCTGTGTTAAAGGACCATCTGAATAGGTGTAAGAACCACCCTTTAACCTTGTGAAAACTTAGACAAATGTACGATCCCAATTTGAATCCAATGTTATCCCTTTTGTACCTATCCGTGAACCCCTTTCTCTTTAGGTACTTTAACTTGATAATATCCTACAATATTCCTTCTCCATATAGAGCTCTCCAAAGAGATTTTATAAGAATAGCCCGTCGATATTTATGTTTCTCTCCAGTACCAGACCAAAGAAAATGAGAAACAATGGATCCGATCTTCTTGATAACAGTCATCACGATAGAAAAAATATGAGACCAATAAACCGATAATTGTTGCATAATGATTTAGGTGGATATTTGTGGCCACTCACCTATTCCATTTCGACCCGCACCATCATTTCTTTCAGTTTTTCGCTTTCAGCACAACTTACTATTTTTAGCATTTTTTCAAGTCCCGAACTTCCGGAGCCATTTTGAGGCCCTAAACGAAGTTTTTTGGGAAACCCAGGAGCAACATGGGTTAATGTTTCTCACATCAAAAGTTGTAGTCCTCGGATAGATATTTCTAACGAGGTATGGTGTGCATCAAACATAGATTGTATGCAAACGTTATGTCCCCAGGAAGTTGAAACACCAATTTACCCAAACGGGGCCCATAGTTTTGGCGCTTCGTCTCCTAGGGTTAGGTTTTTGGATGTTTATGGTTTTCTATTGTTTGTCAAGAATAAATAGGCCTTCGAGCCTCATTTTAACACAGTTCAGAGGTCTGTAGCCACCACATCTCTAATCAGAGATAAGCTACCAACGCCCTAGCTAGTTTATTTCCATTATGTATGTAAGCATATTTCCGTTATTTGATATTAATGAAATGAAGTATTATTTCTTCTGCATCTCTATTTTTATGTCTATTTCTCTATTTTATTGTGTTCCTGCATAAATCCAGATTAGTGGTATCAAAGTGGTATGCTCTTTCTCTGCTTTTTTTTGCATGTCCCCAACGAGGTCAGGGTATAAGGAGTTAGGGCTTGATCTAGTTGAACCCCCTGCAAGATCAACCTCGCAAACCCCGACGACCTCCCATGGTTGAAGAAAAGAAAGATGAGGGAGCAGGGGATGCTATCAAAATATTGCTTGAGGAGGCCCTCGAGAAACAAAGGAACGCGATGATGGATAACTTTGCTCATATCCTTCAACGACTACCCACCTACGGTGCATCTGCATCCAGCAACCACTCTGAAGGTGCCACTCCCTTCAAGGTACAGGTAAACTTTGACATTCCTGTATTTGAAGGAAAAATAGATGAAAACACTGTAGATAGATGGTTGAATTTGCTGAAAGGGTATTTCTCGTTCCATCATTTCTCTGACCGATAAAATATTATTTTTTCACTCCTCAAAGCCACCCCCCATGTCAAAGATTTATGGGAAACATACTATGAGAAAAAGGACGAGAGGGAACCCTCTCTATTCTCGGCCGCACTCGCTTGGAATTCATTTTGAGACGGCATCAAGGAAAACTATTACCCCATGGGGAGCTATGAGGACAACTACATCCAATAGACCACGTTGTGGCAACAAAGGGATCAATATGTGCATGAAATGATGATTTTTTTCCATACCCTCCACACAAAGTTGGGTATTAAAGATTCAGAGAGACATGTAGTGCTCAAGTATCGCAGTTGTCTGCACAGACACATTTAGGAGGAAATGGAGTTCCTCGACATGACCTCACTTATCATGGAAAATTGCTATGCCGCCAAGATTGACTGGAAATTTAAGCAGAAGAAGCGATACTTTGGATCCATGGCTTAAAAGCCATCGAAAGCCACCCCTGAACTGCATAAAAAGGGGCAAGGCCAAAGCAAGGAAACTCATAACACCACCACAAATCCAAAGAAGGACACAGGGAAGTGGTGTGAAATTTATAACATCCCCACTCATAACACAAACGAGTGTCACGCCAAATAATCATTGGTGGTCGAACTGTAGGCACCCGAATCAGATGCCTATTCTAATCGTGAGCTAGAACCAGACAAGGGAGATGACAAAGGGAAGCAGATCATTGATGCGGACCCAAGTGCTATTGTTTCCACCACCAAGCTCCAGAGAGAGGATCCCGAGGATCCAGAGGAGGGGTCGACCTATCTTAGGTCCAATGATTTGGTGAACAATAGGTTTAAGTCTCCTAATACATGTTGTTACTGGCCCATTGATGAAATAGTTGTACCTAAAGTCTAACTAATAAATGAAATGGTTTGTTTAGACTAAATACAAAAATTTAATTTGAGTGATATTGTGATTTATTTTTGTTTAAAATGCACTTTTGAATGTATAAATGAATTCAACACCCTAAAAACCCCATGCCACACTCAAACTTTGCATACTAAACTACTTTCTTTAAAATCTCCACTTAATTATGGAAAAAATGAAAAGTGCCCCAAAAAACATCATTTCATCTATTAGCCAAACTACATGCCTTGTGTAATAGTGAAAACCAATCTTTCAAAACTACATAGTCTCTAACAATTCTCGTTCCAAATCAAATAAAGAATAAAAAACATTACAATTTAGTAAGCTAGGGAACTGTAAAGAGTAGTTAAACTTAATAAAAATATGTTTGATATTATTAAGAGTTATGCAAGTTAATAAGTAGCGTTATCTTCAATCTTCATTTTATCATACATTTTATAATTGTGTTACTCCATTAACAAGTTCCTCTGTTGATGCACTTTTCCTCCAAGAGACTTTGGGGGAGGGCACATCAATTCTCTCTATTCTTGCTTTGATTTTACCCAATTGGACTTTCGTTACTTTGGATACGTGGGGAAGATCCGGTGGCTGTGTGCTGGGCATAAAAAATCGCACTACCCGGATGATCAGCTGTTGGGGCAGAGAAGGCACTATTGGTATGGAGATCCAATTTGGGGATCTAGCGCTCCCTATTACTTTGGTCAATGTTTATGGGCCATGCGCTAACAGAGAAGTGTTCTGGAATTCTCTGCTGCGTAGTTTGATTCTAAATGAACCTCATATCATTATGGGCGGTGATCTTAATTTCTCGATGGGCATATCTGAATCTTGGGGTGCACATGTTGTCCCGGACCCGCTTTCTGAATATTTTTCCTCTCTATTGGAATCAGTTATTCTCATTGACCTTCATATGCCCAAGCTTCAACCCACCTAGAGGAATAGACATACGGGTGCTGCGGCTTTGGCTCGAAGGCTTGACAGGTTCCTTATTAAATAGCAACTACATATTCAAATGGATAAAACCAGGCAATGGGTCGGTAAGGGTGCTATATCTGATCATTCTCCTGTTTACTTGTAATTTGTGGTTGGCTCCCTGAAAACTCGCCCTCCTTTCAAGTTTAACTCCAGATGGCTCCAAGATCAGGATTTCTACAACTTGGTGACTTAGGAGTGGCAACATTGTCATCAACAGCCTGACCAAGAACCAGCTAGGGTTATAAACGATAACCTCACTCGGATTAAGGCCATGACAATCAAATGGGCCAAAAGGTAAAAGAGGCTGGAAGAAGAGGAGCTTAGTAGGATTGAGCTGGAAATATATCAACTAAATGATTCTGATCTACTAGGGTACTGCTCTGTAGCTACCAAGGATCATCTCATCACCCTCAAAGCCACCAGATCTAAGCTACTTTGCCAAAAAGAAGAGAACTGGAGATTAAGAAGCCGTGATATTTGGCTACAAGCTGGTGACGAGAACACTAAATTTTTTCAACAACAAGAAAATGGAAGACGGATTAACAACACCATTTGGGAATTATTAGACCAAAATGGTTTTGTGGCTCGAACCTACCCACAACTCCTGGATATGGGTATTCAGCACTTTTCCAGACAGTACAGAGCCCCACTCCATTATGACTTGTCGGAGATCAGGAACATTGCCAAATCTTTCAACAGGTTTGTGGACCATGGACAGGAGGAGGAACTCAATGCTCCGGTTACCATGGGGGAGATTGAAGGAGTCCTCAAATGGTTCAAAAAGGATAAAATTCTTGGACCAGATGGTTGGCCTATTGAATTCTGCCTACATTTTTTCGAGTTACTTGGAAGGGATCTCCTCCTCACCATCAAAGATATCAGGAAACATGGTAGGATCTATGACGGCTTCAATTCTACATTTATTGCACTTATTCCTAATATTGATCAGCCTACCTCTTTTCATGACTACAGACCCATTTATCTATGCAACTGTATCTACAAGATTATCTCCAAAATTATTTCCAACCGCATAAAGCCCATCTTATATGCCCATATCGCCAAAGAACAATTTTCCTTCCTCCACCATAGGCAGATTCATGAAGCCATTGGCACCGCTCAAGAAGCCCTGCACTCTATCAAGACCAAGAACCTCAAGTGTACCATCCTGAAAATCGATCTTGTAAAAGCTTTTGATCATGTCAATTGGAATTATCTCCATCTCATTCTTATTCAAACTGGATTTCCCCCTTTATTCATTGGCTAGATTATGGATTGTATCAGCCATGCATCCTTCAGCATTCTCCTGAATAGCACTGCATTAGATTTTTTTCATGCGGAGAGGGGATTGCGACAAGGGTGTCCACTCTCTCCCCTTCTATTTTTTATTGTTATGGAAGGCCTCTCGGTCCTCATTAATAAGGCTAAAGTTGCATGGGAGCTTCATGGATTACATATTAATGATATTTTGCACCTGACTCACCTATTATCTGTTGATGATGTACTTTTTTTCCTGGATGGCTCCTGTTAGGACTCATTACAATTTGAAATAATTCTTCAAAGGTTCTGTAAAGTGACAGGAATGGCCCCTAATAACAAAAAATCCACTATTATCATGACTAAATGTTCTGTAGAAGAACTAGGCAGTGCATCTGCTTATTTTCCTTACGTACATAAAAACATTGGGGATGAATTGAAATACCTAGGATTCCACTTAAAGCCAAATGATTATTTAATCAAGGATTAGAATTGGCTGATTTCCAAAGTGGAACGACGCATCAACCACTGGCACCATCGGTGGCTCTCCAGGGCGGGATGACTGGTACTAATTAAATCTATCCTTGAGGCCACTCTAGTCTACTGGATGTCCCTCGCATGGCTTCCAAAAGGTGTCACCAATCGTATACAAAATATATGCAGGAATTTCTTGTGGCGAAATCCGAAGAAGAACAGTCATTATGCTTGGATTGCATGGGATCGCATCAACCGACCAAAACAGTGGGGAGGGTGGGGCATAAAGGATCTTCATTTATTTTCTACTGCCCTTGCAGCAAAATTGTGTTGGCATCTGATCTCTGGTCAGAGTCTTTGGAAAGATTTTACCACTGCAAAATACATTGCTCCTAGAAAATCACTTGACTGGATTCGTGGAAACATACTACCCTATCCCAGATCATCCATTATCTGGAAAGCCATCACTAAGGCCTCACACTTAATTCAAAAAGGGCTCACCTGGAAAATTGGATCGGGCCTATCTGTCAGAATCGCACTGATTCATGGTCGGGGAGTGGTGAATATTATAAATTACCGAATTGGATCATTGATCATTTGGAAAATGAGGGCTACCATCAGCTCGCTCAGATAGCTGACTGGGAGCGCACCAACTAGGTTTCTCAGGTTTGGTTGACTACACAAGAACTCCAGATACCCCGGGCAGGTTATTTGGAATGGTCAAATTATATTAGAGCACTTCAGGAAGCACATATCAGACTGACTGAACAAGAGGACCTGTTGATTTGGGCACTAGCACCTAATGGCATTTATTCACCAAAAATTGGCTACACGACACTTTGCCACCTCAAAGAGCCACAAGAGAAACTATGGTGGTGGCAGGCTATCTAGAAATTGAAAGCACCGCATAAGAATAGACTTCTAATGTGGTGCATTCTTAACAATTTCATACCCATAATAGAAAACCTTCGTCGACGTTCCATTCATGGCCCCTCAAGGTGCTGCTATTGTTTCGCACATGAGGAATCTACCCAACATTTATTCTTGGATTGCATTGCCATTCAGATTATTTGGAATTCTGTCACCCATGGACTTGGGTGCCCATACCTTTGGTGGGGACCTACTATCACAGATGCATGGACCAATTGGTGGCGGATGACTGCAACTAACACAAAGCAAAGAAATCTTCCATTAATCATGGCTTGGTGTTTATGGACGAGCCACAATAGAAATATTTTTGACAACAGTCGAATGAACGGGAAGTATATAGCCTCCACCATCATAGCAACCTACTTTCTTATTCCTGATGATGCGACTCTGTCCCAAGAGAAGATTATTACTCCCGATATCATTGACCATACCAAGCCATGGGCATATTTTGACGGTGCTGCAAACCAGAATGGGTGTGGGGGAGGAGTTGTGTTTTATCTATCTGACAACCATTATTTTCATCTCAAAATGGGATTAGGCCCTAGTTCTAATAATTATGCTGAGCTCTTTTGCCTTCGACTCCTCCTCCTATTTTCTTGTGAAAAAAACTGCAACGACATTCAGATATCTGGAGATTCACTTGTTGTTATTAACTGGTTCAACTCTCTTGCACAGTGTTACACTCACACACTTACTGCATTATTGTGGGTAGTACTCCACCTCAAATCTGATTTTGACTCTATATTTTTCACTCATATTAACAGGCAATGGAACAAAGTGGCAGATAAATTATCCAAAGAAGCCGCGGAGCTAGAGTGGGGCAGATGGCTCATCACTGAACATGATGGCGCACAAGTGTATAGATACTTTCACAGACCGTTCATTGATGACATCCAGGTTTTGGAGGCAGTTGATACATGACTGTGTTTTTTACAGTACTACTCATGGGGGACTCACTTATTTTTTGATATGATCACCTATAACAGATTACCGGCTGCTATTATTTTCATATACTTGATATGTAGATATGTATTTATTTTCTTTTTGAATTTGTAATTTTCATGCACCAGAACTTACAAATAGATATTGCATTAGAGCATGCACCGATATATGATACACCTATGTGTATTAAGGACAATTTTTTGCTATACTTGCACCATACTGGACAGTATACCGTAAAATGTAACATGTAATTTTTCTACATCAATGAAAAATTACGAATTTTTCCCTGTGAAAAAAAAGAGTTATGCAAGTTAATAAGTAGTGTTATCTTCAATCTTTATTTTATCATTCATTTTATAATTGTGTTACTCCATTAACAAGTTCATTATGTACGTCATGAGCATTGATATGAATCTTCACCATATTTGTTTTGTTTTGATCTAAAAATTCTTAAAAAAACATTTTTATCAACTAGATTAATATTGATAAGATCTTGGTGGCATTTCCACTTCTTATTAATTATTCCATTATCTTTCTTAATATCAACATTAGGGTTAAACATCATATGTTTATAAACTTTTGACATAATCTATATTATTACTATAATTGACTTTATAATTTCTAGCTCAATCTTTTTTCAACTTACAATAGCTACTACTCATATTAGAAGATATATAACTAACAATTGCTCAACTTCATAGATTTATGTTTATATTTTACAATCATGGCTTTAGTTTTTATTGAAGAACATTAGGCTGCAATCAAGAGAATCGTTTGATTTTAAAATTATATCTAATAAAATTTATAGGAATAATAGTCATTTATAAAAAAAACAAAATTTGAGAATAATTTATTTCTAAACTTTATTATCTTTATCTTGGTTTTATCAATAATATTGGAAAGTTCACTATTTTTGGTGGAAAGTTGCTTGTATATATTTATAATATTTTTTTTACAAGAAAAACAACACTATCAACATATAAGGGAAGGACCAAAATGATTTCAATCATGTTTATATCAACTTATCTCTCTTCTTTTAAACATTGTTAAAGATACTCACAAGATATTATTTGAAACAAATATTTTTTTATTCAACAATGAATATATTTTTAAGTCCATGGGCATGTTTATTTCTTAATAGGGTTTTCATAATTTTAAAGTAATTATGAATAATTATTAGATGGGTGGTGGAGATTTAATCTTATCCACAAAATATTTTTAGTAGTAGTTAGAGATACACGATTGAAATTTCTATTAAAGATGGCTATGGGTTATTTCTTTTTAATTTATCTTAAAAAATTGTCATTTTTCTTAAGTGTGAGATTATGTTTTTATTTATGGCATTGAACTCTTACTTTTTATTATTGCTTTACTATGTTTTTATTGCACATGTGTTTTCAATGTATATATTTTTAACTCATATATTAATTTTTATAATAATAATAATAAATTTATAATTTACTAAATATTTTACTATTTCTCTAATCTTAATAATGTGAGATATATTATAGCATAAGTGTTTTGATGATAATTATCAATTGATCCTTATCTACACCTACTAACCATTTGATTCATATATTACACTAATCATATTCATCTAAAAATTATAAGTAACTTTCACTAATTCAAAAGTTACCCCTAAATAATTAAAACTATAATTTATCTATTTTTTTAATCCCCATTCAACACGAGATCGATTTTCCATTGAATCCACTCCCAGCTTCCTTTTCCAACCCACTAACTAGTTTATAGTTTCAATTTTTTTCGTACCAATTTGCAACAAATAATACATCTTGGTTTGATTAAGACCTTCATAGTGTGTAGCCAAATTTGGCCAATGACTTCTATGACCTCTAGATAATAGATGATATTTATGATGTTGATATGCAATGATGCCAAAAACCCTATCATGCTAGTTCAAAAATTGTAAACATGTGCTCCAAAAAGAATTCAAACCAATTTTTTTTTGTTTCAAAAGAAAAAAAACGTTGATTTTATATAGATATATAAAGACCAGTACATGATTCATGATATACCAGGATATCCCCTCCCCAAAAAAGGGGGAAGAGAATAACATAGTCCCCACATATATGGAAAAATATAGTCTATATATTCCCCCTCAAGCTTCACAATTATCATCCACATAAAAAGACATTAGATTAAATACCCAAAAAGTCCCATATGATTATACAATGTAAAACTAATAAAACCCATCTATTTGAGGAGCAATAAGTCCTCCTCCCTGATCGATCCATCCTCAGTAATTTTGTATCGAATGACTCCTAAAGGAGCACGTAGACCTAGTTTAGATAGACCATATTCCACCATGTTCGTTTCCCAGTATATGTGTTGGAAATAAATAGACTGGAATTCTTGTTTTAATAGCGAAATATGATCCAACCAACAGTTGAGATAAGGGGGCACAAAGTTGGTCTGGCCCAACATGCCATCGATGAAAGCCTTCAAGTTTCCATAGATATGAATGTGCTCCAATTGTATTTTCCTAGCAAACTATAGTAGACCCCATAGCGTCAGAAATTCTGCTTTTGTTTTCCTTCGTCATGAAAAAAAAGTATCTTCTCATATGAAGAGGTTGGTTAATTCCAGAAAAGGGTGCATGCTCATGGTTGTGAGAACAAAAGATGCAGAGACATATGATGCATTCCAAGATTGTGAGGCTGCTCATAAAAAATAACTATGTGAAATTGTTTCGAACTATGATGGGATTTTTCAAGAACCAAGTGGGTTTCCTCCAAATCGTGAAATCCAACATGAGATTCACTCGTAGCAAGATGCTCCTTTACCAAACATTGGTATCTACAGATTGTCAGCCATTGAAATGGAAGAGATAAAGAAAAAGGTGTAGGAATTGTTGAACCAAGGGTTAATAAGACCAAGTTCTTCTCCATGAGGTTCATCTATTCTGTTGGTTCCAAAGAAGGATGACACATGCAGGATGTGCATAGACTACACGACACTCAAAAAAACAATGGTGAAGAATTGGTATCCTCTCCATCACATTGATGATTTATTAGATCAATTGAAAAATGTTGTCTATTTCATAAAACTAGACTTGCACAGTGGCTATCATTAGGCTAGGATTGCAGAACAAGATGTATGGATTACTGCATTCAAGACGAAATAAGGGTTATTTGAATGGATGGTGATGGCATTCAGACTATGCAATGCTCAACCCACATTCATGAGGGTAATGAATGATATTTTCATGCCTTTCTTTGATGATTTTGTATGTGTATCTTCATGAAATTCTTGTTTGTATATGAGGACATGGGATGCTTATGTATGTCATGTTAAAAAGGTGCTTGATGTTTTGCAATAAGAAAAATTGTATGGTAAAATGTCAAAGTGTGAGTTTGGTAAGACCTCTTTTGTTTACTTAGGTCACTTTTTTTGTGGTGGACAATTAAAAATATATCCTTCAAAAATTGATGTGATTATAAAGTGGCCTAAGTGTTACACAAAAAATTGTCACCTTGACATTCTGCTAACTGTATGAGCTCATTATTGCTCATACTTCTCCATTTTTCAAGTCTAACATATCAGTTCCTCATGTCAAGCCTTGAAAATCAGAGAAATGTTCCTAAAAATCTCCTAAACTTTGGTGTCGCACTTTCTCTCTATCTTGCCTGCGGTCCCGCACCTAATGTTCAACTCTCCTGCATATCTGAACACACTTTATCTGTGTTAAAGGTGTGGACCCCTGTAAGATAAAAAAGGCGTAAGTAAATTCCAAAAATCTCAATAAAAGTAAATTCTGGAAGCTTCTAGAATGGATCTTGCGGTGGCAGAACCGCTCTTCTGAGGTGCATGAATCCCTTACCTTATG
The DNA here is from genome assembly GCA_034641835.2 of Pinus albicaulis. Lineage (NCBI taxonomy): Eukaryota > Viridiplantae > Streptophyta > Pinopsida > Pinales > Pinaceae > Pinus > Pinus albicaulis. The sequence continues at coordinate 1,355,711,713 of CM076574.1, forward strand.
GAGCTAACCCCTTGATGTGAGGAGCTTATCCCTTTGAAGGAGGATTCTATCCCTTCATATTTGGAACAGAAAACATCCTCTTTTCCACTATAAAAAGAGGCATTGGGTAGCCTCAAAGGGTTAAGTTTTTGGAGATTGAGAATTAGAGGTCAAGCTTAAGAAGATTTGAGGTTAAGTGCTATTGAGATTTAGACTCAGTTGACTAAGACTTTTGTGAGAGATTACATACCTCTACTTGTCTTGGTTGGAGGAGTGCGGATCTTATCAAAGTAAAGGATATTCCTGCTTCGGACCCCGGGAAGGCCTTTCGAACATCAAGGCTTAGGTTGTAAGGTTTTCCTTCTTTTGAAATTAATATAAATATACTCATTTTTCTCAATAAGATGTATGTTCATGGTTTATTTCATAGATTCCTTGATCACTATGATAAGCATGGTTTATGATGATGTCTATACAGGTGCTATGTAATATTTTTCTTGTTTGTGACTACAGGTTTACGAGGAAAACTCCTTCAAGTGCACGAGGGACAACAATGACTTCAAACAAGCGCTGGACATACGGTAAGTCTTTTACACCTCTATAGAGCTTTTCTAAACCTTACATTCTTAGAGAAAGATTAGTCTATTTGGCTGTTTGTTGCTAGATACTTTTAGTACTAGGGAGATCGGTCTTGTCCGCAAGATGGATTAATCCTCCAACAAATTGGCGACTCCGCTGGGGAAAGAACTTTTTGTTTTTGGTTCTCTTTTATTTTGATTTGAGGAAAAGTTTTTCTTGTTTTTTGATTGATGGATATCTGCCTGGGTAGCTTAGGTTTTCTCTGTTTTTGAAAATTTTGAAATCTTTTATGTTTTTCTTGGACTTTTCTGGGGACCGCACTTTGTTCTTTTGCACAATGCGGGCAGTTTCGCACTTTCCTTAAGTAAACAATGCGGGACCGCACCTGTTACTTCTGGGAGCCTGCGGACCCTATTAAATTTTTTGAAAAACTTTAGATTTCTTTTTCCAGTTTATTTTAGATTTAATTTAGGATTCTTAGCATCTACCCAGATATGTATTTTTCTGTCAAAAATATCTTGTTTCTGAATTTCTTTCAGCATTCTTCATCTCATCAATATCCATTAAGTTAATTGGGTGTTTTGAGTCTCTTTTTTGAGAAACTCTTAATTTGATTTCCTTTTTTCATTACTTGGAGGTTTGTCTTAATCTTTTCACAATTTTGCATCTTTTTTCTTTTGTTTTTGCAAAACAAATTTCCCCCTCATTCGCCGAGGGGGGCTAAATTATGTATGAGTGTTAATCACCTTTGAGTGTTTTTCTTGATCTTTGGAACTCTCACCCGATTTTCTTGACTTGCACTTGATTGGTTCTTAGATTACATTAGAATCATCTTGTGTTTGAGAATTCTCTTGCATAGATCACATTTGCATAATTAGAATTCTCATTTTCAGAATATGAATGAAAAATGTGCATAGATTACATTTGCATACTTTTCAAGTGAATTGTGCATAGATCACAACTGCATAGTCTAAATTCTGAAAAATCAATCGTAGATTTAGATCAGTTTTCTTTGATTTGAATTTAAATGTTTTTATGCTTGTTTTAAAAACACGAAAATATAAAAATTGTTTTGGGATTGATTTGCATTAGTTTTTCTTGATGAAATTAGTGCATTAGAGAATTTGTTATATTTTGTCTTAGTGATCAATTTTTTGCATTGTTGGAAGTGAATGGAAACTCTCTCCTTACTTTAGTTAGGATTCATCGAATTGAAAAGATTACATTATCATATTCGATTGCATTCAGTTATGGTTCGGGTCATAACACCATTGGTTTCATATCCATTTACCCTTTTGAGTAATAACAGCCTAAATAACACAGCGCTTAATTAAAATTTATCTAGTAATTTTTACATTTTTAGGGCTCTTTCCACCAATCTAGCTCAGGATTAGTGCTTTGGAATAGGTTGTAGTTAACTTTCCAAAGCAACAAAAACAAACAAGTAGACAAATCTTGCGGTAGGAAATAAACCCAATCGTAATTTGTATAATTTGGGAAGCTTCTCTTAAAGAAGTCAATCACGAGATCATGTCCAAACCTTTGAGACAATCAATTTTGTCTCATTGGGGAAGATAGAATATTTTGCGCGTATTACAAACGGTAAACCTCGGATTAACCATTGTCGAGGAGCCTAGGGTCACTTGTCGGTAAACCTCGTATTGACCATGTCGAGGAACCTTCAAGGGGATTGAGCTTTGATACTCTGCCCTTGCGCGTGGAATTGGATCGTAGACTGTTCCCCCAGTTGTATTTGTTACTGTTGGTAACCTTAATGTCCATCAAATTAAGATTATTTCCTAAGGTGACGGTGAAGGAAAGATCTCATTGTACCTGGAGCAGACGTCGACTAGACTCACTTGGACTCTCTGGGGGGTTCTCTTCACTCGAGATGGTTTTGTGAAGAAACTTGTGCCAGTCTGTTTCATTAAGCAGGTTGTCGGGGTAACTGTTCCAACCGCCTTTTCTGTATTAAATTCTACGATGTTGGATTTCATCACCAACTAGTGTTTTTAGTATGGGAAGTTACTGTTTGTGTGTGGTTTGACTCTTAGATTTGATAGCATGTGTTAATTTGTTTGTTTTTACTTTTAGAGACCATAGGTGTGAATTGTGAATTTTAATTGTTAGGTGTGAATTGTTAATTGTTAATTTTAGTTTTAATTTGTTAATAAAATTCACTGAAGTTGAATATAATGGCAACTGTTCCGGAATTTACCAACCAAGGAACCCCTCTTAACGAGAATCCTAGTACTTTTCCTTGCTTTGGAAATGTTGGTCCTCCTTATATGGCTACTTTGTCATTACCTGGATTTACAATAGGTTTACCAATATGGTTATTTTCAACTTCGTTGGCCCCGAATACTCCAATTTTTCCACCTCAACCGGATGCTTCACCTCCACAGAGTTCACCATCTCAACATCACCAACCTTCTGTTGACCCTTTACCTTCTTCGCCTAATATTTCTTCCTCCATTTCTTCCTCTTCACTTGGTAAAAGCCTTGACGCTAGTAACCAGGTGGCTAAGAAGAAGAAGAAAGGGAAGAAGAAGAAGCAAGATAAGAAAGAAGTCAACCAACCAACCACGGTTGTATGTGTTAGTTGTGTTGAGGAAACCTCCAACATGCATCGTAAACCCAAATACCCTTGCAGGCTTTGTAAGGGTGACCACTTCCTTATCAATTGTCCTGGTATTCCTAAGGTCTTGGAAGTATGGTCAGAGAAATCTCATCAACTTTCCATTGATCCATCAACCAGTGATAGTCAGGTTCTTGGGAAAAAGGGTAAAGTTAGGTTTCCTTGTAAGTTATGCAAAGGAAGTCATCAAACTCACATTTTCCTTCACATAGATGAAGCCTCAAAATTGTTGGAAAACCTTACTGTTCCACAACAATAATTTCCAACTGGTTACTGTAAACTTTCTCCCAACCTACCGTCAACTGACGAAGTGATTGATCTAGTTTCAAGTACAGTCGATCCCACTCTTCCATTGGAGAGTGAAACTCATATCACTCAGGTTGATGATCCATTAGTTGATCAAGTGGTCGATTCAATTTCCCATTCAGTCGATCCCATTCTCCCTGTAGAGAGTGAACTTCATACTACTCAGGTTCTTCTTGTTACATCAGATTCTTCTACGCCGGGGGGAATTTTACCTGTTTCTACAGAACCCCCTCCAAGTACTGAGGTCTTTTCCTTTGATTGGAATAGATTGATAGAACCTCGTCTTCCTTCCTCCATCCCTTTCCAAATAATTGTGAAGGCTGGTCGTAGGGATATGCACCGCACACAGGTAGATGAAGGTGATTCTATTAGTATTTTATCCTCAACTGTTTGGAAAGCTTTGGGTTCCCCTCAGCTTGTTCCTATTACGCAGAATCTGAAAGCTTTTAACAGAACCATTAGTGAACCTTTAGGGATCCTTCCTAAGTATTCTATTACTTTGGAAGGTAAAACTGTCTGTATTGATCTTATGGTAGTTCGAGGTCCCTTGGATTTCAATTTACTCCTTGGGCGAGACTATGTCTATGCAATGAAAGCTGTCGTATCGACACTCTTTCGTGTGATGTCTTTCCCTCACAATGGAAATATTGTGACTGTAGACCAGCTTTCATTCCCTATTCTTGTTTCGACTACCAATAATCCGACAGCCCTAAATGTTCCTGACTCTAAAGTGGTATCTACCCCACCACGGGTTAATTATGTGGCAACTAGTCCCATGTTTTCAGTTACCGATGGAAGCGAGCCTCTCACTGTTTGCTTGACTTCCTATGACTTAGATCCGGTAATTGACATGGAAAACTCTATGGGATTATTTGAACACGATGTTATTATCCCTTTTGAGTCCCTTGACATGTGTTCCTTTCATATAACTATTATTCCATCTGATGAAGACCTCTTGGAAGCCATGATCAAGGTGTGTCCATTGACATGTGTTTCTTCCTGTTGGAAGCCATGATCAAGTTGGTCTGAGGACAGTTCCTTTTACTATGTCAACCTCGTTTAAAAATGAATCAGTGGGTGTGAGGATAGTTCCTTTTACTGTGTCAACCTCGTTAAAAAATGAATCAGTGGCTGATGAGGATAGTTCCTTTTACTGTGTCAACCTCGTTAAAAAATGAATCAGTGAGTTTGAGGAAAGTTCCTTTTACTGTGTCAACCTCGTTAAAAAATGAATCAGTGAGTTTGAGGATAGTTCCTGTTACTGTGTCAACCTCTTTAAAAAAATGAAACATGTCTTTGAGGATAGTTCCTTTTACTGTGTCAACCTCGTTAAAAAATGAATCAGTCAGCGATGAGGATAGTTCTTTTCCTGTGTCAACCTCATTAAAAAATGAATCAGTAGGTAGATTGTAGAGAATAGATTAATAGATTAGAAATAATTAGTTTATGAGGATAGTTCCTGTTACTGAGTCAACCTCGTTAAAAAATGAATCAGATATGAGGACAGTTCTTTTCCTGTGTCAACCTCGTTAAAAAATGAATCAGTTGGTCTGAGGAGAGTTCCTGTTACTGAGTCAACCTCGTTAAAAAATGAATCAGGTATGAGGACAGTTCTTTTCCTGTGTCAACCTTGTTAAAAAATGAATCAGTTGGTCAGAGGATAGTTCCTGTTACTAAGTCAACCTCGTTAAAACATGAATCAGGTATGAGGACAGTTCTTTTCTTGTGTCAACCTCATTAAAAAATGAATTAGGTATGAGGACAGTTCTTTTCCTGTGTCAACCTCATTAAAAAATGAATCAGTAGGTTATGTAGGTAGATTAGAAATAAGTAGTTTTTTAGGACAGTTCCTATTATTGTGTCAACCTCGTTTAAAAAATGAAACATGTAGGTGAGGAAAATTCCTTTTACTGTGTCAACCTCGTTAAAAATGAAACAAGTTTCCATGAGCATAGTTCTTTTCCCGTGTCAAGATTGTTAAAAAATGAAACAAATCCTCCCCTAATTGAGTCGAGTCTTTGACTAGATCTCGTAAATGTTAAGTCATATATTTAGATTAGTTTTTGCATAATTTTCTTACAGTTTTAGGTCGGGTCTTTCATATGATCTCTTAAATGAACCTTCATTCCATCCAGCTATTAAATACCAGATGTGTACTTAGTTGAATTAAATGAAGCTAGGGGGGCATGCGCTCTAGCAGTTACGCTTAGGGGGCATCAACCATAGTTTTCTCTCTGTTTCAAGCTTGTGTAAAAATGAAACTACTCTTAAGCATAGTTTTTCTCTGTTTCAAGCTTTTGAAAAAATGAAACCTATCTTGAGTCAATTTCGGTTATTTTCCAGACTCGTTAAACTCATGAAAATCCCGAGATTATTTTGCTATCTTTCATTCTCGTAAAAAACATGAAAATTCCGAGTTCTTTCCATCTTTTCCTGCTCGTAAATTAAATTGAAATTCGGCCACAGGAGTATATTCTTATCCCTTTTTCGAAATCATTAAAACTTACGAAAAAGTGAAAACCATGAGTACATTTTTATCCCTTTTTCGAACTCGTTAAAATTTACAGAAAAATTGAAATTACTAAGTATACTTTCATCACTTTTTCGGACTCTCGAAAATTATGAAAAAGCGAAACTGTGGAGTCCTCTTTTAAGCCCTTTTCAGACTCTCTAAACATGAAAATATTGCCGAGTACTTGACTATTCGAACTCGTTAAAGTAAATGAATGGTCATCCCTTCAGTAAAATTTTACCCCTTTTACGGACTGAAATGGACTATTTACGAAAAAGGTATATGTTGACTAATTACGGTCAATAGAGTTCTCTCCCGCATTATTTTATCCTTTTTCGGGCCTGAGAGACTAAACTTACGAAAAAGTACACCCATGGAGTTTTCTTAAGTTTTTTCTCCTGACTCCCTAAAATTGAAAAACACTGAGTTTCTCCTATACTGGACTCGTTAAAATTTAACAGTAAAGGACCTGTTAAATTTTTAAACAGCAACAAACCACTCCTTCTTAGGGTTCGAATTTTAAACTAAGTTGGACTCATCCGAAGGATGAGCTTATAAACAAGAAAATGTTATCCTCCTCAATCTTGTCAAAAATAAAGAGGTACTTGCCAGAAATGGTGGGGGAAAAGAGAGAAAAATGGGCATGTTTGTTGTATTTTGATTTTTCGGAAATTCAGTGAACCACTCTTGAACATGACACTTTCAATCACCTGGGTTGGGAAATCCTTTTCCTAACAGTTAATCAAACCGTATTGAAAGTCTTCAGTCGGTTTCTGGGTATTAGCTTTGGGTCAATTGTTACCAAGCCATCTACAGTGTCATTATGTGTTCAAGAGGACAGTTCAAATAAACCATTCATCTGCAAAATATCTGTGATCCATTTTGACCATCCCTGAGTCAGTCCTTGCAAATATATTTCTTTAAAACTTGATCTATGATTTCGTGTTGTGGGCTTGCCTACGACAGATCACTTCCTATCAACGACAACTCATTATCTAGGAAGTTGATCCAGAAATCGTCAGTACCTTGAAATATTCATGCCTTAATGGCAGGTTTCTCGCTTTCGACGACAGGTTACATCATTGACCTTCGATTGAATGATTTTGTGACATGTTCGACTTCAGCTCATTCATTCACATTTCATGGATTGTACTGAGTACTTTGAGAGCCATTGACATTACTGGTGGTTACTCTCACACTTGTTAACAGTTTACATTATTGACTGGTAATCAAGTGGTTTCTACCATGTTCGACTTCGACACATTTATTCACATGGATAGAATCGTACTAGTTTGAGAAGCAGAAATCAAGACCCTGGATCTAGTTTCTACCATCCAGGCTGCAAGGAATTTTGTTATCATTTATACAGTAGACTATTCATTACAAATGGCTGCGCCCATGCTGTGTCTACACTATTGATGTAATATTAAAATCATTTCTGGATCAGAACAAGTTTAGTTAGTTTTGATCTGAGTATGGGAATGCCTACCTCAGCGATGATATATATATAGTTTGCATTGAATGTTTTTATAGGTTCCGACCGGGGTGTCCACAGGATGATCCTTGAAATGATAAAGTACTTCACTCTTCATATATGATAGACTTCATCTTCATCTATTTCAGACTTCGCACTATAGGGGGCAATCTGTTACACTAAAAATTGTCACCTTGACATTCTGCTGACTGTATGAGCTCATTAACACTCATACATACCTCCTCTACAAGTCTTACAACCTTTAGTCCTCATGTCAAGCCCTGAAACAAGAAGAAAAACCCTAAAAACCTCTGAAAGAATGGGTACGCATGTAACATGGAGCCTGCCTGTGTTCCTGGCTTAGGTACGTAGGTAATGCATGGCTTACCTGCATTTTAGAACTCAGATTTCCTTTGAAATTCCTGCGGACCCTCCTCAAAGTCAAAAAGGCGAGAAAGTAAAGTCAAAAAACTGATTTGAGGTCAATTCTAGAAGGTTCTAGATGAGAATTTTTGGGGATGAGTACGCTTTGATAAGGTGCATGTATCCCTCACCTTAAGGAACTAATCCCTTGATGTGAGGAGTCTATCCCTTTGAAGGAGGATTCTATCCCTACAATGGTGGAATCCTAACCTCCTCATCTGCTCTATAAAAGGAGGCATTGGGTAGCCTCAAGGGGTTAAGTTTTTTGGAGATTGAAATTCATTCCTGTATCAGAACAATTTAGATTAGTTTCTAGTTAGTTTTGATCTGAGTATGGGAATGCCTACCTCAGCGATGATATGTTTACATATATATATTTTGCATTGAATTTTTTTACAGGTTCCGACCGGGGTGTCCACAGGATGATCCTTGAAATGATAAAGTATTGCACTCTTCATATATGACAGACTTCAGTTTCATCTATTCCAGACTTTTCACTTTAGGGGGCAATCTGTTACACAAAAAATTGTCACCTTGACATTCTATTAACTGTATGAGCTCATTATTGCTCATACTTCTCCCTTTTTCAAGTCTAACATATCAGTTCCTCATGTCAAGCCTTGAAAATTAGAGAAATGTTCCTAAAAATCTCCTAAACTTTGGTGTCGCACTTTCTCTCTATCTTGCCTGCAGTCCCGCACCTAATGTTCAGCTCTCTTGCGTATCTGAACGCACTTTATCTGTGTTAAAGGTGCGGACCCCTGTAATATCAAAAAAGGCACAAGTAAATTCCAAAAAGCTCAATAAAAGTAAATTCTGGAAGCTTCTATAATGGATCTTGCGATGGCAAAACCACTCTTGTGAGGTGCATGAATCCCTTACCTTATGGAGCTAACCCCTTGATGTGAGGAGCTTATCCCTTTGAAGGAGGATTCTATCCCTTCATATTTGGAACAGAAAACCTCCTCTTTTCCACTATAAAAAGAGGCATTGGGTAGCCTCAAAGGGTTAAGTTTTTTGAGATTGAGAATTAGAGGTCAAGCTTAAGAAGATTTGAGGTTAAGTGTTGTTGAGATTTAGACTCAGTTGACTAAGAATTTTGTGAGGAGAGATTACATACCTCTACTTGTCTTGGTTGGAGGAGTGCAGAGCTTATCAAATTAAAGGAGATTCCTGCTTCGGACCCCGGGAAGGCCTTTCAAACATCAAGGCTTAGGTTGTAAGGTTTTCCTTCTTTTGAAATTAATACAAATATACTCATTTTTCTCAATAAGTTGTCTGTTCATGGTTCATTTCATAGATTCCTTGATCACTATGATAAGCATGGTTTATGATGATGTCTATACAGGTGCTATGTAATATTTTTCTTGTTTGTGACTACAGGTTTACGAGGAAAACTCCTTCAAGTGCACGAGGGACAACAACGACTTCAAACAAGCGCTGGAAAAACGGTAAGTCTTTTACACCTCTATAGAGCTTTTCTAAACCTTACATGCTTAGAGAAAGATTAGTCTATTTGGATGTTTTTTGCTAGATACTTTTAGTACTAGGGAGATCGGTCTTGTCCGCAAGACGGATTAATCCTCCAACACTAAGCCCACCAATGTTATAGAGGTTCGTAGCTTTTTTGGTGCAGTACAATATTGGACAAGGTTCATTGCCAATTTATTTTTCATCACATCCCATTTACATGGATTGACGAGTGTGAAGCAAACCTTTCAGTGGGGAGGAAAGTAGCAAAGAGCCTTTGATACACTGAAAGAGAAGATCAACGCTACACCAATTTTGGCCTTACTAGACCTCCAACAAAATTTTGAGATCAAAACAGATATTAGTGGATACACCATGGGATCATTATTGATGCAACAAAGAAAAATTGTATGTTACCATTCAGAGAAATTCTCCCAAGTGGTTGTGAAATATCCCACATACGACAAGGACTTGTATGTCTTGGCTCAAAGCTTGAAGAAGTGGAAACACTATTTGATCAGCAAGGATACCATCATTCACATAGATCACTAGCCCTTGCAGTACCTTTAGTCACAGACCAAGCTTCAATAGGTATGACATTTCATATGAATGGGATTCTTCAAGAGGTTTAACTTGGTAATAAAATACAAGAAGGGAACCAACAACAAAGTGGCAGATATGCTTTCTTTCCCTCATATTTTTGCATCTATAGTTTTGCAAAATGCATCTTTATATTTTGAGATTATGCAAAACAATATGCTAATGATTATGATTTTAAGGAGATTTATGTAAAACTAATGCATGGATCGTCGGTGGATAATTATCATTTGCAGGGGAAATTGTTCTACCACCTTAAAAAACTTTGTATTCCCACGAATGAAAGGATATATGTAATCAGAGAGGCTGATGCCAACAAAACTGAAATCGGACCCCTAAGGAGAGCTGGTCAACTATAGCGTGGATCTGTCAGCATTTCCCTTTGGTTTACCCCATGTGGCTCTTAATCTTCTTTTTAATTTATTTATCAATTTCAAAGAAATTGACAAATAAATATTTTCACAACTTTCGAACATTAATTCTATCTCTCGGCTTATATATATTATCTCCGAACTTTAGGACTAAAGTTATAACCCTTCGCACTTTATATTAATACTCCACGCTTTTTGAATAAATGGCTTATAACAAAGCTTTGGCTCTGGCCCCACCTCTACAATCGATAGACCAATCAAACACATGCACCGTACCTCATTTATCGTTCACGCATCTACAACAGCCGACCATCGTCCGATGGCCCTTTCCCAAATCAACGGCTCTCGACAATATCGCTCGGCATCCTGGTACGAGCGATAACATGCGATGGCACGGTTTAAATGGTGGTTTTCCGGGGGTCCACTTTTCCACGCGTCGAACACTCTATGGAATCGCTCCCCAACCAGGAAATACCACTTATTCACCAAAATCGGTGTGATATGGGCAATCCGCCTTTGTAATCCGTTCGTGGTTTCGGTACAGTGATTGACCACAGGTGTATCTCTGGTTTGCGCTATTCTTTTATCTGCTCCATTTGTTAACTCAGGTTCTGACCCCAGTTAAGAATTTCCAATTAACAACAAACAAACGTAATTTCTTTATTGAGCGGGATTTCTATTACCATTAAACAGAGTTCACGACCAGGGTTTATCCAAAAAATTACAGGGAAATAGACAGAGAAATGTGGACTTATACAACCACCACATCCAACGATTCCACACGGAACCAGTGTACAATCGTCTCACTATTAAACAATTTCTTCACAATTAACAGTTCGGGGAAATACAATGGCCAACGAGCACAGAAATTTTTTAACTGGAAACAATTGTTAACACAGAGACTTTATTTCAGAAACTCCCCTCCTTTTCTCCCTTCTCTCCCACTACATCCGAGGGATTACATTTATATACATGAACATTTGTCTGTTCGGTTCCTCTCTGAGGGCCGTTTTAGAAAACGTACAGCCTAATTACAATTTATTCAAATAATTGAAATATGACAGATGGCTAACTATTCGACTTCTACTAACTCTAACTGATCTAAATAATACAGTCAGCTGAGGTATTGACACCTATCTGTTACAATTCAAATGTTTTGAACCCTCCTAGCCACAACATGTGGACAAAATTTCCTACATTGCTGGCTAGCATCTAATGCCCCTGCATCAGACTCCCGAGGGAAATTTTCTTCATGGGCTCCTTTCCATGAGCTCTTCCACTGATCTGCCTATCTTCTGCAACATTCCTTTAGTCATACAAGTGGCATCTTCCTCTGGCTTTTCCTTCCATTTGATCAGGTACTGAAAGTACTCTTGTCCTCTGGTCCTTCTGAATGGTCTTTTATCCAATATCTTCTCTGGTTGCAATGGTTGCGCTGGAGGTAACTTTTCTTTCCACTCAATCTGTCCCTTATCTACTGATATTTATTCTGCACCATCATCTTCATACTTGTACAAATATGCAACATTAAAAATGGGAGATATTCCAACATCAGGAGGTAATTCAATCTCATAATCATTTGCATAAAAATTTCCAAGTATCTTGCATGGCCCAATCTTTTTGAACTTAAATTTGTTGTACTGCTTCTTTGGGAATCTCTCCTTTCTCAAGTGTGCCAAAACTAGATCTCCTACTTCAAAATGAACTTCTTTTTTGCTCAAGTCTACTCTGTTTTTGTATTTGATGCTGCTGCCTTGTAGTTTTTGTTTCACTTGTTCATGTATGGCCTGGATCTCTGAAGAAAATTCCTCACCGTCTGCACTCCTTAGCTCTGCCTTTCCCAGATTTCTTAACTCTGATATTCCTCTGGGGTGCATTCCATAAACAATATGAAATGGGCTCTGCCCTGTGCTCCTGTTTGGTGAGTCATTATATGCATATTCTGTCTGAGGCAAAATATGGTCCCACTTCTTGGTATGCTCCCCTGCAAGACTTCTCAACAAATTTCCCAGACTCCTATTCACTACCTCAGTTTTTCCATCAGTCTGGGGATGATAAGTTGAGCTGAAACTCAGTTTGGTACCAAGTTTCTTCCACAATGTCCTCCAAAAGTGACCCACAAATCTGGTGTCTCTGTCTGAAACAATACTCTTGGGCAACCCATGCAATCTAACAACTTCTTTGAAAAACAAGTTAGCAACATGGGTGGCATCACTATTTTTATAGCATGGAATAAAATGTGCCATTTTGGAGAATCTGTCCACTACAAAAAAGACTGTATCATTCACTCTCTGAGTCTTGGGCAATCCTAGAACAAAATCCATACTCACCATGTCCCAAGGCCTGTTTGGAATAGGCAAAGGAGTGTACAATCCTGCATTCTGGCTCCTTCCTTTAGCATATTGACAGATCTCTCACTTCTTCACAAACTTATCTACTTCTGTTCTCATCCTGGGCCAGAAATAGAAGTGACTCAACTATTCATAAGTCTTATCAGTACCAAAGTGTCAAGCAAGTCCACCACTATGCTTCTCTTTGATCAAATTTTCCCTCATGGAACATCTTGGTACACATAGTTGGCTTCTTCTGAATAACAAGTCCTCTTGCAGGAAATAATCCAGCCACTAGCTTCTATCTATTAAAACAGGGTTACTACATGCCTCAAATGCTTCTTTAAAATCTGGAACTATTTTATACAATTCTTTGAGAAAATCAAATCCTACAACTTCAAAATTTGTTTCTTGAACAAGCATGTGCTTCCTACTCAAAGCATCAACTACTTTATTGGTTTGGCCACTTATATGTTTCAAAACAAAATTAAAACCTTGGAGATACTCAACCCATTTAACATGCTTATGTTTCAACTTAGGCTGATGTACAATATACTGCAAAGCATGATTGTCAGAATATAATACAAATTCCCTGGACATCAAGTAGTGTCTCCATTTCTTCAGTGCCTGAACAATTGCATAGAATTCCTTCTCATAAGAGGAATACTTCTTTCTGGTGTCATTCAGATTTTCACTGACATATGCCACAGGAATATCATCCTGACTTAACACAGCTCCAATGGCCTCTCCACTGGCATCACACTTTACTTGAAATGGTTTGGCAAAATCAGGCAGAATCAAAACAGGCTTCTCAGTTATCTTTTGCTTCAAAATTTTAAAGTTTCTTTCTGCATCAGCAGTCCACTTAAATGGTTGTTTGCTCTTCTTTATTGTCTCAATTATGGGTGCATTGATATTACTGAAGTTTCTTATAAACTTTCTGTAAAAACTGGCAAGTCCATGGAAACTTCTTACCTCAAAAACATTCCTGGGTGAAGGCCACTCCACAATTGCCTTAACCTTTTCTGGGTCCATCTTCAATCCTTCTGCAGAAACAACAAACCCCAAATACACCAACTCTTCCTTCATGAATGAGAATTTCTTCAAATTTATCAGCAGTTTCTCTTGGTGCAGCTTCTTCAAGACATGATTAAGATGCCTTAAATGTTCTTCTTTAGTTATGCTGAAAACTAATATATCATCCAGATACACTATCACAAATTTACCAATGAATTATTTAAATACTTCATTCATAAGTCTCATAAAAGTGCTAGGTGCATTTGATAACCCAAAAGGCATTACCATCCATTCATACAGTCCTTCATTTGTTTTAAAGGCAGTTTTCCACTCATCACCCTCTCTTATTCTAATCTGATGGTATCCACTTTTTAAATCTATCTTTGAGAAATATTTAGCACCACTCAAACAGTCCATCAAATCCTCAATTTTGGGAAAAGGGAATCTGTACCTAATTGTGATCTTATTGATTGCTCTGGAATTAGTGCACATTCTCCAGCATCCATATTTCTTTAGGCTTAATACTGCTGGTACTGCACATGGACTCAAACTTTCTCCTATTAGCCCCTTGTCCACCAACTCCTGTACTTGTCTCCTGATTTCCTCATTTTCTTTGGGAGTCACTATGTAGGCTACCTTATTTGGAAGATTTGAACCAGGGATAAAATCTATCTGATGACTGATATTTCTCACAGGTGGCAACTCATCAGGTAAATCATCCACAATAATGTCACAGTAATTGTCTAACATCTCCTTGATTTCTACTGGCAAATCAGAAATCTTTGTAGAAGTAAGAACTACTTTAGGTTTGCAAACTAGAGAAAAAATTACCTCTTCTTCTTCTATCTGCTGCAGATATTCCTTCCCGCTCAGCAACAAGGTCTTTGGATCAATCACTCTGCTGGATGGCTCTCCTTCTTCCATGGGTATCAATGTATGGTGTACCCCATCTTTGAAGAACTTATAAGTGTACTTCTTGCCGTCATGCACTGTTGCTCTGTCAAACTGCCAAGGTCTACCCAGCAGTATATGACACATCCATGGGCATTACATCACACAGGACCTTATCTTTGTATTTGCCCATTTGTAGCTCTATCTCACACTATTCTTTTACAACCAGCTGGTGCCCTTTGTGCAGCCAGGACACCCTGTAGGGAGTTGGATGCTCCCTTGTCTTCAACTTCAACTTTTCTATTACCTCAGTGGAAACCAGATTGTCTATGCTGCCACTATCAATGACTAGCTGGCAGCATTTCCCTTGGACTTTTCATATGCTCCTAAACAAAGTCTTCCTTTGTGCAGGCTCAGTGACCTCTTTGGCTTGCTTCAACAGGACCTTATTTACCACCAAGGATTATCCCCTCTCTGGAAGAATTTATTCTTCAATTTCTGCCTCTTCTCCAGCCTGGGAAACCACAACATTCCTTGGACCAGTACCCACATTATCTGGACACTCATAGTGCTTATGTCCCACTTGCTGACATCTATAGCACCTTAATTCTCTACCTCTGCCTCTGTCTCTGCCTCCTCTTCCTTTTCCTCTGTAAGAACCCCTTCTGCCCCTTGCATCATCCTCTGTAGATGCATTATGAGGTGAGCTACTGTTAGCTCCATCCCTGGGTGTAGTAGGCTTTCCTCTACCACCCTGACTTCCCTTTCCATGGAAAGTACCTCCCTTCTTGGCAGACTATTTCCTCAGGAGTTTCTCCTCTGCTTTCAAGGCCATATGATAGGCCTCTTCCACTATTTTAGGAGACAAGAGACCAATCTCATCTTGGATCTCCAGCTTCAGACCTTCAAATATCTGGCAGTCTTCTCTGGTGTGTCTTGGAATTTCCCAGCACTTATGCTTACTCTGTAGAATTCCTCTGTGTATTCTTTTACTGTCAGCAACCTCTGTCTCAGGTTCTGCATTTTCTTATACAATGTTAGCTAGTAATCACTAGGCAAGAATTTACATTTTAATTTAGCCATCATTCTAGTCCAGCTCTTGATAGGTTGCTTGCCAACTCTCCTTATTTCTGCCTGCACTCCATCCCACCAAAGTGCAGCATGTCCCTTCAGCTTTGTCACCACAAACTTGAACTTTTTATCTTCACTTATTTCTTCATAATATAAGCACTTGTTCATTTCATTTATCCAGTCCACCAATTCCTCTAGATTCAATCCCCCTGCATAACTCGACACTTAAATTATGGGCTTAAATACAGACCCCAGAACAGTTCTAAGGAGCCTCATGTCAGGAGGAATCTCAACACTTTCTTCAGCTTCTTCTGTTTCAGGTTCGCTAATGTCTTCCGGATCTCTGGGATGTCTTCGCTCCATGGCATCCATTCTGGCTTCGACCCTCTGCAACATTCCCAACACCTCAGCGTTGGCAACAAGTCTCCTTCTGCCAGCACCTCTACCAACTCGGATTGCCATGTCAGCTCTTCTGCAAAAAAAACCTTAAAACAATGGATCTGATACCACAAATGACGCCAACAAAACTAAAATCGGACCCCTAAGGAGAGCTGGTCAACTATAGCGTGGCTCTGTCAGCATTTCCCTTTGGTTTACCCCACGTGGCTCTTAATCTTCTTTTTAATTTATTTATCAATTTCAAAGAAATTGACAAATAAATA
Source organism: Pinus albicaulis (assembly GCA_034641835.2). Classification (NCBI taxonomy): domain Eukaryota; kingdom Viridiplantae; phylum Streptophyta; class Pinopsida; order Pinales; family Pinaceae; genus Pinus; species Pinus albicaulis. Next base: position 1,355,728,033 of record CM076574.1, read on the forward strand.
TTTTCACAACTTTCGAACGTTAATTCTATCTCCCGGCTTATATATATTATCTCCAAACTTTAGGACTAAAGTTATAACCCTTCACACTTTATATTAATACTCCACACTTTTTGAATAAATGGCTTATAACAAACCTTTGGCTCTGGCCCCACCTCTACAATCGATAGACCAATCAAACACATGCACCGTACCTCATTTATCGTTCGCGCATCTACAGCAAGCAACCACTGTCCGATGGCCCTTTCCCAGATCAACAACTCTCGACAATATCGCTCGACATCCTAGTACGAACGATAACGTGCAATGGCGCGGTTTAAATGGTGGTTTTCCGGGGGTCCACTTTGCCACACATCAAACACTCTATGGAATCGCTCCCCAACCAGGAAATACCACTTATTCACCAAAAGCGGTGCGATATGGGCAATCCGCCTTTGCAATCCGTTCGTGGTTTCGGTACAGTGATTGATCACGCGTGTACGTCTGGTTTGCGCTATTCTTTTATCTGCTCCATTTGTTAACTCAGGTTCTAACCCCGGTTAAGAATTTCCAATTAACAACAAACAAACGTAATTTCTTTATTGAGCGGGATTTCTATTACCATTAAACAGAGTTCACGACCATGGTTTATCCAAACAATTACAGGGAAATAGACAGAGAAATGTGGACTTATACAACCACCACATCCAACGATTCCACACGGAACAAGCATAAAATATTCTCACTATTAAACAATTTCGTCACAATTAACAGTTCGAGGAAATACAATGGCCAACGAGCACAGAAATTGTTTAACTGGAAACAATTGTTAACACAGAGACTTTATTTCAAAAACTCCCCTCCTTTTCTCCCTGCTCTCCCACTACATCTGAGGGATTACATTTATATACATGAACATTTGTCTGTTCGGTTCCTCTGTGAGGGCCGTTTTAGAAAGCGTACAGCCTAATTACAATTTATTCAAATAATTGAAATATGAAAGATGGCTAACTATTCGACTTCTACTAACTCTAACTGATCTAAATAATAGAGTCAGTTGAGGTATTGACACCTAGCTGTTACAATTCAAATGTTTTGAACCCTCCTAGCCACAACATGTGGACAAAACTTCCTACATTGCTGGCTAGCGTCTAATGCCCCTGCATCAGAGGCACATACCTCTCTTGTGTCAGGTCACTTTGGTGTAGAAAACAATTTGTGTCATTTATAGAGGTTTTATTTTTGGCCTCACATTTGAAAAATATTGTGACTCAATATTTAAAGGTATGTGTGTTTTGTTTAGTTTGCAAGCCTGCTAATAGAAAATTAGGGCTCTACACACCACTCCCTGTTCCAAGTTGTCCATGGGAAAGTGTTTCGATGGATTTTGTAGGTGTTTTTCCTTTGTCTAGGAGAGGTCATGAGTATTTGTATGTCATTTTGGATTGAAAGTTAGAAAATTATGTGTATTAATGCCTTGTAAAAACCAGGTCACTGCAAAGTATATTTCTCATCTCTTCTTCCAATTAGTATGGGTACATTCATGATTCCCACATCACTTGTGTCTAATCGAGACTCTTGCTTTCATGGATAGCTTTGGATGATTTTGTGGAGAATGATGGACATCAAGCTAAAGAGGAGCACAAAATTTGACATGCAGAACGATGAAAAAAATAGGTTTTCAACCACACAGTAATACACTTACTCTGATGATATTGTGGCAAGCATGCCAAGTTGTGGGATGAGAAGCTTCCTTATGTACAACATGCATACAATGGAGCAGTGCATTCATCCACTCAGAGCTCACTGTTTGAGACATGCTTTGATTATTTTCGAAAGGATCCCTTAGGCATGGTATTTTGGAGAGATAAAGATTCCAGTGGGAAATATGAAAGGGAAAAAACATGAAAGTCCATTCAACGAATACAAATAATTCACCAAGAAGTGCAGGAGAAGTTGGAGAAAATTCAAGCTCAATACAAAGCTCGACATGAAAAGCACTTAGGCGATCACCAATTCCAGGTTGGGGACATAGTGTGTCTCCACATCAACAAGGAAAAAATGAAAGGGGAAGGAAAGAATTTGTGACCAATCTGATATGGCACATTCACCATACTAGAGAATATTGGAGACAATTATTTTCGTCTCGATTTTCCAAAATATATGCATATGTACTCAATTGTGAACGTTGAAAAATTGGAGCTTTATGAGTCTCCATTGATCATGGACACCGAAGAGGTTAGATAGGTTCCTACAATGGATGACTTTGCACCTGAATACTTGGACAAGCTACAAGAGGACATCATTCTTGACATAAATGCCAGGACTTCACGGCAGGGAGATGTGGAGTACATTCGTCTTGGTTTCAAGGGAATGCATCCAAGTAATGATCCAGGTGGCTCTAGAGACACACACAAAACAAAGAGTGCTTATGAAAGCTAAAAAATAAAAGTGACTAAGACATGGCAAAAGCAGTTTCATATTGAAGAGATCGTCACCCTGATTGCAATGGTGTGAGCGGCACGTCAATCCGAGCTCATATAAGAAAATTAGAGCAGTTTGAAGTTTTGTTAAGGTAAGGGAAGTGGGGCCCACAGCATGCCACATGGTGTCCCAGTAAGAACGTGGGACCCACATGGAAGCCCCTCAGCTATTGACACATGGCGCTCCTCCATTGTTCCTCAACCTGAAAAAAAAAAGACAAAAAATATATTATTAAAATGGCATAAAAACAAAATACATTAAAAAATAAACTATAGAAAATATAGTTTACAAGTCATATATTAAAACAAAATATATATATGTTTAATAAAGTAACCAAAGTTATGATATGGTTGAAACGATATGGAATATTTTGGATTCTATGGTTTCATAACGTTAAAACAAATCCTTATATATATATATATTGTAACCAACCCCGCCACCACTTTGTTACGATAACACACAATGGCGATCAACATGCTTGGGAGGCCACCAATATAGCACTCGGAGCGGGGGGTCGGGTCAGGCTGGGCCGCGTGGAGCGGACCCGCCTACCACCCTTAACAATTATTTAAGAAACACAATGTAAAAAAAAGGGAGGGGCGGGATCTGCCCCGACCCCTCCTCCTTCAGTTATGTAACTTAACCATTATGCCAACAACTGCGACCTTGTAAGGTCAACCAAAATTTGTCTATATAAACTCATCAATCGCACAATTTGGGGAGAGCAGGTACAGGAGTAGGTGCATAGTTCGAGACAAACATTTTTAATGCGGATGGAACCATGAGCTAGTGGAACCATGATTTGAGCTCAACATTTAGAGGGGCCAACTTTTTCCAGTGTACAATTTGGACAAATTTAATATGGATTTTACACCTCTCGACGACACGAACATGATGGCGGTGTCAGTTTCTACAACAGAGGTCTCTATTTTTCAGCCATTTTCTAGAAATGGAATGATGTTGTCGGATTTCAGCATGTGGATAGTCAATTTCTTGCCATTCGACGCCAAGTTTTCTGTGGTGCATTCAGATCCGGCAACTGAGTAGCTATTCTTTATCCAGCATCATAGTTGAGGTATATGAAGTGTTGTTTCCATGTACTTCATTGATTATTTCTATGAGATGCTTTATGTTGTGTCGATTCCTGCTTGATGTATGATGCAGAATTTTTATGTTTATTTGTTGTTGTCGATTCCTGCTTGATGTATGATGCAGAATATTTATGTGTATTTGATGTGGTATGTACTTGTCATGGATGGTGACTTATGTTGTGACGTCCCTTTGTTGCCTTGATGGCGGGATACTCTTTGTCACCATGTGTGAAGTTGTCATGTTGATAGGAGGCCAGTTGTAATATTCCCAAATTTTCACCTGATATTTGGAATATTAGAGTTCTTAATTTTCTTAATGAATTAAGTAAATAAAAATGTGGAGGGACCCATATTCCTCAATATGAATAAATATCCACTTTTTGTGTGTGAATGTGGATTAATTAAGCCTAGATCTACATAATTTGGTAGTTCAACAACTACTAATATGATTGGAATTGGAGATTATGTCTCATTAATTGAGATAGATCAGGGGGGTTGATATAGTCAACTGAGATCTTGAAGATTTCAAATAGAAGATCATGGAGAATTCATGATAAAGTGATGGAGGATTTTGTGCAATAAAAGCACACATGATGGAGAGGGTGTACATTGCACCTAGACATGATGGATGATTTGGTCAAACAATGCAGTCAAACATGGAGGATTCGGTCCACATGCACAGCACAGTCTAGATGAATTCCAAGACATGGGAAGGTTAAAAAATTATATAATGAAGATGAAGGCAAGGATGGAGGTATGTTGGTTATTCTTGATGTAAAGATATTTTCAGATCTGGATTTGTCATGTGACATTCCATTTCTTTCTCGGGCTGTTTAGCAGAGATTGCAAGTGTTGTTTAGCACAGGGTGTTCCTGGCTGGGAATCCCACCTATTTCTTAGAGTAGCTCTAGAAAGAGTATTTTATTTCATTCTACATCATGTATTTATGCCACATCTCTTTCTCTACTTTCTGCAGAACACTCATATTCAGAAAATTGCAAATTTTTGAAGGTCATTTTGGAAGGTGGAAGTTGTCTTCAGTACTTCAGCTGGAGAAATGGTGAGGGTTTATTCCTATCACCTTGGGCCTATAGATCAGCTTCCCAGAGCTTCATTCATATCTGGCATCAAGCCAAAATTTATTGACCTCCTAGCAGCAGTATTTCCATCAGGAATTACGCTGTCCATTTTGCATATCCAAAAGGAGGAAGGAAGTTACTAGCATTTCAGCTAGTAAGCCTGTGAGGGATCATCCCCTCACATTTCCATTAGTATTACCCTCATCCTAGAGTTTATTGCATCATTTTTCAGCAGGCAAGAGGCCTCTCTTTTCCTCACAGTGCAGTTTTTATTGGAAGTTATGTTGTAGCAGCTGCAATCATTATTGGAGGATTAAGAAGCTAGATCTAGAGCTTCTAGCTTGTAGATTTGAAGAAGGGATCGTCCTTTCAAGATTAGATCTGATCTCACAACATATTTTAGCCATATATTTGAAATATCTAGCATCATATCTGTATTTCCCAACAGATCAACGATCAAATCCTAGGGAGGTGATTTTCCAAAATTGTAGATCTGGAAAATCCTTTCTGGGTTATCTTGGGAATCCATCACATTGGCTAGATCTTGAATCTTGGCATCATCCCAGCTCCAGATTTGAGTAGATATGCATTTGAATTTTCATCCTACAATTATATGTTCATATTCTACTGAAGGGACAATGCATTATTTGCTTCAGTGCCTATCAAGTTACGCTGTACCTATTGTGGCATGTTTTCTGGGTGATTCTAGACCAACTTTTTGGCTAGATCTACTCATATTTTGTACATTTTGTAACTGATTCTTCTCCAATATAATAAGATGGCTCAGCTTCTCTATAAATTCTGATGTTGTCTTAAGATTAATTTTTTACTTAGTTTCAGTTCTTATATTATGTTTCAGTATTGCTGCATTTTCCCCTTTTGGGACATTACAATGGTATCGGAGCATGTGGACACTTCATCTTTTACATCAAAAGAAGAAGTAGATAGATGAGATCTATCATGGAGGATGAAAATTCTTCCACTCCTTTCTTTAGATTCATGCAATATCTCTCCAAGGAGGTCAATTCCATGAAGAAGGAAGTATAGAAAGAAGATCCAAGAAGAAGATGTGATGAGGGAGGTCCAAGCACTTCCTATCAACAGAAAAGAAAACCATAGAATCATAGATATCCTCATAGATCTACTATGCCCACTTTCTTTGAAGAAGGTAAGAGGTACAGAAATGAAGAAAGAAAGGAACCTGAGACTCATGAGACTCTCAACTTATATCTTGATGAGTACAAAGCATCGTCTAGAGCATTAAAGGAGAGCTAACTCTCCAGAAATTCTTCAAAATCAAAGAATAAAGAGCATCCTACAACAGAAATAGAAGAAAGAGGCATAATAGATTCTATTTGCCTACATTTGATGGATCTTCCTCAAGAACTGTTAAGGCTTGGAGGAGAGATTTAGATGCATTTTTCAGGCTACATCCTGTAGCTGAAGGAGAGGCTATTCGAATTGCAACACTTAATATTTTAGGTGAAGCCAATGGTTGGTGGTTTGGTCAGATGGAGCATGCAAAGGTGACTAAATATTCAGATTTATTTCACAAGTTGAGGAAGGAATTTGATGTGAGAAAACTAGAGTTGTTTCATAAAGTGACATTCCCTAAGGGAACAAAGGAGGATGTCAATCTTGTCACTCTGGACAAGAGGTCATTGCATTCACCACCAGCTGCAGAAGTACTTACATCCGGAGAAGAGAGACTTGCAACTTTGCAAGGTGGTCTTGAGCTCTTGACAGATAGAGTCCCATGCATAATCCAAGAGGTGCATGAGGAAGAGGAGGAAGATTCCATTGCTGGTACATTAGAAGAAGAGCAGCCATCTCTCTTACCAGTAGTTGGAGACACCATTGTCCCAGTTGGATTAGATCCAAATGTTGATTTGAAGCAACAAACTATAACAGCATAGAGGACCCGTGATCTAATCAAGGAGGAGATGAAAATCTATCCCAGTTTGTCATGGATGGACTACATTCAACCTCTTGAGTTGAAGTGTAGCGTTTCACAAGAATGGATGATCATGATCCTATGTAAAATGATTGGTCATGAGATCAGTATTGTACCTTTCTTTGGGACAATATATGTATTACCATGCAGATCTACAGCGCTGTCACCTAGTAGCAGTGATAATGATGAGGCCCCATTATTCTTGGAGCATTCTGAAGGTAGCTTCACTCATGAAGCAATGGAGGACAAGATGATAAATGGTAGACATCTAGATATGAGAAATATTTTATCCTTTCTTTATGACACTTTCTCAATGAGCATCTCACAGCTCAAAGAGAGACTTCTACCTATAGCAGATCCATGACCTCGTTGGTTTTGTAAGGCCATGGATGAGAAGGTCTCATTAAGAGATCTCATTGGAGGTGCACTTCAACATTTCATGAAGTGCAAAGTTCTTCATCAGTTTGGGGAAGACGGTATTCTACAAAGGGAGGATACCATGATTATGCAGCACATCACTCATCTTCCATATTGGGGTGAGTGGTTGAGGATGCTAAGCAAGGGGTTGCATGACCACTTGCAGATTTATGACATGGGCTAGCAAGCTTGGTTACGTTAGCTGCCCTTGGGAGATTCTTGTCACTGCCCAAAGGCTCCTATTTCTTTGATCCATGCCTTGAGGAACACTTATGAAATGAAGAAGGAGGCATGGCTGCACTGGTTGTTCTTAGGTGAGTATGGTTACCACCCAATAGCTCATAATTTTCTAATTCATGCCTTGTGTATCAATGATAGAATGCAGCAAAAGAAGGCATGCTCACTTTGGTTTTCCTTGAGAGAGTTTGGCCACCACATGACATCTCCTATGTCTATGTGTTTTGTATTTGGTAAAGCTTGGCATGATGCTCTCATGATGTGCATTAATGGTGTTTATTTGTATTGGGCTGATGTGACATTCCATATGTCAATGTTTTTTCTCCATGATGCACATGAGGAGGAGAGAAAGCAGCAAGATGTCTTGTTGATTTGGTTGCTTTTGGGGGATTTTTAGCTTGTCCATCTTACATGGAGGAGATGGAGGATGGTAGCAAAGGGCCTTACTCCAGTGGTTACTATTAGGAGAATATGGTTTGAAATGTTTTCCTACCCATATAGCTCCTTTCCTTATTCTTTTTCATGACGTTGGAATGATGCTTGGATCCAACAAGGCCAACAGGGCTAAGGATGAGAACATATCAATGCTCAATCAAATTCATAAAGCATGGGATGGAGAGATGTATTGCGAGAGGGATATTTTCCTTTGTGGAAAGAGCCACTTTATTTTACGTATCTTATGTATTAATGATGAAGTTGGAACTCATATGGTTGTCACTTGGTAATTCATGATGGAAAGAGGAAAACTAACCATACAATTAGAGGTCATTCTATATGAAAGACAACTTTGGAACCAAACATACATAACACATTGTAGCAAATGGAGGAAGCCTTCTTTATGTGGATACCATTTGGAGGGGAATAGATGGCTTTGCATCTACCTTTTGAGTTGCTTGAGGACAAGCAACATTTTTCTGGGGAGGACTGTAATATTCCCAAATTTTCACCTGATATTTGGAATATTAGAGTTCTTAACTTTCTTAATGAATTAAGTAAATAAAAGGGTGGAGGGACCCATAATCCTGAATATGAATAAATATCCACTTTTTGTGTGTGAATGTGGATTAATTAAGCCTAGATCTACATAATGTGGTAGTTGAGAAACTACTAAAATGAATGGAATTGGAGATTATGTCTCATTAACTGAGATAGATAAGGGAGGTTGATACAGTCAACTGAGATCTTGAAGATGTCAAATAGAATATCATGGAGCATTCATGATAAAGTGATGGAGGATGTTGTGCAATAAAAGCACACATGATGGAGAGGGTGTACGTTGCACCTAGACATGATGGATGATTTGGTCAAACAACGCATTCAAACATGGAGGATTTGGTCCACATGCACAGCACAATCTAGATGAAGGCCAAGGCATGGGAAGTCTAAAATTTTATATAATGAATATGAAGGCAAGGATGGAGGTATGATGGTTATTCTTGATGTAAATATCTTTTCAAATCTGGAATTGTCATCTAACATTCCATTGCTTTCTTGGGCTGTTTAGCAGAGATTGCAAGTGTTGTTTAGCACAGGGTGTTCTTGGTCGGGAATCCCACCTTTTTCTTAGAGTATCTCTAGAAAGAGTATTGTATTTCATTCTACATCACGCATTGGTGCCACATCTCTTTCTTTGTTTTCTGCAGAACACTCATATTTAGAAATTGCAGATTTCTGAAGGTTAGTTTGGAAGGTGGAAGTTGTCTTCAGTACTTCAGCTGGAGAACTGGTGAGGGTTTATTCCTATCACCTTGGGCTTATAGATCAGCTTCCCAGAGTTTCATTTCAGATCTGGCATCAGGCCAAAATTTATTGACCTCCTAGCAGCAGTATTTCCTTTAGGAATTATGCTGTCCATTTTGCAGATCCTAAAGGAGGAAGGAAGTTACTAGCATTTTAGCTAGTAATCCTGTGAGGGATCATCTCCTCACATTTCCATCAGTCTTACCCTCATCCTGGAGTTTATTGTAGCATTTTTCAGCAGGCAGGAGGCATCTCTTTCCCTCACAGCATAGTTTCTATTGGCATTTTTGTTGCAGCAGCTACAATCATTATTGGAGGATTGAGAAGCTAGATCTAGAACTTATAGCTTGTAGATATGAAGAAGGGATCAACCCTTCAAGATTAGATCTGATCTTGCAACATATTTCAGCCATCTATTTGACAGATCTAACTTCAGATATGTATTTCCCAGAAGATCAAGGATCAAATCCTAGGGAGGTGATTTTCCAAAGTTGTAGATCTGGAAAATCCTTTCTGAGTTATCTTGGGAATCCATCACATTGGCCAGATCTTGAATCTTGGCATCATCTAAGCTCCAGATTTGATTAGATCTGCATTTTCCTTTTCAGCCTGCAACTATATGTTCATATTCTGCTGAAGGGACAGTGCAGTATTTGCTTCAGTGCCTCTCCAGTTACGCTGTACCTATTGTGGCATGTTTTCTGGGTGATTCTAAACCAACTTTTTGGCTAGATCTACTCATATTTTGTACATTGTGTAACTGATTCTTCTCCAATATAATAATATGGCTCAGCTTATCTTTAAATTTTGAGGTTGTCTTAAGATTAATTTTTTACTTAGTTGCAGTTCATATATTGTGTTTCAGTATTGCTGCATTCTCCCCTTTTGGGATATTACACCAATGATGAGTGAGAGTTTCTAGTGACAAAACGTCTCATGCAGAGACTTTCCCACTAATTTTGAGGGCTCATTTCCTTGGATGACAAGTCAAAAATGTCCATGTACATCACCACCAGTTACAACACAGAATGAAGCCTCCAACACCATCGAGACATCGAGGCGTGGAGACGTAGTCCACATTGGACGAACTCCGTTATTAAACGACTTGCATTTTTGTTGTGTGATTGTTGACATGTTTTCCTCTTGATTATATCTACATGTGTTATTTAATGTTTTGATAAAATGAAATTCTAACACATCAGCTGAAGTAAAATTTCTTGGTTAAAAGGGTAGCAGAAATTTACCCAGATCAAGTAAGGATCGATGAATGGAAAAGGAGAAAGTGAGGGAGAAATTTCCTTAGTTTCCAATTGAATGATAAAGCTTTTGGCGAACCAAACACTCCTCAATGGGAAGGAATGATCTGGATGGATCCAGAAATAGAAGTGGCTTTGAAAATAACTTAAAAATCTAAGTTATCATATGGAAGTGAAATTAGGACCTGATCGTAGTGCTCATCGTCTTAATTCCAACGGTGCGAATGACACTCAAATCTGAGTTTGTATGCTCAAGTTATATTTGGTCCAATTTTTGGTCAAACTTGGCCAAGTGGAAGTCTTAATGAGGAAAAAAATTGGTAGAATCTCGGCACAAGGAACCTGGCCACAAGAATGGGCGAATTTATCACCTTCTTAGTTTTTCCAGTGACCTTTATTTTTTAGCGCAAAAAATTGAACCATATGTTCTAATAAATAAATAAATAAAAATATGGGGTGGTTGGTTGCCACCCTTCAATGGTGATATTATATTATATAGTGGGTTGGCAGGCCACCCCCGGCGGACCCGCCCAACCCCAGAACCATAACAAATAAATTTTCGTATACGTATTAACCGCCAATCCCGTTTGGGTTATGGTTGTCGCCAACTCTGACTGGTCACATTTAAAACAAAACCATTTCTCCTGTAAACAAACCGCCAAAATTTATATGGGAGGCGGGGATTAAAAGCTGGAACCTCTTCCGACCTAAATGACTCTGCCACAAAAGAGCCATAGGCTCTGCCTTTGGTGGATTCATCCCTCACTAATACTTAAACCTTCATTCACCATTCAGAACTAGACCGATGAAGGGCGCGTAACAAGGGGCAGTGGAACCTTGAGCGACGGAATCCACAACATGATGAAAATATTCCCTTAAAGGGCTAGAGATGTTATTGTTAGAATTTGACAAATTTACAGTCCTTTTTATACGATTTCACAACACAAATCCAACCGTGTAGTCTATTTCTCCAGCCAAGGTTTCCATTTTTAGGCCATCAGCTGAACTGGAGGTATAAGGGTAAATTTTGTAAAAGTTACTTGTAACTGATTTCTTTGATACCATTTAATGAAATAAACTCTCCCCACTTTTGAGCAGGGCCCAGAGACGTATCCGACATTGGATGAACTCTGTAATCAAATCATTATCTTTGATCTCATTTTTGCTTATGATTTCTGCTTCTTTTCATGTGGTTTAAGTTACTTGATTAATTTTCTCTTTTTGATGCAATTCTGAATGCATCATTGAAGTTAAAAGATCTAGATCAACATACTATATCTTTGACTTTCCTCCACTCTACCTGAACTTCCCTCGCTCGATGAAGAAATTTATAATAGGTACTTGTTTGGTTGTACCTACAGTTCATCGAATGAGAGAAGCAGATAGTGGATTGATGCATTGTAAAAATTTATTAAAAAGAGTTGAATAATTGAATAAAAATCAATTAATCCTTAAAGATAATAACTGGTTATGGAAATGGGAATTTTCTGTAGAAAGAGTTGGGCATAATTGAGCCTATGGTTATGTTTTTTAGCAACTCACTTTCCTTTTAGGGTTTCAAGAGAGCGATTTTTGTATGGTTCATTGTGAGTTCATCCAAGAATCACCATTCATCACTTTCCTTCATCCTCTTTGACTTAGTGGTACCCCTTGTATTGGGATTAGTTTGAGTCAATTTCAATAGCCTCCTTGCTTGGGGATCATTATGTATTTAATTATTTTACCATATCCATGAGGTCTTAATGAAAAATTTACGGACCCGCGTTTTAGATACAAATACAGATACAGATCCACCCAACTCTACGTAGGATCTGTCACGTAAATAAAACCTTCAAACTCAGAAATAGATCCCATGGTATTGAAAGGAATATTTTTACAACTAGCGGTCATTGTCCCTCATCTTATGCCTTTGAATGGTTGAATTAGACAATCTTTTGAGGAATATCATCAAACTATGTTGTATCATAAAAAAATATTCCTCTCTTTGGAAGGTACTTGAAGTTATATTTTTCAGGGGGACTTGACATAAATGAAGATGGTTTTCTAGGCATATAAGAAATTGCATTGGTATAAGGATGAATAAATTAATAGTCCATTGGAACAATTGTTTGCCTTATATTTTCAAAATAAATTGTACAATATGTTCCTTATATGTTAGTTGAGTCCCTTCTTTCATCTATTGGTTTCGACATCACCCTTGCTTTGACATCAATTACAATATTTCAACAAATTTTTAAGTGGGTTTTCTATTTGTATTTATAGGCAGATAAAACATCTTTGAAGATCCAAAATTGATGCCCACACAATGTCAAATCCAATTGGGGACCATTTTTGAGTGTTTGGGTGTGATAAATTTTTAATTTAACTGCAAATTTGAGGCAGGAAAACTGAAACCCGAACTAGGAAAACGGGGATTGCGAATTTGATGATAGATGGATTAGATAGTAGGCACTACGAGGGGAGGGAATTGATGGAATGAATAGGTAGTTAAGGGACTCCCTTATGTAGGTACTATTCGCTGAGAAGGAATTTGGACAATTTGTGAGAGTCTTGACTCAATGGTTAGGGGATTGCTACCATTGTTTTCCTATGAAGAATAGTGGTTTTCACAACTAGGAATGTTTTGAATATTTTGAGTTTTTCCCTAGTGGTATTATAGCTGGGCTAGGAGGTGGATAGTCGTAGGTAAGAACATGCATAAGTAAGCCTACAGTTGTGTTGTAAAACATAGAAACTTATCCAATTGAAAGAAATTCATTTTTTATTAGTCTCTGCAGTTGTTTTAAATGTTTTGTTCTTTAGTTGTAAATGTATACATGGTATATTGTCTATTATGATGTGTCATGTTTTTTTTTTTATTTGATAATGATTCTTATATGATGGCTGAATAAACTAGGTCATAAAAGAGAGTTTCTGAAAGATGCCATTGGAATCCGAGATATTGGGTTGGCAATTGGCTTAAGAGCTAGAATATTAGGTTTTATAAGAAGATTAAGTGGGCTATAGTATTCATAGAACATCTGACAATGTGATGTAATATATTCCCCAATATATTCATTTTCCTCACAATTCTAGCATGGGGGTCACATTAAAGAGATATCTAAGGTAAAAATCTTGGTTTCTACAGTAAAATGTGGTAAAAATGAGCTCTTTTTTCTCCTATAATTTTTAATGACGAGGAAAATATTATATTGATGGAGAATTTATCAAAAAAATCAAAATTGAAAAAATATTTCATTTTCAAGGAACAATAGTTTTAGATCTAATGTTTTTCTAATGGAATTATTTCTTGGGTTCCTTGAGCTCTTAGAGGATATTTTGTTTGGGAAATACTTTATATAATGTGAAGGGCTTAATTACGTAAACCTACCCTTATTACACGTGGAAATGAAGTCGCTTACCATTACATTTCCTACCATATCTAAGGTTTTCTTTTTGCACTAAAGTGTGATCTATCAAGTATCAACAACCATAAAAATATTTATTCATCAAGTGATTCTCATAGCTCTCATTGGGCATGAAATTGTTGAAGTTCTTATACCTAAACATTATTAGGGTTTTTTTTTTTTTTTTTTTTTTTTTTAATTCCGTGGTACCTAGCCATTTTCTATTATATGAGCAAGTTGCATAATATGTACATCAGTATATGGGTGCCTCAACCTGCCCGAAGGAATCAAGGTCTACTGGCCACCTCAATGAGTTAAAAGCTAACCAAAATTGGTATTGTTTCTTTTGTTTTGCAGCTGCTATATTTACTCGAATATGTCCATAGAAATTACATATAAAACAAAGATGGTAGATACTATCAAAAGTCATTCAAAACAAAAAAAAGACATGATTCTAATTAACTATCTGAAGAGTCTATTGGTGTTGGATCTTTGGCAGAGGATCCTGGAATCTCTACTTGCTGAAATGTTCAGAGTTGCTGTTCTATGTTTCCAATACGGGCATTCTGCTGTTGCTGAATCCTTGACATCTCCCTCACTTCTTGTTTCATTGATTGAAGTTCAAATAACACCGCGGGGTAAGATTTGACTTCTTTCTCCTGTAATCTCATCATGGCTTTTGCCAAGACACACTTAATCTTCCAATAAGTTTTAACACTTTGTTGAAATAGAGAGAATCTGCCCCTAGTGCTACTCGGGTCTAATATGAATTCCATTCTTGACTATTTTTCTTTGATATCTATTTCTTCTTCTTCACTTACCCTTTCCTATTCGTCAATTTTTTTTTTGATATCTTCTGGAGTAGTTTCTTCATAAGTGCTGGGGAGATTTTCCATTGACTGAGTATTAGTTTTGCGTCCTCTTTTACGAGGGGGAATGTCTCGGACTACAGGTTTATGGAGACCTGACCTTGCTTTTGTCATTTTGTTTGAGACCAGTGTCCCTGTGAGTGAAAAGGGAGAAGAAATTGACAGCTTAGAACTGAAAGATAATTGGAAAAAGTTCATGCAGAGACACTGTTTTGAGCAACTGAGGTTTACCTTCAGAAGGAACAGAGTATACATAGCCTTAGCAAAGCGAATAACTTCTAACTGGGACCTACTATAAACCAAACAAGTCTTGTTGATAAACCCCTTGAAAGGGGACCAGACGTAACTACCTGAGACAGAGGTGAAGTGATAAAATAGAGACCAGTTGTAACTCAATCCCAATGATTTAGAAGGCCAACTACCAGTGGGACTATACTGAGGTTGATGGTGAGAGCAATTGACTTCAATCCCATAACAGTGAAAAAACAAATAAGCCCTTATGATAGAGGCGAAAAGGATACAGCAGAACAGAGGTCTGCTACAATCTCGGCCCAAAGACTTAACTGAGTAATTCATTTGACCCAAAGAGCAAAAACCATCAAGCCCCGAGGTTGAAATGTAGCTACAAACGAAATAACATGGATTACTATCATGAGCAGTTATATTTTCGAAACCATTAAACCCCATAATCATCCGACCTTTCAAAATATAAGACACTCTTTCAGGGCTTCTAAAACATGGGATAATTTCTAAATCTACTACCATTTTATCGACATTCAGAGTAAAAATAACCCTTGTTGAGAATAAAACTGATCTATTAACTCGAGCGCCATGTGTAACCACAGTATGCATGTGTCAAAAATCATAAATCTGAATATGACGGGGGTAAGAAGCCATTACATACCTTGAATATCTTTGATGATGATGATTTTGTAGTCCCTGGAGATTTCCCACCATGCAGAGCAAGAACAGCATGAAAGAAACAGTAAGAGACTTTTGAAGAAAGGTTTCTAATTTACCTGCCAAGAACCGGCACGGTTTCCAATCTAAACACTGCGAGCAATGAATACATGGGTGGCTAGGATGTAAGGCCATCATTAACATAGATCGTGGGAGAGGTGTTCTAGCGTGTTTCTCCTGACAGATCATGAAAGGCTCCTGACAGATCATGAATGTTGACGGAGGGTGAACACTTGGCATCCCTTACCGCCTTTCTTGCGAGGGTGGGCACCCCGATCGGGGATTTGCTATGAGATATTTATCAAGAATGAGTTGCAGTGAGTGAAGTTATATGTCCCAAGTTCTGGATGTTGGTGTAATGTCCAGATGTCGTTCTACATTATTACTCCCCCAGTTGGCAAGATAATCTGTTGCCTCATTACCTTTCCGAAAAATATGAGAGGATATCAGATATTATATTTGACTAACTAGCAAGCCAATTTCTTGAAGTAAGGTTGTTGTTCTCCAGATTTTGCTGATTTTTTCCCATTTTGATCCTTGCTGAAGTTTAGTTAGGGCTCCTATAACCATTGCAGAATTTCCTTCTATGATTATGCGTTGGTAGTTTTTTCTTAAAGAAATGATTAAACCTTGTTTAAGTGCTGACAACTCTGCTTCATTGTTGGTAGCATATCCCAAATCCATAGCATATACCTGGCAAGCAGCACGATGGGAATTTCTGAATATACCTCTTATACCTGCTTGACCTGGATTTCCTTTTGAAGCGCCATCAAAATTAAGTTTGATGAAACCATTTTGTGGAGTTGTCTAACTTTCTTATAAATTTTGTCTAGGAGGTCGGAATTTCCAGAGAGTATTTGCCAACATTTGAGGTTTTAGATTTAAACTACTCATTATGTGGGCTTCAACCCCTTCCACTTTCCAATCATCTTCCATCCATTTTTCGACAAGTATTGTTTCTCGGATACTATCTATTAGTTTCTCCCATAAAATACTACTGTTTTTTTCTTCTCCCCTGAATATCCATTGGTTGCGCTCTTTCCAAATGCCCCAGAATAAGAAGCCAACTGATAACTTCCATGCTCGATTCAACACCCCACATTTATATCCTCCTTTTCACCAAGCTATTATAGTGGTATTGATACTCGTGGGATCTCTGTCCGTTTGTTTAAATATATTTTCCAGTCTACAAAAATTTCACATGAGTTGAAAAGATGCTCTATTGTTTCAGTTGAATGCTTACACATACAACAAAAGGATGGTCCCTTCATGCCTCTCTTCTACAAATTATCCCAAGTTAGAATTTTCCTATGACTGAGGATCCAAAGGAAATATTCGACTTTGAGCCAGTGATTCAGTGACCATATTTTATTCCATATTGATCGACCATTATTGTTGTTATTCTGAGAATGAATATTATAAGCCTCTTTGATAGTGAACATACCTTTAGTTTGATATCCCCATCGGAGAATGTCACTTCCTGTTTTCGATGTAATTTTCCTGGTTTTCAAATCCTTATCATAATTGTTCCATTGCAGTGTATCTGGAGTATTGGGCCAATTTTCTTTCTCCTTCCATTTCCTCCATTGATTCATTTGATGTTTAGTCCAATAATTGTAGAGTAATCTATTATGAGGGAGATTAGTAAATAGAAACAGTTCTCCAAGATCGAGTCTGGAGAACAATTTATCTCTTTGCTGCCATGAATCCTCCCAAAAAAGTGTTGTTCAACCTTCCCTTATTTCCCAAAAACTGTGTTGTCTGATAATGAATCTATTTACTGCTGCAATATTCTAGATAGTGGAGCCTTTTGGAACAACATCGATCTTCAATTTACCTACAACTGATTGTGGCATATCATATTTTCTTTCCCAGATCAACTTCCATAAGTCTTGACCTCCTTGGATCCACCTCCACCATAATTAAGCTCCCATTACTTGGTTTAGAAGGGATGGATCACGAAGGCCTAGCCCCCATGCTGGTTTTGATTTAATTAACTTCTCCCAAGACATAAGGGCCCACTTCCTTTTATACTGAGCTCCTTGCCATAAGAATTTTTTAAACATATTGACTAGTTGGTTGCAGATACTCTTCGGAATAGCTCTACCAGAAAGTTGATATATTGGGATTGATTGAAGAACAGAATTTAGAAGGATTAATATCCCTGGGTCATTCAAAACATGAAAAGCCCAATTTTGAAGTTTCTTTTCCATTTTCATGAGAAGTTCTCTCCAATCTACAATTATTAAAGGGGATATGCTTAAGGGAACTCCCAGATACTTCATAGGAAAGGAACCAATAATCTTGCTAAGTAGAATTCAGTTTCCTTAGTAACATTAAAAAAATAAACATTTGATTTATCATTGTTAACAAGAGTACCAGAGGCCTCCATAAACACTTCGAGAATTTGAAGGATGGCTATGATATCTCCTACCAAAGCTTGACAGAAGAGTAAGATTTCATCTACGAACTATTGATGAGTCAAAGCCAGATTCGGTCCCCATAATTTTAAGCCTTTTATCTTACCCTCTACGAGATGTGCTTTAATTAATCTGCCTAACCCTTTAGCTGCTAGGATGAAAAAAAAGGCGAAAGTGGGTCTCCCTGTCTGAGTCCTCTGGATATATTGAATGGTTGAGAAGGAATACCATTAAGAAAAATAGAAAAAATCGGAGTGGAAATGAAAGAGTGAATCCACTGCACCCATCTCTGATCAAAACCAAAAGCCTTTAGGATTTCGATTAGATAGGTCCAATTTATTCTGTCATAAGCTTTAGCTAAGTCTAGTTTGATCATCATTCCTTTCATTTTCGTTGATTTTAATGAATGAATTGCTTCCTGTGCTGTAACTATTCCGTCAAGAATTTGTCTACTAGTTACAAAACCTTTTTGTTCCGGGGAGATGAGAAATGGTAGTGGTGTTTTAAGTCTATTAACCATTATGGTAGATATAATTTTGTATATCACATTGCATAGGGTGATCGGGCGAAAACCTATCGGCCTATCCGCATTCTCTTGTTTGGGAATGAGAGTAACGAAAGTTGCATTAAGGGCTGGGTAGACTTTACGATGCCTCCGCGATTCCTCTACCACTTCCTTGATATCCTGACCCATAAATTTCCAGGCTGCTTTAAAAAATTCTGTCGTAAAACCATTAGGGCCTGGTGCTTTATTCCTAGGCATATGCATAACTACTTCTTCAACTTCCTCCTTGCTCACTTCTCTTAAGAGTGCTAAGTTCTGATCTCTGGTGATGATGGAGGGAACGTGTCTTGTTATTTTAGCTATGGCTTCGTTCCAATTTGGATTTGGTTCTAATAACAAGTGTTGGAAGTGATCAACCAGTTCCTTTTCCATATCCTTGTGTTGGAACAGTCGATTCCCATTCTGATCTTTTAAGGAAAAGATTTTGTTATGTTGTCTTCGTTGGATCATTGTTTTGTGGAAGAAACTAGTGTTTCTCTCCCCTTCTTTCAGCCATTGAATTCTGGATTTTTGTTTCCACAGAATCTCTTCTTCTTTCTGCGTTCTTCAAGTTGACTTAAGGTGTTTCCTTCTTCGATAATCAAAGCTTATGTTCTGTCGTTCAAGATCATTTGCTGCTGAAGATCCTTCATTTTTGCTTGTAAGTGAAGCTGATCCTGGTGAATGTTGCGAAAATGTTCTTTATTCCATCTTTTGATTTCTATTTTTAGATGTTTCAGCCTTAGCTTAAAGGAGTGCATCTTGTTTCTTCCAAGGATTTGATTTGATTCCCACGATTGTTGACCTTTTTCCAAGAACTGAGGGTCTCGTAGCCAAAACAGCTCAAATCTGAAAGGTCTATTCTTAGGCCCATCTTTTACATCGATGTCAATTCGAATTGGCCAGTGATCTAAACCCAGAGTTGGAAGAATTTCAGCTTCATAGTAGACATCTAGGCTGACTAGATCTTCAGAAGCTAGAAAGCGGTCCAAGCAAGATGCAATTTGATGTCTTTCTCCCCTTCTATTATTCCAAGTGTATTTCCAATTTATAATTGGGATGTCAACCAAATGGAGGTCTGTCAAAAGGTCTCGAAAAAGTACCATCTCTGGGTATTCTCTTCTTATTCCTCCTTTTTTTCATCTAAATTTAGGATCATATTAAAATCACCTCCTAAGAGCCAATACTTTTCTTGATGCATCGAACTTATATTTCTTATATGTTGAATAAACTCCTCTCTCTCCAGGAATTGGAGGTCCATAAACTGCTGATATTAATATCTTTTCCTGAGAGTCGATTTTTCTGAAATAACCTGATAGTATTATGGGGAAAGTTAACCATCCTTCCACTGCTATTTATACCATATTCCACAGAATCTCTAATCCCCCTGCTGTACCTCTAGAATCTATTGTCATTGCCTCATAATGTGGTTTAAAATTTTGAAGAATGTTATCCATTTTTTGTCTTGTGATTTTGGTTTCTTGAATTAACATAACTTGAGGTTTTTCTGATTTCAATTTCTCTTTTAAATATCGTTGCTTGCCTTTACGGTTAAGGCCTCTTATATTCCATGAAAGTACTTTCATTGGGTAACTTTGGAAGTTGGTTGGAATACCGTTGTTAATGGCACAATCTTACCTGTATTTATCAACATTTCTCCCAGTATTTGGATGGATTCTTGCAAGGTCCTTCTTCCTCTTTTCTTGGGTGTTTTTTGAGGGTTTGGATTTTTTGCTGCCTTTTCTATAGCTTGGACTTCTTTATGCGCTTGCACTGTCAGATAATTTTCAAATGTTTCTTTATATAATTGCTTCTGTTCTAATGGAATGAATTGATCATCAACATTCCTCCATTCATTTAATAGGCGTTTTAAAACCCTTTCCTCTGCACTTAACTCTTATTGATTATGTTCTACTTCCATTGGTATTTGTTCTGGTCCCATGGTTTCTTCCGTTTCTGTATTATCCTCTATAGATTTCCTTTTTCCTGACTGGGTTTTTTGATTAATTGCCTCCTGAGTAAGGCCTCCCATGACCTCTTCTATAATGATTGGTTCTGAATTTGATGGCTCCCCTTCTTCTTGCAATACCTCATACTGATTTGTTGCCTGAGTAACTACCTTCTTTTGCGAAGAAGTATTCTGCTACGAGCCAAAGGATCTATTATTTCTTTTTGTTGTCGTGACTGTTGTGACGTCGTCCTCCCCTTGTCGAGATGTGCAACGGAAAGGAATGTGCTCATAGTCTAGAAGCTAGGGCCAGATTTTTCCTTCATATTCTAACTCTATCATTTCTGGCAAGGGCTCTGATATATTCATATATACATATATTCTAGCAAAAGAAGTATATCAGGCACGACGAGTTGTATCTGCTATTTTAACAAAATTTCCTAACGAGTTTCCTATACCTTCCAGAATATTAGGATCCGAGAAATCTAAGGGGAGACCAAACAAACGTACCCATACTGGTGCTGCAAGGAATTGTTCCTGGTCTGGGTTGTAGCATTCCTCCCACTGCCTAAGAAATAGTCCTGCATTGCTACAAAAGTATGGGCCACCTTCAAAAATACATTCTTTATCTAACAGGTTAGTAAAAATGACTGTAAAAACACCTCTGGCCCCTAATTTCAGATCAATATGACCTTTAGGTTGCCATTTTATTTGAATCCATTTCAATAAATCCTTTTCTGTGGGCCAAATGCCAATGAACTTACAGATTAATGCATGATCCTTCATATAACTTATATACTCATTCAACTGTGTTGCAGGAATGGTGAATCGTGGTTTCTTGACTGATCTCGGCAAGCATTGCCCTTTGGATTTGCCTTGCCAATCTGCACCCAATACCGGATTTGTTCTCTGAGTTCCTCCTCGTTGCTGCTGCGAAGAGGATTTCTCGCCTGTAGTAACATTACAATAGGAGGGGGCTGCTCCCCCTCCTGAGGCCGCGGCCATGTTCGAACCAGGGGCACGCAGATCGAGGTTTCTGCAAAAAGTTTCTTCAAACCCTAACGTCTCCACTCGTCCGTTCTTGGAGCTCCATCAAATTTATTAAGGTATTAAATTATTTTTAGAAAACTTATAGATATTAAAGTGTAAAGTTAATTTTTATTTGAGTAAAATGTAATTAATGGGTTTACATTAAGGAGAATGTGGAGGTGGGGGTCTCAAATAAATTGTGATCAACTCGACTTTACAAATAGAACTCTTATTTCTAAATTCTTTTGTGATTACTCAAGTTCATGACACATAAAGTACTATGTAAATATATAGATTGAAACAATAATCAATATATAAATTTCTGAAATGTTACTTTATAATGTTATGGAATAATGTATGCAATTGTAAAACACATTCCTTTCTTACCATTAAGCCAAAACATGTTAAGCAAGTCACATTATTATGAAGTAGGATGATAAAATTCAATGTTTTGATTTATTGTGAATGAGGTGTTACATGATTTTATCTAGTTAAATTTGGTCTAAAATATACTCAATTCAAAGGGATTAAACGTTGAAAACATTTAGAAGCCATGAAAGAAGTGGTTTAAATAAGTAGAAAAACTTAAACTTTTCCAACTGGATCATTTTATTTTAAAATGAGACCAAATTTCATACTAATTTATTCATTTTTAAATACCTTGACAAAATTTCACCCTAATTTACTCACCCTTTTCAAAATTATGGAAATCAGTTATTTTAAAATGAACCAAAATTCCCAAAAATAAAATTACTAATTTTGAGGAAAAATTCACTCCCCTTCTGAAAGAAAACAAAACAAAAGAGGAGTCTCCTAATTTATTTCATTGTAAAAATCAATAAAACACATATCACTAGTGTAACTCAACACAATATTTTTTTACCATTGTAACTATAAAAAATCGCAGAGAAATTGAAATAGTTGAAATTTCCAATTCTATTTTTAGAAAATGAATTTAATTATTATTTACCATTTTTATTTCCTTGAAAACAATAAAACATAAAATCGGACAAAAATCTATCTTCCATTTTCCTCACACTGCATGCTAAAGAAATTACTACTATATTCTTATTGAAAATTGTATTACTTTTATTCAAATAAAGTAACTAAACCTATGATAAATATTATTGAAAAAAGATATCTATTAACATTATAATAAATGTCAATAAATATAAATAGTATTATTATTGTTATTATTATTATTAAAGTGAAACAATTAGATATATATTATAATTTTTATGGTGATTTTGAAAGTTTAATGGACTTAAGATTGGACATTACACATGCTCAAATTTAAACACTATCTAATTTGATGATCAAATTTTTTATAATTTATTATTATTATTATTATTTAAATAAAACAATTAACTATAGATATTATTGAAAACTACTTATCAATTTACCTCATAATACATGCAAATGAAATTACTATTATTAAAGTAAAATAATTACATCCAAATCAAATTAAAATAAAATAATTAAATGTATAAAAAAAATACTATGGGTAATTGATTTATGGCCGGGGAACAAAAATAAATTAAAACAACTAAATGCATATGAAAAATATTATAGTGTTTTTGAAAATCTAAAATGATCTAAACAACTAAATGCATATGAAAAATATTAATGTGGCCTTGAAAACCTAAAATGATCTAAGATTGGGCTTGGTGCATGCTCAATTCATAAATCAATATCCAATGGTCGAGGCAATTCCCTGGTGGCATGGAAATTGTGGTTTAATAGAGTGTCAAATTTAAGTTTTCGGTGAAATATATATATGTGTGTATAGGTTTCATACAAGTGCATTGTTTCAACTTCTGCTTTCTGATAATGGCGAAGACATTGGCTATGGTTTCGTACTTTGTGTGGATTTTCATTTTCTTTCAACTTTGCAGATGTGAAGTTTTAGATCCAGAAAAGCAATGGAATGGAATATTAGGGGGTGTTGAGTATTTTCCTCGGAGAATGAAGATGAATAGACCAGGCTTTTTTCATCTTCATAAGAGTGACCTGCACATAAATGTTAGTAACTGGGGAGCTACACTTGTCTCCCTAACTCTTCCAGATATTAGAGGTAAAATATCTCATTAATATATATATCTTATTAGACATATTAAATTTTGGAGGTAATTATATTTTTTTAGACATATCAAGATGATAAACATTTTAGATAATCTCTTCTTATTAATATGTATCCCATTAAACATGTATAAATTTAGATGTATATCATTAAATATATTAATGATTAATGTGTGCAGGTCATATAGCAGATGTAGCCCTTGGATATGATACTCTAGCTTCATACATGGTATGAGGTCAACTATCTCTATGTATTTGCATTTCTATTGGTGATAGTAAGAATATTTTGGTAAATATCACAGTAATGCCAACCACATGAGCTTGGATCTTTAGTTTCAAATGAAATTTATTTTATGTAGATTACAATGTGGAATATGGTGGATTGTCTGGTGATGATGTGGAATTTGATATTAATGCAGAAGATGAACCCCAACAGGCCTTATCTTGGTGCCATCATGGGTCGTGTATCCAACAGAATCAAGAATGCACAATTTACCCTAAATGAGAAAACCTACCATTTGCCCAAGAACGATGGCAATAACACTCTTCATGGTGAATGTCTGGGTGACTTCCTCTTTTTGCAGTTCTGCATTTATGTTGCTAACCAAAGATGTATAACAAAATATACATTTATGTGGATAATTAAAAGTCTATAACAAAAGTCTAAAAGTATGTGGATAACTAAAAATCTATAACAAAAGTCTAGAAGTATGTGAACAAATAATGATGGATTGCATACTAATGACAGAGTGGTGGTATGTGTGAACACAGGAGGGTGGAGAGGCTTGGACAATGTGCTATGGAAAGTGCAAAAGTATAGAGGAGGAAGGAAGCCATCTATTCAATTCACTTACCACAGTGTGGATGGTGAACAAGGTGAATCTAGATTTAATGTCGATTGAGAATATGGGTGGGAGTTTATTGTAACTAGCCTAATTCTCATCTTATTCTTGTACATAATTATTTAAATTTAAATGCCTGATATTTTCCATTTTAAACATGTAAAATATTAAGAATTATGCTACCATATAACCTGCCAATTAAGTTTATTTAGAAAAATTATAAGCAATGTTTTGGAATAGTTGCTGATCTGATCTGATCTAATCCCACGGAGAAGCCAAGCTTACATTTCTACATATTTTAAAATCTCTTCTCCTTGAATGGAATTTGGTTGAAATAGGGGATTGTGAGTTTCCAAGTTGAAAATACTTGTATGTGCTAAAGTTATGGGAAATTTTGAAACATGGAATAAACTTGAGGGGAATTGCAGACCTATTAACTGCCCTGCCCTGCCCTGCCCTGGTGTAATAATTAGGAGGGAAATTGCTTACCTATCAATTGCAATTGCCCTGCCCTGCCCTGCCCTGCCCTGCCCTGCCCTGGTGTAATAAGTAGGAGGGAAATTGATTACCTATCAATTGCAACTGCCCTGATAACTACTAGATGCGGTGGAATTAATAATTCTACTTGTATACCTGTTGCTTTTTACATGGATGGAAAATCATCACAATTCTGAACAGTGCAATTTTATACTTGTTTCTTTTTACATGGATGGAAAATCACAGTTCTGACAAGTGAAGTTTTAAAAATAAAATAGAAATGGATTTGTAGACCCTGTTTTCATTGGAGCAATTTCAATAATCAAAGAATTTTGAATTTGTGATTCAACCTAGCCATCACAATTCCGACCAGAAACTCACCTAAAATAAAATAACGGGATTTTTGCTTCTTAATTATTAATTTGGATGACTGTAAAGTTAGTTTTATAGAGGTTAACCTTAATTGAAAGAGATATTGGGTGTAGCAGCTAATAGTAAATCTTTGTTTGCTGTTATTTAAAAAATAATGTTATGCAGGTTTTCCTGGTGACCTGGATGTATCAGTGACTTATACAATAAGTGGAGACATGGAGCTGAGACTTGATTATGAGGCAATACCAAGGAACAAGGCCACGCCTGTGAGCTTAACCACTCATGCTTACTGGAACCTTGCAGGGCATAACAGCGGTAGGGATATACTGGACAACTCTGTCAAAATATGGGCTTCACATTATACTCCCACAGATGATCATCTGATTCCAACAGGCCAGATATTGCCTGTGGAGGGAACTCCATTGGACTTTAGGAAAGAGACTGTTGTTGGGAGCAGAATTAATAAGGTGAAGAGTAAGCAGAGGCCCCCTGGATTTGATAACAATTATGTTCTGGACGGACCCAAGTTGAAGAATGGGCTGAGGATTGCTGCCAGGATGAAGGATCCTTGGAGTTGCAGGGTGATGGAGGTGTGGTCCACTGCTCCAGGGATGCAGTTCTATACCAGTAATAATCTAAAACACACGGTGGGAAAAGGGGGCTTCCTGTACAAGCCACACACAGCATTGTGCTTCAAGACGCAGGGTTTCCCCAATGCACTGAATCAGCCTAATTTCCCCTCCGTCATTGTCCAGCCAGGCCACATCTACAGGCAAACTATGCTCTTCAGGTTCTCATTGGATAAAGCTCCCAGATGACATCTAAATTTTAGTCCACCAATAATGCTCCACAAGTTCAGTGGATAAATAGATTCTTGTGTTTAATAGGCACCCTATTTCCATTGTAAGCTCCTGTCCAGCAATAAGAGAATTCCAGCAATAATCTCCTATTTCCAGCTATACGAGAATTATCACAGGATCTGTATTTCCATTGCAAGTCCCGCAATAAGACAACAAATAATGCTCTACAAGTTCTCAGTGGATAAATAGATTCTTGTGATTATTATTTCCATGGTAAGTCCAGCAATAAGAGAATTCTCACGGAATCTGTACATGTCTGCCTCTGTGCACTTACATGACATTGGCTTTCATTCGACGGGGAATTTGGTTTTGTGTTTGGCTCTTTGCGTTGATGTAATAAGTATAAATGAAAGTGAATCTGGATATGTCTGCCTCTGTACTTTCTCGTTATCTGTGCGTGCATTACAAAACATTGGCTTTGAGCGGGAATTTGGTTTTTTCTTTTTTTTTTTCTTTTTTAATTATATAATTTTACATTTCTTTTTCAATTATATATTTTAGTTTTAGTTTGTTTTTAATTATATAATTTTACATTTCTTTTCAATTATATATTTTAGTTTTAGTTTGGAAATATTGTTGCAACTTAAAATCATGATATTTATTTACATATATTTTTTTTCCTAATTGTCAAATGAGGGATCATTATTATTGGTTATTATCTATATTATAGGGTAAATATTGTAGTTTTGATGTTGCTTTGTAAATTCTATTGTATTAAAATGATATAAATAATTTTAAGTGTGAGTTTTTTTTTTTCATTATGATTTTGAGTTTTTAATAATGAAAGATGTATTTTTCTATATATATTCCATAGAGTTAAATTATTATTTTTTTTGTCTTAAAAGTTAATTTCATTTATTTAGAATATTCCAAGATTTGAAACTTAGAATGTTTAGTTTTCTTTATTATTTATCATAACATCATTTATATATTTGAATATTGTGGTCAACCTATTTTTGCTCTAGTGATTTAGTGAACAATAGGTTTAAGTTTCCTCGGATATGTTGTTACTGACCCATTTGTGGCATTTATGAAATACTTGTACCTAAAGTCTAACTAATAAATGAAATGGTTTTTTTAGAACGAATACAACAATATAATTTGAGTGATATTGTGATTTCTTGATGGTCACCAGCCCACAACCAGGTCAACACAATGACAAAACAAATAAAAATGTAATGTGCGAGTGTCAAATGTTTATATGACGTGTCAATCAAACTCTTAAATATTCGACACGTAGGTCTATATTTATGTTCACTGTACAGGATCTCGGGCTTTTGGTTATCCGTAAGATTTGTCACAGCTGTGTTATCAATTCGCAATTAATTTCAAAGTGATTGAACCCATCCGGTTAATCAATTTCCTGGCTGTCTGTCGAGGTCACTTGTTTTACGCGCTTTGTTCAGTAACAGTTTCGCTCCCGAGGTCTTTTGCTCTTCTCCCTGGTGACTGCAACGCGCGGTTTTCTCTTTGGCTGTTCTTGTGAGGTTATAGTAGGTCCTCTTGCTCCAATGTTTATGCTCTTGTTTGGTCTTCCGGCGACTGTGACAATAACAGTGTGCTTATGGGCTTTTTCGACGGGGTTTTTGTCCTTCGTTGTGACTAAACTGTTGCTCTGGTCCGTTCTTCCTTTTTCCTGTACTCTGCAAGTTAAAATGCAAATTCTGTGAGGGTTTAACAATGGATTTCTAAGCCTCCTGTAATTTTCTTCGTCTTCTGTTCACAGGTTGAATTCGCTGGGGTTTTCTTTCCGGTTTGCCCAGTTCTTCTCGGCATTGGAAGAGGTGAGTTTTTGTTCCCTGATTCAAAACCTCTGGTTCGTTTTCCCCAATTCTAACCCTTGGGCTCCTCGTGAGCAGGCTCTGGGGTATTCAATCAAGTGTCTAGTTCAGCAACGCTCGTCATGCTCGGTCTTCACTCCAAGTAACAATTTGACTTTCTTTCGTTTTCGTTCTGTTCCTTATAACCATAAATATGGCTTGCAGGCTTCCAAGACTGACTTATGTCTTCGTTTTTGCAGCTAAAACAGACTGTTCTAATCTTTCAACTTCCGGCTCAGTGCTGACTCTGGCTTTCAACTCTTACCGGGTAGGATCGCTTCCACGTTTCAGTCTTTTCCCCTTATGCTGGGTTTAACCCACGTTACACTGGCGAACTTGTCTCAATCTATTACAGTTCCTTGTCTAAAGTAGAGTTGGGTTTTGTTAGATATCGTTATGCTATTCCATTCCTTCGACCAATCTGTCACTCTGAATGAATTCGTATGTAAAGTTTCTGGGTTTTAAAACCCTGTCAGTAGTTTACTGTTCGACTAGAACTTGGTTTGGTAGTCGTAGGGTTTTGGGTGTAAAACCCTAACAGTAACTCTTGTTTTCAAAATATTATGTAACGAATCCTCAACAATCTACAGGACTGGGACTCTTAGTTTTTTGATCGACTGTCTAATTAATACTGGAATTTAAAGTTCTGTTGTTTTTGCTGTTTTACAATTGAATGGAAAGAAAACTCGGTCGATAGATTTTACCTGTAGATTTAATTTCACTGCATGTATTTTAATTCTGTTTGTTCTTTCACAAATTCGATACTTGACTGCTACGTTGCTTCGCGTTTCTGTCCGCCTGTAGATTCCTCTGGTTTCGTTGAAAGAACTCCGTGGTTTATATTTCTCCTGCATTCCTGTAGCAACCACTGTTTCCGAGGGAAAAACAAATATTGATTTCTGAATGTGATTGTTAGTAACTGAGCCATGCAATTTTCTTAACTAGGAGCAGAATATTACACTTATACAACACAGATGGTTTTTTTGAGGCAAATACTTTGTTTTTCTTTTATTTCTCTCTCTTCACAAATTCCAGAGCCCGTATCCAATGCACCTTCCTCCTTTTTGTATCTCAGTAGGAGACAAGGTAGTTTCCAGTTGGAAACTTTCATGCTGTCAGTTACATTTAGTTATTGTTTTTCCATTTCTTTAAATTAACGAAAATAAGACAATCAACTAACCCTCCTACAGATTTTTAATAATAATAAAAAAAAGTCAACTACACTACTTAATTTAATAAAAACTCCCTAATTGTAAACAGTCTTCTAAAACAAACTAAACATTTACAGGTTCAAAGACCTGTCAAAGTGTCACACATCACCAAGAGACAAAACCTGCTGCTGTTTGTCTACCCTGAGTCGGATGCTCCTGCATCAGGCTCCCGGGGTAACAAAAAGTCATGGCTCTGTTCCATGAGATCGTCCACCGAATAACCAGCTTTCTGGATCTGTGCTGCGTAAAGCCAGGAACTGTCCTCAATAGGACGGTTCTTCCACTTGACCAAGTATTGTAAGTATTCTTTCCTGCGCATTCGCTTGGCTACCTGTATGTCGAGGATACCCTCGATCGCAAGGGGCTGCGCTGCAGGCATCTGTCTCAACCAAGAATCCTTGCCAACTTGGGTGTCCCGTTCTGGCCTTGCTGCCCTGTCGTCTTCAGGACTGGCAGTGTAAGGAAACAGATCTGCCACAATAAAAATGGGTGAAATGCCTATTCCTGGTGGCAACTGTATTTCGTAAGCATTGGCAGAAAACTTGCGAAGAATTTTGCAGGGGTCAATCTTTTTAAACTTCAGTTTGTTATATTCCCCTTTCGGGAAACGTTCCTTGTGCAAGTGAGCAAGTACTTCGTCCCCAACATTAAATTGAACTTCCCACCTTTTTAAATCTGCCTGCTATTTGTATCTTTGACTGTTGTCCTGCAATTTCGACTTCACCTGCTCGTGCAAATCACTCATCGCTTGAGCGAAATATTCTCCATATGCGCTTCTTTTTTCAAGTTTCCCCAAATCCCGCAGCTCATGCACTCCGCGAGGATGCATGCCATACAGAACCTGAAAAGGACTGTAACCCGTGCTGTGATTTGGTGAATCGTTGTATGCAAATTTCGCCTGGGCAAGTACGCGATCCCACATTCGCGAATTTTCTCCTATCAAACTTCGTAGCAAGTTTCCCAAGCTCCTGTTCACCACCTCCGTTTTCCCATCGGTCTGTGGGTGATAAGTGGAGCTAAAATTTAACTGGGTGTCCAAATTTTTCCACAGGGTACGCCAGAAGTGTCTTGTAAACTGCACGTCCCTGTCAGAAATAATGGACCTCGGCAAGCCATGCAGTCTAACGATCTCTGTGAAAAACAAGTGTGCTACATGAGTAGCATCACTGGTTTTTCGACAAGGTATAAAATGCGCCATCTTCAAAAATCTATCCACCACCACCATTACTGAATCAAACCCTCACTGTGTCCTAGGCAGACCTAAGACAAAGTCCAAACTAACTGAGTCCCACGGTCTACTCGGAATGGGCAGTGGCGTATAAAGTCCTGCATTTTGACTGCCACCTTTCGCTAACTGACACATTTTACACCTGCTTACATACCTCTGCACATCTCGTCGCAACTTTGGCCAGTAATAAAAATGCTCTATCTAGGATAATGCTTTGTCTATGCCGAAATGTCCGGCTAGACCTCCACTCTGCTTTTCCCGAATAATGTTCTCCTGCATTGAACAGTCGGGAATGCACAACTGTCCTCCCCTAAATAACAATCCTTCTTGCAGATTATAGTCCAACCATGGACTATTGTTCCGTAGCAAAGGGTTTTGACACACCTCATGGGCCTCCTTAAAATCTGTATCTGTCCGGTATAAATCCTTCAAATGCTCAAAACCCAGCACCTGCACCATGCTCTCCTGTAGGAGCAAAGTTCTTCGGCTCAATGCATCTGCCACCTTGTTGGACTGCCCGCTAATATGTTTCAATACAAATGTAAAGCTCTGCAGATACTCCACCCACTCTGCATGCTTATGATTCAACTTATGCTGCTGCATAACATAATGTAAGGCAGAATTATCAGAAAATAAAAAGAACTCATTACCTAACAAATAATGCCTCCATTGCTTCAAAGCTTGAACGATCGCATAAAATTCCTTGTCATAAGATGAATACTTCTGCCTACTTTCGTTCAGTTTCTCACTGAAATAAGCAACCGGTCTATCCTCTTGGCTAAGTACTGCCCCAATGGCTGTACCGCTGGCATCACAACGAACTTGAAAAAGTTTGTTGAAATCTGGCAATCTCAAAATCGGTCTCTCAGTGATTTTCTTCTTTAAAGTCTGAAAACTGTTCTCTGTTGCTTCAGTCTGGCAAAAAGGCTGATTTGCCTTCTTAATTGTGTCCAACATGGGTGCGCAGATCCCACTAAAATCCCTGATGAATTTCCTGTAAAAGCTTGCTAATCCATGAAAGCTTCGAACCTCGAACAAATTCTTTGGGGATGGCCAGTTAACTATAGCTGCAATCTTTTCTAGGTCCATCTTCAACTCATTTTCTGCAATCACAAAACCCAGATAAACCAATTCCCGCTGGAAAAAAGTACACTTTTTCAAATTGATTAGCAGCTTGTTCTGCTGCAATCTCTTCAATACACTTCAAACATGTCGGAAGTGTTCCTCTTTTGTTTTACTGAAAATCAAAATGTCATCCAAATAAACAATCACGAACTTCCCAATGAACTCTTTCAGCACTTCGTTCATTAGGCGCATAAACGTACTAGGGGCATTACTCAAACCAAATGGCATCACCAGCCATTCATACAGTCCCTCATTCGTCTTGAAGGTTGTTTTCCATTCATCCCCTTCCCGAATTCGGATCTGGTGGTAGCCACTCTTTAGGTAAATCTTCGAAAAATATGCTGCCCCACTTAAACAATCCATCATGTCATCCATTCGCGGTAGTGGAAACCTGTATCTGATCGTAATCTTGTTAATAGCTCTTGAGTTCGTGCACATTCGCCATTCGCCACCTTTCTTAGGAGCTAAAACTGTCGGAACTGCACAGGGACTCATACTCTCCCTAATCATCCCTTTATCAAGCAATTCCTGCACCTGCTTCCAAATTTCTTCATTATCCTTCAGACTCATATGATAAGCTGCCTTATTTGGTAAGCTAGCTCCTTGTATAAAATCAATACAGTGGCTGATGCTTCTCTTAGGTGGCAATTCGTAAGGTAAGTCATCTAC
Source organism: Pinus albicaulis (assembly GCA_034641835.2). Taxonomy (NCBI): domain Eukaryota; kingdom Viridiplantae; phylum Streptophyta; class Pinopsida; order Pinales; family Pinaceae; genus Pinus; species Pinus albicaulis. The sequence goes on from CM076574.1 coordinate 1,355,760,106, forward strand.
TATGATATCGCCAAAATCCTGTAACATGTCCTAGATCTTGTTGGCGAAAAATAAGGTCTCGCGGGCAAGACCCAGGTTCACAGGGTTGTGGCCAACAAGGGTCCGGAGTAGTCTAGTAACACGCCGGCATTTTCACCCTGCTCAGGAAGAACAGAGCGTCTCACCCGAGGCGTGCCGCGACCACATGGGAAAGGGGAAGAAATCACAGACGAGGAATAAACCCGCAACCACAGAAAGCCGGCATTTTCACCCTGTTCGGGAAGAACAGAGCGTCTCACCCGAGGCGTGCCGCGACCACATGGGAAAGGGGAAGAAATCACAGACGAGGAATAAACCCGCAACCACAGAAAGAAAGAGAATCCATTACATATACCAGAATATTCAGGCAAGATCACCAATCAAGTAGACAGACAGTCGCAACTTAAAAATTTTAAAGCAGTGTAAACACATCATAACCCATAACCCAAAACATAGAGACAACAATCCTTCTTTATATTATTCTTCAGCCGAGTACATGATTACATAGCTTCTTTCTCTGATAACTCATAAATCAGATACAGATGGATCTAAGAACAGAGAATACAAAACATAGAGAGTAAAAACCAATTGCGAGAACAAGTCTGATTCCTCCACGGCTGCTTCTGCATTCAATCATCCCGCAACAGCAACCGATGAACCAATCAACCAACCTCCCTTCTTCAGCCGGGTGATTGCCTTTTATTCACCCGCTCGTCGCGACTGGCGGCTTCTCTGCGTCTTTGCTCTGACTTTTCCCGACTTCTCTTCTGATGTCTGCGTGTTCTACTTCCTGTTTGCTGCTGTATCTCTTTCATCTGTACTTCTTTCTGTTCCATCTTCAGTTATCAAGTGCTTCCGCACTGCCTTGGTAGCTCCGCAACTCCTGGTCGCGCGGTGCGGTCGCGTTAGCTATGTGTATTCCCTCCGCAACTCAAAAAGAGTCCAAGTTCAAAATTCAAAACTTAAACAAAAACAAGGGCCCCAACAGGCCCCGACCACAATCCTTTGACTCGTCCGCGAGTCAATCGCAAATGACAGTCTCTACCTCCATACCTTCGCCGGCCTCTGTGCCCTGCTCTGCTGCTCTTTCTTCTGCTGCCCTTTCCTGTTGTACTCCGCCACCTGCTGATTCAAATAAGGGCCCCAACTCCGGGACCCGGCGGAGTGCTGCATCTCGAAGCTCCGTGAAAGTTACTACTGCTTGCTGCCATTCCTGCATAAGCAGGTCAGCATCTTGAACAATGCGGTTGGCTGTAGCTTCGTCAATGGGCGTCGGTGCATCCCCGAACAGTGTGGTGAGTTGGGACTCGGCAGTGGCGTCCAGCTGATGCATTGCCTCGGCATGGCTGCGAAGGGGCGGCCGCATCTCTTGTATGATGTGCTTAGTTGCGGCTGATGCGGCCTCTGTCGTCTGCATTTGAAGTTCCAACTCGTCCGTCTGAGCGTAGAGCTGGTCCAATCTGGCCTGGTCTGTGGTCGCCTGAATTTGGGTGGCGAGTTGTTGCAGTTGAGCAGCAATGGGCTGCGTTTTGACTGTCAGTGTGAGGGAGCACTCCTGCAAGCTGCGTAAAAGGGCCGAAGCCGCTGCTGTCGTGGAATGGAGAGTCTCTTGTAGATTGACTGTCTGTGCCTGTTTGGCAGTGACCGGTCCTGAATAATCAACGGGTGGATCTGGTAGGGTAGGCCGTGCGGCCAACGCCGCTTGTAGTTCCTGGTTCTCTCTGCAAATGGTGGTCAAGATATCCCCGAGCTGGCGAGCCTGTAAGGCTATGCTGTCTTGTTCGATGCGAGCAGGGAGTGGAGCATGGTGAGCCCGTGCCTCCGGCCAGACGCTGGAAAGCGCCTGATTCACAATGTCGGCATGTTCCTGGAGGTAGGTCTTCTCCTGCAGTAGCTGATTGCGCTGTTCAGTAAGCGCCGTGATCTGGTTCCCCTGCTCAGTGCATCCCCGCTGTAGTTCTGCATGAATCTGTTCGGCCTGGCCGGCCGCCCGCTGAATGAGCAGAAATAACTGGGCTGGACTCAGTTGTGTTGCAGTCGTTGTGCGCGGGGCATCCTGCTGAGGCGTTGGTTCCTGTAATAACGGTCCTTCGGCCGCTGCTCGGCCTGCAGTCTCTGGAAGGTGGACCGGCGTCTGTTGTTGTACCGAAGTGGCCATATCAGGCTCTAGCCGGTCCTGCTGTGTGGTTGGCGCTGTGGAAGGGCTGATGGAATCAACCCCAACTCTGTCTGGCTGAACAAATGTAGTGGCAATGGGCTCCTGGGACGTGGCCACGGGGTCAACAGAAGGTACCACCGCGGCAGTACTGGAGGTGACCTCCGCCCCGTGGTCACCGCCGAAGAGGTCCCGGATCAAGGAATCGGACACAGTGGCTGAGGAAGTGGACGGATTGGAGGAAGTGGCGTGTGGTCGGCTGGTGGAGGGGGCGGTGGATGGAGTGACCGAGGAGGGAGGGAAACGAAGGTTGAGGAAATCTGCTGGGTCAATCAGCGGTTCCTCCGGGATCAAGGTAGCTGTGGGCGGCGTGACTGGTGGATCATCCTCCGTAAGGTCCACCACGGGATCTGCAATACGGGCCCGCTTGGGAGGGGGTGGCCCAGAGGAATCGGGTTCGGGGCCCGGTTCACCCATTGTCGTGATGATGGGGGTAGCAGAAGTGAACAGGGAAGTGGGAATTGGGGAAGTGAGGGAAGCAGTGTGGGAGAGACCAAGTGACCGGTTAATAAGAAATTCATTAAAGGAAGGAAATATAGGGGCGCTACTAGAAACAACCTGGGTGGCCACGTTGAGTCTCCGGACTTGGTCGTTCATATGCTCCACAATGGGGACCAGTGCCTCGGGCAGGGTCGCTGCGCTCCCGGCGGCCTCTGGGGTTATCGCTACCGCGACTGTGGAAGATTCCCCGGCACTGGTCGCGGCAGGCTGCTGGGCCGCCCGCATCCCATCAAAGTTATATCGGATGACTCCATCCTGAACGTGCTGAACGACCCCCGGCCATGTTAAAACCTCTCTGTGGAAGATACTGTCGGTCAACTGGAACCGCAAGGGCGCCATGTGAAATGTGTGGTGCGGGACACAAGCCGGTCGGATGAAAGTGTGATTATGGCTGACGCCAAACCACACTTGTTCGCTGTATTCATCCAGCAGGTTCCGGGGTACCCGCTGCTGAGAGGCCACCACATCGACCATCCTCCCGTACCATTCGCGGAACGCCTCCACGTTCACCTGCTTGCTGCTGGGGGCCGTGGACACCAGCCAGGGGGAGTATCGCATCGCGAACGGTTGGCCCCCGGTGAGTTCCGCTGGTGTCCGTATCGGAGGAACATGCCATTTCCACATGGCGAAGGCTAGGAGCAAGTATCCGTAGATAAAACTGGTGGTCCGTCTGTAATTGTCTTCGCAGGCCGCGAAGAGTTCCTTCAGCACGAACGCGCTCCAATTCAATCGGGCCCCTTTGACGCAGTGCTCCGCAATAGAAATTGTGTCCAAGGTGAACTCGCCCTTGGTGTAATGGCGCATGGTCTTGCTCGCTATCAGATAGCAAGCAAACCGGATTTCTGGTACATTGATCAGGTCTATTTTGACACCCTTGCCACCTCGGCGAGTACCGTATTTGGTGTACAGGTCCGCCTCGGCCGATTTCCGGGCGCGTTTGGAGGCCGTCTGCCCCGCAGAGGAAACATCTGCCCCAAATTGACATAGCCCCGTAAGCCGACTAATATCTGCTGCATGGATTGGAATCTCCTCGTTCAACCACAGGGACCCGTTCTGCACCCGACTGAGGAGGAACCGGGTGCATTGTAGAACTGGTCCGGTGGTGCCGAAGACGGGGAGACTGCGTAAATTCATCAACGTCGACTGTTGAAGACCCCGGAATTCGTCCTTCATCCGACTGTTAGAGATGCTCCCTGGTGTATAGCGGTGTTCCATGAACGTCTGCCAATGCAGATGGGGAAACTCAGCCGGGTCGGACAAGTTAGCGTCCATGCAGGGCGCATTGTCGTACTTGCCGACCAGTGATGATTCGAGCCGGTGAATTCTGTGATCCAACACCGGTTCCGGGACGGAGAGAACAGCTCTCGGCATCTTGGCGCGTCTCTGATAGACCTGGAGGATTCGTCTGGAGTTCCCTGCTAAGTTCTGAGTGCTCTGAGGCTGCAAGTGCTCGGGAGTCGCTGAAATTTCCAAACTGAATTGGTCCGTCATCCCGGCGCCGATAGCCTTCATGCAAATTGGGCCATCCGCTGGCACGCGCGGGGTTGATGAGACTCCATAACGGCATTTAATTCTTGCTATCATGCTTGCCTGCGATAATCGTGTGATCAATCGCAGGCCTGTGTGTAATCTGACAGTTGCTGACGGCGGCATTGGAAGATGGGCGGACCCGGCGGCGGAGAGAACTGCGGCTGATGGGGAATGATTACGGTATGATTACTGTCCATTAAGGGAATTTATGACCAAAATCTGAGCTATCCTACGGACTGACAAAAGGACTGACGGTTATGACCTGGACTGACGCTGGCACGAGGACAGATCCTTCGTGCAGGACACGCTGGACTGGGAGCGGCGTCCTACTGAGTTGGCGCGCCGCCACGCTGGACTGGCGTTGCGACACGCTGGACTGGCCTGCTCCGACCATGGTCGGTTGCGGTATGGATGCCGCAACTGACGGTTTATTTGACTCACTGCAAAGAAATGGAAACGACTAACTATGCTCATCCCGGTTGCGGGAGAGTTATTCAACTACGCTACTCTACGGGTGCTCTCGGTTGCGAGAGTTATTGATGGAAAGGGAGGAGGTACCTACTCCTGGTAGGGCTTCAAGCGTGCGCCATTCACCCATCCTGGAAGAACTGAGCCGTCCAATTGTGCCAATCGAACGGCTCCTGAGTCGCGGATCTCGATAACAAAGTACGGTCCCAGCCAATGCATCTGGAGCTTGCCCGGAAACTTCTGGAACCGGCTGTCGTACAGGAGAACTTTGCCGCCAACTTGAAAAGTTTTAGTCTTGATGTGGCGGTCGTGCCACGCTTTCTGTCTGGCCTTCTGAACCTTCTGATGGAATTCCGCAAGAAACCGAGCTTCGTCCAGCTCCTGCAGCTCGTGGAGTCGTTCCTGTAGTGACGCATCCTCTGAGAAGTGAAGGGACGTTGCGATCAAAAGGCTGGGGACGGTGAACTCGGCGGGAATCACAGCTTCCCGGCCGTACACCAGCTGGAATGGCGTCTGGTTTGTCAACCGTTTTACCGTGGTCCGGTAAGCCCATAATATCGCTGGTATCCGCTCATCCCAATCATCCCGCTGAGCGTTGCAGATTTTCGTCAAACCCTTCTCCAGAATCTTGTTGAAGGCTTCCACCGTGCCATTAGCCTGCGGGTGGTATGGACTGCTCTTATGATGCTGTATCATAAATGTCTCCAGGAGCGATTTGACCGTGGCATTAATGAAATGCGTGCCTTGATCACTGGTCAGGCTGCGCGGGCAGCCAAAGCGGCTGATGATGTTTTCAAAGATGAACCGACCAGCGGTCTCAGCGGAGCAGTCGCGTACCGCTGCTGCTTCAGCCCATCTCGTGAGATAATCAGTCGCCGTAATGATGTACCGAGCTTTGGAATGGCGAGAAACTGGTGCAATGGGCCCTACAAAATCGATAGCCCACTTCTCAAATGGCCGCAACACATGCACGGGGTGTAGCGAAAGCTCATCTCTGTGCGAAGGCCGTCCCGTCCTCTGACAAATATCGCAACGTTTCACATAGGCCTTACAATCTGCATGCACCGTCGGCCACCATAGACCAGCTTGAAGTACCTTCCTTGCGGTGGGTTTAGCCCCCACGTGTCCGCCCGCAACTCCGCTGTGACATTCCCACATCACCGCTTCCCGTTCATGGTCAAGAACACACCTGCGCAACACCTCATCCAGGCCGAGCTTGTACAGCTGCCCGGCGATCAATTGATAATCGGCCGCCCGGACAACCAAGTGGCGTTTCTGAAGCGACGTGTAATCCTCGGGGCACTGTCCTGTGGTCAGATACGTGGCAATGTCAGCCAGGTAGTCTGGGACCGCCTCAACGCGAAACAGATCAGCATCCGGAAGCTGATCATCTAACGGACCATCGTTTTCCCCCGACTCCAATCTGGATAAATGATCAGGCCCGACATTTAGCCGGCCCGGTTTAACAATGACATCGAACGTAAACTCTTGAAAGAGGAGAAGCCATCGGCAGATCCTTCATTCCAATACAGGCTTATTGACCAGATATTTTAAGGCCGAATGGTCCGTAAAAAATGTAAACTTACCGCCCAGAAGGTAGTGGCGGAACTTCTGGAGAGAGTACACCATTGCCAGCGCCTCCCGCTCGGTCGTGGTATAATTCTTCTCCGCATTAGATAGGCGTCGGCTGGCGAAGTATACCGGGTGGTCAACTGTCGTCTCCCCGGGTTGCGCTAATACGGCGCCCAGTGCAATCCCGGACGCATCAATGTGTACGTGGAACTGCTTGTCCCAGTTTGGATGAACGAGAATGGGTGCCGTCGCCAATTTCTCTTTTAACGCGTCCAGTGCCTTCCTGCACTCTGCTGTCCATTCAAAAGCTTCCGCCTTCCGCAACAGTTTCTCCAAAGGGGCAGTGATTTTGGCGTAGTTGCGGATAAAACGCCTGTAGTATCCAGTGTGCCCGAGCAATGCCCGCAACTGTTTCACGTTCTCGGGGGCCTCCATGTGGACAATAACCGCGACCTTGGCGGGATCAACGCAGACCCCTTGCTTACACACCACGTGACCCAAGAGCATGCCGAATGGTACTGCAAAAATACATTTCTTCAAATTCAAGGAAATCTGCAGCTGGCGACACCGGTCGAACATAACACGCAACAGGGAGGCGTGTTTCTTCAGCAGGCTGTAAACGGTCCAATCATCCATATAGACTTCCAGGAATTTGTGAATGTACTCCCGGAAAGCAGCAATAACAATTCGGGAAAACACGGCTGGCGCGTTCTTCAGTCCAAACGGCATGACATGGTATGCGAATGATCCCCACTCGGTTGTGAATGTCGTCTTTGCCTTGTCCTCTTCAGCGATGCGCACCTGATGGTAGCCCGAAAATCCATCCGTGAAAGAGTAAGCTTCGTTTCCCGCGACATGATCTAGTACTTCGTCGCTGAAGGGAGTGGGAAACGGATCGTGAATACAAGCATTATTCAAACTCCGGTAATCTACGCAGACCCGAATTTCCGCTTTATCCTTCTTGTTCTGAATGACAATGGGACTTACCCACTCAGCTTCCTCTACAGGAAAGATGAGACCTGCAGCCAGCATTTTATCGATCTCCATCTTTACCTTCTCTTTGATGCGTGGATTTAATCGGTAGGGTCGGTGCTTGACCGGCCTGGCTCCTGGTTTCAGTGTGATGCGCATCTCACCCAAATCCCCTTTGATCCCCTTCAGGTCCGCAACTGAAGACGGGAATAGATCTTCATACTCCCGAAGGAGGCTGAAAATTTCTCTGGTCGTCTCCGCGTCCCAGTAATCTCCCACCGTTGCCAGTTTCGGTTTCTCCTCCGTTCCTATGTTCAGCTTCTTTGTCTTTAGGGGCTGCAAATGGACTCCGTCTGTCGTTGGCTCGTCGCGGACACTCCGCTCGCCCTCCTTCTCGTCAAAATGGAGATGCCTCAGGTCCTCTAAACTGTCATCCCCTGGTTCGCCGTCAACCCGTTGGCAAACCAACTCGCTCTTCACCCCTGAACGTGACGCCACCGGTTCCTCCTTGGGCTCGGGATGGCGGAAAAACAGAACCTCCTTGACGGCTTGTAGGGCCTGAGATTCCTGTGCCGTCTCCCCTTCGAATGAGAAACTCTGGACGAACTTCTCCGCAACTGCTTGCCAAGAGCGGGTTCCCCGTTTCCGCTCTTTCGCTAGGTACCAGGCCTGGGGGATTGTACCCAGGGAGTGTATAAATCTGTGGACCCACAACTCCTCAGGGTAGCTGGTGCTGCGCCACTGTTCCTCGCACGCCCGCAAGTGCTGTCGCGGGTTTGAATCTCCATGGTGTTTAAGTGTAATGCAGGGCCCTTCATCCTCTTTGAAGCGTGCCCGTAGTGCATCCGCCACCAGCTCCCATCGCAGCAGAGTGTTTCGGTGATTGTTCCACCATCGTCCTGATGTTGACTTCAGAGCCACATCTAACAGGGGTATCCGGCATTCTTCTGGGACCCGGTCTTCCACCTTGAGGATAAAAGTATTTACTGCTTGCATGTTTGACAACGTGGGGTACCCGCGGATCTCAGTCCCCACCCACCGGACCTGCGCGATGGCGGCACATCGCCGCGTGGTGGTCTCGTATCCCCCTTGCTGCCAATCTTCCCATGCAAGCTCGAATCCGAGTTCCGAGCTCTGCACACTCCGCCAACTGATAGATCCTGTTGCGGTCGGGTTGATATAATCGTCCCGCCTCCCGGCGGTCATCTGATAGAGGTGGTCCATTATCTGAGCGTCCTCCCGACTATCCACCGGTTCTGTGTATTGCGGTCCTTGATACGGGTCGAGAGGCTGAGTCACCCGTACCTCCCCATCCTCAAAAATCATCAGCTCCTTCTTGAGATCGATGATCGCATAATTCTCAAAAGCCCAATCAATACCAAGTAAAGCAGGATAGGGGTCCTTATCGCCCATGATATCAATAACTTCAAAGTCGGCATATGTCTTTACTCCAGCAACATCAACCTCGACACCCTCGAGTCGGCCGATTGGCAAAATACAGTACTGGTTCGCCATCCTAAGTTGGATTGGGGAATAGGCGAGCCGGGGCTTTCCAAGAGCCTCCCATGTCTTTCGTGGCAATATGTTGACGTCGGACCCCAGGTCCAACATCGTGTCGCTGATTTGGAATCCTGCGATCTGTGTGTTAAGTCGAAATTCTTTGCCCGTTCGTTGCTTTTTTCGCTTGACACGCTGCACGTATTGAGGCGTAGTGTCTACCAAGTTTCTGGGTTCTGCGCGCCCCTGCAGCGCTCCGTCCAACACCTGTCTGAGCTGCTGCCGTAGTCCGGTGTCATCAACAATCCTGAGAAACAGCCAGAGCCAGTCCGCAACTACAGCATCTGCGGCGTTCTGATCCCCGGTTTCCGGCAGCTGGGGCTCCTCCAGCCCTCCGTCTTTTCGCAGCTGGGCGAATGCCTCAACCGCCTCCTGAAAGTACTTCTTCTGCACCTCGGGCCGAATCAACTTCTTTGGGGATGCCGGTCGCACCACTCGTACCGGCTCCTTCTCGTGGGCATCCTCACCAGTCCTCTTTCCGCCTCTCGTTATTATCGCAACATTCTGCATGTCAGGGGTTGCGACCCCTCGCGGTTCTGAGCCTATCAGATTCGTGGCCCTCTGCAGCACCCGCTCTTCCCACTTTTTAATGAGTTCTGGGCAGTCTTCAGTGGCGTGGGCGTTGACCCGGCACTGGGAGCACCAGGGTCGTCGCGGAAGGGGACATTCGCGAGCCACATGACCCTCCTGGTCACAGTTGTAGCATTTTACCGGCCCGCGTCCTCCTGTTCGGCCTCCCCGCATGCCGCCACCTCTTCCCCTCGTAGCCTCGTTCACCCTGTACGAGGGACGATCCAGTCGATCCGCAAGTGCGTCAAGCGCCCTGCACTGCTCCGTGTTGTGCGTCGTGGACACACAGAATTCGCAGTATACATTATTCGGCACCGTGGAGTACTTCTGTAATATCGGGCACATCCGAGGAGGATGCCCTATCGTTCGGCAAATTTCACAGTATTCTGGGGTGGAGGACCCTGGTTGCGGTGGAAACCCCGCAAAGCCCTGTTGCGTCTGGTATACTCCCTATGGGTTCATTGCCGTGCCACCCCCTGGTGGTGGCCCCCCCTGGATAGCCGCAACTGAGGGTCCAACTCCCGCGCCGCGCAACCGAGGACATTCGGTTGCGACGTGCCCCTCGACCAGGCAATGAGTACACCAAACATTCGGTCGCGCCGATCTTGCTGGCTGAATTTCCTTGAGCTTTTCCGTCAAACTGGAAATCTGGTGTTGGAACCCTATCAGCGAAGGGTCTTGCGGAGCCAGCCCCCCCCTGTATTCCTGGGGGTATCCCGCCATGGCTTCAATCTTCCTGGCCTGCTCCAAAGCATCCTGCAGATTATCAATCTTCTGCTGAGTGAGAGGGGTTCGCGTCAAGGGAAGTAGAGCCTTGATGAACCAGTCCCTCTGGTGGTTTGGATCGATCGGGTAGCTCAGTTTCCCGATCGCGTCCTTGAATCTCCGCATCAACTCCCATGCGGTTTCGCCTTCCTTCTGCTTAATTTCCCATAGCTCGGACATACCCTGCTGGTCCGTCTGGGGGAGCTTGAATTCGCGGACAAAATCCCGCTTTACGTCCGCAATTACAGGATTAGGGTGCGCCTCAGACCACTTGATGAACCACCGCAGAGCTCTCTCTCTGAGCGTGGTTTGGAACTCTATCAACTTCCCTGCATCTGGTGTCTGTCGAGCCCTCCAGATGGCCTCGCACAAATACCAGTGTTGTTCTACATCGTCGTTTCCCCGGCCAGAGAACTCTGGGTACCGGGTGAAAGATCCAGCCATGTATACCGGCGGCGAATTAACCAAGATAAAACCTCCGGGTCCTGGTTGCGTAACAGTCCCGCTAGGAAAAAACTACTACTCGTAACGCTGCTGCTACTGGGCGTTACCGGCGCCGCTGAACTACTAGATAACTGACTTAATGCTTGTAACTGAACAAAAATATTTCTTAAAGGTTGATAAAGTACCAGGGGAAGGTCGGGATCCTGGCCATGCGGACGGTGCGACGTAGGGCTGTCTGGAGGGGTGGGTGCCGTCTGATCCTGAAACATCTGCTGCATTACATCGTACCATTCATCATCGGAACTTTCTTCGGGCTGCATCTTTTCCTTATCCATGTTAATCGTTACTGCTCTTTCTCGCATCCTCGGGCTCCCATGCACCCGCTGTACGTCTGCTGCTGTCCCGTCTCCTGTCCGGGTATCCAATCCCATGGTTCTTGTCCTTTGAGGCGCCTCCTTCTGGTTCTTCTTCTCGATCTCCCTTCTCTTCAAATCTCTCATTACCCTTCTTCGCCACCTATCGGCGATCTGTGCCCGCCGATGTGCACGTAACTCCCGCAACTTGCATGCGGCCTCAACGTCCATCCCCCGTTCCCTACTCCTACAGTCTACACAGCATCGGTCCCCTCAATCCTTTCCCCAGTACGGGTGGCTTACGCTTCCATACTCGTTTTGTGGAATTTAATCAACCCGTCGTCCACCATTAGGGCTTTGATCCACAGCGGAATTTCCTTCAACAGTTTTCCCCTCAGCCCTGAGTGAAACACAGCCTCAGCCTTCGAGAAATATTGGTAGCACTCAGCGGCAAACTCCACAACGTATCCTTCCAACGTGGTCTTTACCCAAAACTCCACTGCGCGGGATAGTTCGGTATCTACCCGGTGTAGCGCCACCAAGTCTTCGTGCGCCCACCTGCGGTTTATCTTCCGCAAGCCTTCTTGGGCCGCCTTCGTTTGTAACCTCCGCAACCAGTTGTAAAGATCCGTGGGAAACCTTCCCCAGAAAATTTCGTACGTATCGCTAGCTGAGTCAGAGAAAAGAACAAGCTCTCTGACCACCGCCTCCTTTTTCTTGATCAGCTCCGCCTGCTGAGTAATAAAATGGTCGAGATGATCATCCCACCATCGCCGTATTTCTCCTTCAAAGATCCTCGAGACCATGATCTAGATCCCCTCAGAACATGCGGGTCCCGGCAACGGAACCATTTGTTGGCGAAAAATAAGGTCTCGCGGGCAAGACCCAGGTTCACAGGGTTGTGGCCAACAAGGGTCCGGAGTAGTCTAGTAACACGCCAGCATTTTCACCCTGCTCAGGAAGAACAGAGCGTCTCACCCGAGGCGTGCCGCGACCACATGGGAAAAAGGGAAGAAATCACAGACGAGGAAGAAACCCGCAACCACAGAAAGAAAGAGAATCCATTACATATACCAGAATATTCATGCAAGATCACCAATCAAGTATACAGACAGTCGCAACTTAAAAATTTAAAGCAGTGGAAACACATCATAACCCATAACCCAAGCCATAGAGACAGCAATCCTTCTTTATATTATTCTTCAGCCAAGTACATGACTATACAGCTTCCTTCTTGATAACTCATAAATCAGATACAGATGGATCTAAGAACAGAGAATACAAAACATAGAGAGTAGAGACCAATTGAGAGAACAAGTCTGATTCCTCCGCGGCTGCTCCTGCATTCAATCATCCCGCAACAGCAACCGATCAACCAATCAACCAACCTCTCTTCTTCAGCCGGGTGATTGCCTTTTATTCACCCGCTCGTCGCGACTGGCGGCTTCTCTGCATCTTTGCTCTGACTTTTCCCGACTTCTCTTCTGATTTCTGCATGTTCTACTTCCTGTTTGCTGCTGTATCTCTTTCATCTGTACTTCTTTCTGTTCCATCTTCAGTTATCAAGTGCTTCCGCACCGCCTTGGTAGCTCCGCAACTCCTGGTCACGCGGTGCGGTCGCGTTAGCTATGTGTATTCCCTCCGCAACTCAAAAAGAGTCCAAGTTCAAAATTCAAAACTTAAACAAAAACAAGGGCCCCAACAGATCTCATCCGGTAGATCTGTGATCTTTATGTGCAGTACCACTGTCTTTGGTCTCCTCACAACAACAAAATTAACATCATTGTCTTCAATCTGTTTCAAAAACTCTTTTCCACCCACAAGTAATGCCTTTACTCCACTACCTTCTACTGTATTTTCCTCCTTGATGGGTACAAGCGTGTGCTTTATCCCATCCTTGACAAACTTGTAACAGTTTGTCTTCCCATCATGAATTACTTTTCTGTCATACTGCCAGGGTCTTCCTAACAGTATATGACATACATCCATTGGCATAATGTCACAAATAATTTTGTCCTTGTATCTGCCTATCTGGAAGTCTACTTCACACTGTTCATCAACTAACAGTTGATGTCCCTTTTGCAGCCACGACACTTTGTAAGGAGTGGGATGCTTCAGCCTCTTCAGCCCCAATTTCTCCACCATTTCCGTGCCCACCAAATTATCGGTACTCCCACTGTCAATTATCAGTTTTCAGAACTTACCCTGTGATTTGCAAACTGTCTGGAACAAGGCCTTTCTTTGATCCGGTTCCACAATTTCTTTCGCTGGTTTTATCAGCACCTTGTTCAACACCAAGGCTTCCCCTGTCTCTGGTGCATTTTCCACTTCCTGGGGAGGTGCTTCCGCCTCTTCCGTTTGGGCAACATACGTTCCTCTCCCACCTGCTGGTTCTCCTTCAGGACATTCATACGACTTGTGCCCCCACTTGTGGCACCTATAGCACTAGACAAGTCCTCTACCATGACCATTACCTCTCCCTCATTGGTATGGTCGTCCCCCTCTAGTGCTATTGTCCTTTTCTGCTGTTCCCGCAGATTTGGAACTGCTGCCTTCTTCATTGGAACTTGTACCTCTGCCTCTGCCAAAAGCCTTTCCCTTTCCTTTGCCAGATCTGCCTCCTCTTCTGGCATTCTGCTTCCTGGTTATTTTCTCTTTCACTTTCAAGGCACACTGATGTGCCTCATCTAGAGTTTTGGGTGAGAGAATACTTATTTCATCTAGTATCTCTCCCCTCAACCCATTTACAAATCTCGCTGTTTTTTCGGGGGTGTCCTCTATATATCCTGCCCTCAAGTTCAACTTGTAAAATTCTTCCGTATACTCCTCGACTGTTAACCCCCTTTGTCTCAAATTCTGTACCTGCCTGTACAGCATAATCTGATAATCTTTGGGTAGAAAATTTTCTTTTAGCTTGGCCTCCATCTTGGCCCACTTCTTTATAGGCTGTTTATTTAGCCTTTTCCTTTCTGCCTGAACGTTGTCCCACCACAAGGACACATGTCCTTTCAACTTGGTGGCAGTGAACTTCACCCTCTTGTCTTCATTAATTTCTTCGTAATCAAAATACTTATTTAATTCGCTAAGCCAATCTAGCAACACATCCGCGGATAAATTCCCATCATAAGTGGAAAGCTCGTGCTTGGGCTTACTATTCGATAACAAAACTGATCTCAATAATATGAGTTCAGGCGCCTCTTCCTCCAAACCATCTGTCGATTCTGCAACCTCCTCATCACTATCATCCCCTCCTGCGGGGTCTCTCCTCCGTCCAACCTCTACTGCTGCTAATCGCTCATTTAAGATTCGAATCTCCTCTCTCAGTCCCTCTTCTGCTACTATGCGAATTGCTCTCCCTCTTCCCCGTCCTTGTCTACCAACCTCCATATTCTCCTAACCACAACCTGCTCTGATACCAATTTGATGGTCACCAGCCCACAACCAGGTCAGCACAATGACAAAACAAATAAAAATGTAATGCGCGAGTGTCAAATGTTTACATGACGTGTTAATCAAACTCTTAAATATTCGACACGTAGGTCTATATTTATGTTCATTGTACAAGATCTCGGGCTTTTGGTTATCCATAAGATTTGTCACAACTATGTTATCAATTCGAAATTAATTTCAAAGTGATTGAACCCATCCGGTTAATCAATTTCCTGGCTGTCTGTCGAGGTCACTTGTTTTACGCGCTTTGTTTGGTAACAGTTTTGCTCCCGAGGTCTTTTTCTCTTCTCCCTGGTGACTGCAACACGCGGTTTTCTCTTTGGCTGTTCTTGTGAGGTTATAGTAGGTCCTCTTGCTCCAATGTTTCTGCTCTTGTTTGGCCTTCCGGCGACTGTGACAATGACAGTGTGCTTATGGGATTTTTCGATGAGGTTTTTGTCCTTCGTTGTGACTAAACTGTTGCTCTGGTCCATTCTTTCTTTTTCTTGTACTCTGCAAGTTAAAATGAAATTTTTTTGAGGGTTTAACAGTGGATTTCTTAGCCTCCTATAGTTTTCTTCGTCTTCTATTCACAGGTTGAATTCGCTGGGGTTTTCTTTCCGGTTTTCCCAGTTCTGCTCGGCACTGGAAGAGGTGAGTTTTTGTTCCCTGATTCAAAACCTCTGGTTCGTTTTCCCCAATTCTAACCCTTGGGCTCCTTGTGAGCAGGCTCTGGGGTATTCAATCAAGTGTCTGATTCAACAACGCTTGTCGTGCTCGGTCTTCACTCCAAGTAACAATTTGACTTTCTTTTGTTTTCGTTCTGTTCCTTATAACCATAAATATGGCTTGCAGGCTTCCAAGACTGACTTATGTCTTCGTTTTTGCAGCTAAAACGGACTGTTCTAATCTTTTAACTTCCGGCTCAGTGCTGACTCCGGCTTTCAACTCTTACCGGGTAGGATCGCTTCCACGTTTCAGTCCTTTCCCCTTATGCTAGGTTTAACCCACGTGACACTGGCGAACTTGTATCAGTCTATTACAGTTCCTTGTCTAAAGTAGAGTTGGGTTTTGTTAGAGACCGTTCTGCTATTTCGTTCCTTCGACCAATCTGTCACTCTAAATGAATTCGTATGTAAAGTTTCTGGGTTTTAAAACCCTGTCAGTAGTTTACTGTTCGACTAAAACTTGGTTTGGTAGTCGTAGGGTTTTGGGGTGTAAAACCCTAACAGTAACTCCTGTTTCAAAATATTATGTAACGAATCCTCAACAGTCTACAGGACTGGGACTCTTATTTTTTTGATCGACTGTCTAATTAATGCTGGAATTTAAAGTTCTTTTGTTTTTTCTATTTTACTGTTGAATGGAAAGAAAACTCAGTCGATAGATTTTACCTATAGATTTAATTTCACTGCCTGTATTTTAATTATGTTTGTTCTTTCACAAATTTGATACTTGACTGCTACGTTGCTTCGCGTTTCTGTCCGCCTGTAGATTCCTATGGTTTCGTTGAAAGAACTCCATGGTTTCTATTTCTCCTGCATTCCTGTAGCAACCACTGTCTCCGAGAGAAAAACAAATATTTATTTCTGAATGTGATTGTTAGTAACTGAGCCGTGCAATTTTCTTAACTAGGAGAAGAATATTACACTTATACGACACAGATGGTTTTTTTGAGGCAAATACTTTTTTTTTCTTTTATTTCTCTCTCTTCACAAATTCCAGAACCCGTACCCAATGCACCTTCCTCCTTTTTGTATCTCAATAGGAGACAAGGTAGTTTCCAGTTGGAAACTATCATGCTGTCAGTTACATTTAGTTATTGTTTTTCCATTTCTTTAAATTAACGAAAATAAGACAGTCAACTAACCCTCCTACAGATTTTTAATAATAATAATAATAAAAAGTCAGCTATACTACTTAATTTAATAAAAACTCCCTAATTTTAAACAGTCTTCTAAAACAAATTAAACATTTACAGGTTCAAAGACCTGTCAAAGTGTCACACATCACCAAGAGACAAAACCTGCTGCTGTTTGTCTACCTTGAGTCGGATGCTCCTGCATCATTTCTTGTTGTTTAAAATGCACTTTTTAATGCATAAATGAATTCAACACCCCAAAAACCTCATGCTGCACTCAAATTTTGCATACTCGACTACTTTCTTCAAAATCTCTACTTGATTTTGGAAAGAATAAAAAGTGCCCCCAAAAGAATAATTTCATCTATTCGCCAAACTACATGCCTTGTGTAATACTGAAAATCAATCTTTCAAAGTTACAGAGTCAACCAATATTTCAAAGCTACAGAGCCTCTAACAATTCTCCTTCCAAATCAAATAAAGAATCAAAACCATTACAATTTAGTAAGCTAGCTAACCGTAAAGAGTAGTTAAACTTAATAAACATATGTTTGATATTATTAAGAGTTATGCAAGTTAAGAAGTAGTGCTATCTTCAATCTTCATTTTATCATAAAATTTATAATTGTGTTTCTCCATTAACAAGTTCATTGTATACGTAATGAGCGTTGATATGAATCTTCACCATATTTGTTTTGTTTTGAGCCAAAAATGTTTAAAAACTCATCTTTATCAACTAGATTAATATTGATAAGATCTTTGTAGCATTTCCACTTCTTATTAATTATTCCATTATCGTTCTTAATATCAACATTAGGGTTAAACTTCATATGTTTATAAACTTTTGACATAATCTATATTAATAATATAATTGACTTCTCTAAATCTTAGAATATCTAGCTCAATATTTTTTCAAATTGCAAGAGCTACTACTCATAATTGAAGATATAGATCTAACTATTGCTCAACTTCCTAGATTTATGTTTATATTTTTATTATCTTTATTTTGGTTTTATCAATACTATTGGAAAGTTCACTATTTTTCCTCCAAAGTTTCTTATATAGTTTTATAATAAAAAAATTTACAAGAAAAACAACATTATCAACATATAAAGGAAGGACCAAAATGATTTCAATAATGTTTACATCAACTCAATTCTCCTATTTTAAACATTGTTAAAGATACTCAAAAGATATTATTTGAAACTAATATTTTTTTATTTAAGAATGACTATATTTTCAAGCCCATGGGTATGTTTATTTCTTAATAGGGTTTTCAAAATTTTAAAATAATTATGACTAATTATTAGATGGGTGGTGGAGATTTAATCTTATTCACAAAATATTTTTAGTAGTAGTTAGAGATACATGATTGAGATTTCTATTAAATGTCGCTATGCATTATTGATTTTTAATTTCATTTAAAAGATGGTCATGTTTGGTAAGTGTGAGATTCTATTTTTATGTATGGCATTGAACGCTTGCTTTTTATTGTTATTTTACTATGTTTTTATTGTACTTATTTTTTCAATGTATATATGTTTAACTCATATATTACTTTTTATAAGAATAATAATAATAATAAATTTATAATTTAATAAATATTTTAAGATTTTTTTAATCTTAATAATGTGAGATATATTATGGCTTAAGTGTTTTGATGACTATTATCACTTAATGTTTGTCTACATTTACTAACCATTTGATTTATATAATTACACTAATCATATTCATCTAAAAATGATAAGTAACTCTCACTAATTCTAAAATTAAACCTAAATAATTAAAACTATAATTTACCTAGTTTTCTAATCCCCATTCAACAAGAGATCAATTTTCCATTGAATCCACTCCTAGCTTCCTTTTCCAGCCCACTAACTATTTTATTATTTCACAAATTGTTTTCGTACCAATTTGCAACAAATAATACATCTTGGTTTGACGAGGACCTTCCCACTGTGTGGCCAAATTTGGCCAATGACTTCTATGACATCTAGATAATAGATGAGGTTTCTGCTATTGATATGTAATGATGACAAAAACCCTATTATGCCACTGATTTTTATAGATATATAAAGACCAGTACATGATTCATAATATACCAGGATATCCCCAAAACAAAAAGGGGGAGAGAATAACATAGTCCCCACATATATGGAAAATTATAGTCTATATGTTCCCCCCAAGCTTCATAATTATCATCCACATAAAAGACATTAAATTAAATATCCAAAAAGTGTGCTATGATTATACAATGCAAAACTAATAAAACCCAATTAATTGATGGGCACTATGCCCTCCTCCTTGACCGAGACATCTTCAGTAAATTTGTATTGAATGACTCTTAAAGGAGCACGCAAACCCAGTTTAGATAGACCATTCGCCACCATGTTCGATTCTCGGTGTATGTGTTGGAAATAAGCATACTGGAATTCAAGTTGAAATATTGAAATGTGATCCAACCAACAATTGAGATGAGGGGGCACAAAGTTAGTCCGACCCAAGATGTCATCAATGAGAGCCTTCAAGTCTCCATAGATATGAATGTGCTCTAATTGTATTTTCTTAGAAAATTATAGTAGACCCCATAGCATCATAAATTCTGCTTTGGTATTGATTCCATATCTGCCATGGAAATAAATTTCATAATGAGAATGAGGAAAAATCTTGATCCATGCACTCCAACAACAAATGCTAGCCTCTGCAGCCCCGTCAAACATTCCTACTGGAAAAAGAGTTTGTATATGAGATGAACACACCCTGATCCTTTTATCAACCTTAGAATTTTCCTCATGTTTATCCATCCACACTAGGAAATTGGAACATATATGGAAAATATTAACATGGATTCCTTCAAAAATCAAATAATTCCTGGCACGCCAGAGCTCTTAGAAAATAAAAATGGTACAATATTTTGCTAACCATGTCTAGAGATCCACCATTTAAGACAAATATCCACTATGAGAAAACTTCTAAACGAGATATTTAACATTCGAATAACATGCACCCATACATGCAAAGACACCAAGCACTACAAGAAAAGATCAAGGAAAAATTCTAGGGATTTTGTGCAAAAAGACACCAACCCGGTCCATGATGACCTATTTTATTCAGATTTTACCAACTCAAGATCTTGTTATATAGGAGTAACCATGTGAAAAGGATAATATTCAATGGCACATGTCATTTCCATGTTATCTGAAAGAAACAAGTGTTAGTCAATGAGTAATATGAACAAATAATGTACTTTTAAACCTCCACAACCACCACAAAGCCAATTTGTAGTTTCCCAAACCAAGTGACATAACTCCCCTCTCATTCTGAAATAAACCTGACTGCCGAAGACCCTGTAGATATTCTTGCCATACAACTAATTAAGGTTCATCCAAGTCAATATCCTTTGCCTCCTTCCATATTGGGTAATGATCATTACATCGTTTAATAATATGATCTAAATATATAAGACCTATTGAATGTAGTGCTTTAATATATTCATCTTAGAGGTCAATAAAGTGGTGCACACCAATTAAGTGATCAATTCCAATCATAATTTAATTACCTGTGTTAAAGGAATATCTGAGTAGGTGTAAGAACCACCCTTTAACCTTGTGAAAACTTAGACAAATTTATGATCCCAATTTGAATCCAATGTTATCCCTTCTGTACCTATCCATGAACCCCAACCTCTTCAGGTACTTTAACTTGATAATATCCTACCATATTTCTTCTCCATATAGAGTTCTCCAAAGAGATTTTATAAGAAGAGCCCATCGATATTTATGTTTCTCTCCAGTAACAGACCAAAGAAAACGAGAAACAATGGATATGATCTTCTTGATAACAGTCATCATGATAGAAAAAAGATGAGACCAATAAAACAATAATTGTTCCAAAATGATTGAAGCGGATATTGGTGGCCACTCACCTATTCCATTTTGACCCGCACCATCAGTTATTTCAGTTTTTCACTTTCAGCACAGCTTACATTTTTTAGTAGTTTTTCGGGTCCTGAACTTCGAGAGCCATTTTGAGGCCCTAAACGAAGTTTTTTGGAAAACCGAGAGCAACATGGGTCCATGTACTAATGCTTCTCACATCAAAATTTGTAGTCCTTGGATAGATATTTTCTAATGAGGTGTGGTGCACGTCAAATGGAGATCATATGCCAAAGTTACGTCCCTGGGAAATTGAAACACCAATTTACCCAAACGGGGCCCATAGTTTTGGCGCTTCATCTCCTAGGGTTAGGTTTTTGGATGTTTAGGGTTTTCTATTGTTTCTCAAGAAAAAATAGGCCTTCGAGCGTCATTTTAACACATTTCAGAGGCCTATAGCTGCGACATCTCTTATCAGAGATAAGCTACCAATGCCCTAGCTAGTTTATTTCCATTATGTCTATATGCATATTTCTGTTATTTGACATTAATGAAATGAAGTATTATTTCTGCTGCATCTCTATGTTTATGTCTATTTCTCTATTTTATTGCATTCCTGCATAAATCTGGATTAGTGGTATCAGAGTGGTCTTCTCTTTCTATGTTTTTCTTTGCATGTCCCCAATGAGGTTAGGGTATAAGGAGTTAGGGCTTGATCTGGTTGAACCCCTGCAAGATCAGCCTCGCAAACCCTGACGACCTCCCATGGCTGAAGAAAAGAAAGATGAGGGAGCAGGGGATGCTATCAAAATATTGCTCGAGGAGGCCCTCGAGAAACAAAGGAACGTGATGATGGATAAATTTGCTCAGATCCTTCAATGACTACCCACCTACGGCGCATCTGCATCCAACAACCACTCTAGAGGCGCCACTCCCTTCAAGGTACAGGTAAAATTTGACATTCCTGTATTTGAAGGCCAGATAGATGCAGACGCCATAGATAGATGGTTGAATTTGCTGGAAGGGTATTTCTTGGTCCATCATTTCTCCGACCGATTAAAGATTATTTTTGCAGTCCTCAAAGCCACCCCCCATGTCAAATATTTATGGGAAACATATTATGAGAAAAAGGACGAGAGGGAACCCTCTCTGTTCTCGGGCGCACCCGTTTGGAATTCGTTCTGAGATGGCATCAAGGAAAAATATTACCCCATGGGGAGCTATGAGGACAAGTACATTCAATGGACCACGTTGCAGCAACAAAGGGATCAAGATGTGCACGAACTGACAAATTTGTTCCATACCCTGCACACAAAGTTGGGTATGAAAGATTCAAAGAGACATTTAGTGCTCAAGTATCGTAGTTGTCTCCACAGAGACATTCAGGAGGAAATGGAGTTCCTCGACATGACCTCGCTTAGCATGGAAAATCGCTATGTCGCCAAGATTGATTGGAAATTTAAGTAGAATAAGGGAGACTTTGGATCCACCAATCAAAAGCCATCAAAAGGCGCCCCTGAACCACAGAAAAAGGGTCAAGGCCAAAGCGGGGCGACTCAGAACACCACCAAAAATCCAAAGAAGGACACAGGGAAGTGGTGTGAAATTCATAACATCCCCACTCACAACACAAATGAGTGTCACGCCAAACAATTGTTGGTGGTCGAACTGCAAGCACCCAAATCATATGCCTGTTCTGATCCTAAGCCAGAACCAGACAAGGGAGATGACAAAGGGAATCAAATCATTGATGTGGACCCCAGTGATATTGTTTCCACCACCAAGCTCTAGAGGGAGGATCCCGAGGATCTAGAGGAGGGGTCAACCTATGTTAGGTCCAATGATTTTGTGAACAATAGGTTTAAGTCTCCTAAGACATGTTTTTACTGGCCCATTGATGAAATAATTGTACCTAAAGTCTAACTAATAAATGAAATGGTTTGTTTAGACTAAATAAAAATATATATTTTGAGTGATATTGTGATTTATTGTTGTTTAAAATACAATTTTGAATGCATAAATGACTTCAACACCCTAAAAACCCCATGCCACACTCAAACTTTGCATACTATACTACTTTCTTGAAAATCTCTACTTGATTATGGAAAAAATGAAAAGTGCCCCAAACAACATAATTTCATCTATTAGCCAAACTACATGCCTTGTGTAATAGTGAAAACCAATCTTTCAAAGTTACAGACTCAACCAATCTTTCAAAACTAAATAGTCTCTAACAATTCTCATTCCAAATCAAATAAAGAATAATAACATTACAATTTAGTAAGCTAGGGAACTGTAAAGAGTAGTTAAACTTAATAAACATATGTTTGATATTATTAAGAGTTATGCAAGTTAACAAGTAGTGTTATCTTCAATATTCATTTTATCATACATTTTATAATTTTTTACTCCATTAACAAGTTCATTGTGTACGTCATGAGCATTGATATGAATCTTCACCATATTTGTTTTATATTGATCTAAAAATGCTTAAAAAAACATTTTTATCAACTAGATTAATATTGATAGGATCTTGGTGGCATTTCCACTTCTTATTAATTATTCCATTATCTTTCTTAATATCAACATTAGGGTTAAACATCATATGTTTATAAACTTTTGACATAATCTATATTATTACTATAATTGACTTTATAATTTCTAGCTCAATCTTTTTTCAACTTACAATAGCTACTACTCATATTAGAAGATATATAACTAACAATTGCTCAACTTCATAGATTTATGTTTATATTTTACAATCATGGCTTTAGTTTTTATTGAAGAACATTAGGCTGCAATCAAGAGAATCGTTTGATTTTAAAATTATATCTAATAAAATTTATAGGAATAATAGTCATTTATAAAAAAAACAAAATTTGAGAATAATTTATTTCTAAACTTTATTATCTTTATCTTGGTTTTATCAATAATATTGGAAAGTTCACTATTTTTGGTGGAAAGTTGCTTGTATATATTTATAATAATTTTTTTTACAAGAAAAACAACACTATTAACATATAAGGGAAGGAACAAAATGATTTCAATCATGTTTATATCAACTTATCTCTCTTCTTTTAAACATTGTTAAAGATACTCAAAAGATATTATTTGAAACAAATATTTTTTTATTTAACAATGACTATATTTTTAAGTCCATGAGCATGCTTATTTCTTAATTGGGTTTTCATAATTTTAAAGTAATTATGAATAATTATTAGATGGGTGGTGGAGATTTAATCTTATCCACAAAATATTTT